>VZTY01013032.1:136370-165391 GCA_013400935.1 Turnix velox
ACCCGTTACACCATTGAAAAAGAAAAAGAAAAAAATTAAAATAAGATGTCAACAACTTCTGTGAGCCTAATTGTTTCTTCTCAAACAGATTGTTAGCTTATGCGAATCAGGGCAGCTCTACAGAGTAAACCAAAGAATGGAAAAGGGGGAGGGGGATAGCCTTGGGATCAGAAAGGCACAATATGGTTCTTTATCCCTATTGCTTGCTGGCTACTGAGTAACACCAACTTCATGCTGCTACCCTTCCATCACCAAGAGATAGTGGCACTGAGAGAGATGAAGAGGCACAGGGTGGCAAACAGTATGACTGCCTTTCTGCAAACACCACCGTGCAAGGCCACCTGAAGGACTGGGCCTTGACTCCCTCTCTCTGCAACTGTTGTGTTTGCCCTGCTGCTCAGCTCTGTTGTGGAACTCACTAGCACAGAATGAAAGTGATGAAAAAACCCAAAATTATTATTTCCTGTACCATGTCACTTTCCTAATCTGGTCCACCTTACGTGTACTCTGGATCAGGTATAAAGAAAATACAACCGTTTCTTTTGGTATCTGTGCCAGCTTGAGGAATTAAACTGCAGCCTGGTGAAACACTGGGGAATCCCACAGAGAGCAGAAAAGAAGGAAGCCGTGCTTTAACTTCAGCAAAACACTATACACGGGCAAAGAGCAGGCAGCAAATGAGTGATACAGATTTCTCCACTGGACCTTCAAGGGAAAAAGAGGTAAAACATCAAGCACAAAGGGCAGCCTGAGTTCTCTGAACACAGAATCGGGACAAGCCAAATCCTGTCCAATTGCACAACATTAAAGAGTGATTCTGTGCTCTCTTACCTTGTGCTAAGGGAACAGCAATGTTCTGACCTGCAGTGATTTATGTGTAGCAAATTCGTGCTCATAAACAAGTGAGGGGAACCAAAATCTCATGCCCTAATCCTTCCAAGCAAAACCAAATTCTTTACAGGCCTTCCAATTCTTTACAAGCTTGCTGTTGAAGGAGGTAATATTTATCCTTATTTAATTCCAATAAAAAAAACCAAAACAAGAATAACAATGCTCAAAGAGCTCTTCTCCTTTATATTTGCAAACAATACTATAAAAAAAATTACTTAATTGCTTCACGTGCTTTTCCAGCATTAATTAATATAGCTTGATGTCTCTCAGCTGGATAGGTGTTATCATCTCCCCTGAACAAGCTGAGTAAGACAGAGCTGGCCTTGTTTGTTCTAAGTACCATCAGATTTTCAGTGCACTTCTGTGTACAAGAAGCTTCTGATAATTCTGACAAGAGCTGTAAGTGATTAATCCACATACAAGATAGATTCTGGGTCTCTCAAGCTGCAGGGCTAAAATCCCTGAAAATACTAAGCTAAAGGAATTGCCCATTTCTGGACAAGACAGGAAATCTGTTGCAGGATCAGGAAAATAAGCCAAATCTTCAGATTGTCTTCAAGGCTTGTCTCCTCAAGATGTGTAGGGAAGCAGCATAAAATCGCAGCACACCAGAAACATCCTCCCCATGTGGACCCTTCAGTGTTCACTGGTTTCAAAGACCAGATTTTAACCCCTCTATAAATTCACATCTTTCCCACAAAGTACTTCTCACGTACTGCCAAATACCATAGCTTGTTGCCACTTTCTAAACCGAAAGGTGATGGTGACAAGAGAAGGATGTGGTGACTCAGGAGGCAGCAATAAGAAAGCCGAGGGTAAAGTTTCGCTTTGGTTTCAGCAGAAAACTTCCCCGTGAAGATGCTCCTGGTTTACAATCAGCGATAAAGTAGCTTAGCTGCATTTCAAAGGGGGATGAGCCACCTCCCCCTGCACATACACAAAGGTTATATCTACCCCTTTTAAGGAGGCACAGATCATCTGAATGGCTGCCCCCATTAGCTGGAGCACCATGCTAGTCCAAAGGAGGAGCTGTGAGGTTTCATGCTAGAAATCAGCTGCAGGTGTCTCTGCAATAGAGAGATAAACTAACATCGTCTTCACAGGGGGGCTGGGCACATCCTCCTAAGTTAAAGGTGTGCTGGGAAAGGTTTTCTTCCTAGCCCGTGGAAGTCCCTTCAGGTTTGCTTTGCTGAGCTGTGCTTAAATGCTTCTTACATTTTTTTCAGTCTGAATGAGGTAGGTTAGCAGATATTACCAGCCAGCAATATTATCAGCTAGCACTCAACGCAAGAAGGGAACCACAACCCTGGACTTGAAGCAGCAGAAGCTTACATGAACATCTACAGCCTAAATGCAGCATGACAGAGTTTAAGGAGTTCACACTCTGGTTCATCACATGGCAGCTTTCAAATGGAGATCGGCCTGGAGCTAATGCATTAGGCTTGGTTAACATTTTAGATAGTGTGGGCATGCACAGCTTTGCTTTTATTGAAGTCCTCATATTGGTATGTTACAGCTTAAGTGTGAAAAATCAGTGAAGGCTAGGTCTACCAGAACTGGTGGGTCCAAAGGAAGCGGTGAGGATAGCAGCTGACCACAAAGTGACAACCTTGTAGGTGCACGTGCTGTAGAGGCAGGCATGAGTTTATGGTCTTGGCAGACTGGAGAAGAGTAGGAGCACTGGTACAGATGTAACGCTGGTTTTGCCACTTCAAGTAACATACACACACATCTGTTCAGACTGAAGCAGAGCCCCACAGTATAGCTCCCTCAGATTCTACATACATGCACCGAGAAGTTTACATCTGCTGTCCCATGACACCAAAACAAGTGTTTGTGTAGCTGAGAATCTAAAGGTATTTTTAAGGACATTTGGGTTAAAAAAAACCCAACACAAACACCAAACGTCCTCCCGAAAAAGCATGTATTTTCTTTTAAGTGGATCATTTCACAGAACTGGCTTAAAGGGCAGCAAGACAAACAGCTGAATCAGCATCAATGAAGCAGTAACCTGAGGCAGTGGAGAAAGAACTGACCAAAGCAGCCACCTCACTCAGCTGCAAGCTGAAGCAGGATGCCTGACTGTGGCCCAGCTCTATCAATACTTTCCAAAGTGTGTGTTTTGGTTTGGATTAGGGGCTTTTTTCCCCCCTTAGGTTTCCTAAGGAAACAGGGCTTATGCAATAGCTCTGTCACTTGGTCTTCCTGTAATCCTTTTCCAATCTGCTGTCCAACCTCCATCAAATTGAAAGAGCGACGAACATAGCGTGTCCCTCTAAATCAGCCAGGGTCTGGGTTGAAGCCCAAACTCATGTCCTCTGCAAGGAGAAAGGCAGGCCAAGCCCAGCTGCCAGCCAGTGCTGCTAGTTAGCAAACACACAACACTGGCCTATGGTTTCAGAGAGCAGTTGAGGGAGCTGAGGTGGTGAACCTGATGCTCGTCATTCAAGACCAGACTTTAGCAGTTTGATTGCACAGCCTGCTTTAATCCAAACTTTGAAACTTATGGTATGTAGACTTCAATATGTACCTTTGTGTTGAAATACAGTATCCTGTCAGAAGTTTCTTTTGTAAATCATGAAGATGTAATTAATACTTTTAAATCCATTTTTTCATTTCTGTATTAGGCTGTTGTAAGATTGATTGTCTTAACATCTCCAGTGTTATAGAAAGAGTAATATTTAATTTTGTGCAGGGACTCAAATGCACCATGTGTGCAATATGATGCCTCATACTGTATTTATATGGCTAAAATGCCTTTTCTGGGGGGACCACAACACAGAGATGAATTCCATCTAACATAAGAGGAAAGAAGTGACTTGCTATCCAGATAGGTTATTCTCTGATCTATAAATCAGAGACAATAACAATACATACTGTATTTCTGCCTTTTCCCACACACTCCTTCTTGTCATCACGAGGGGTCTTTAGTACTCTGAAATATAGCTTGACAATAAAAATTAATTGAAAGTGCGCTAGAATCATTAACTTCTCGAGCTTCACAGTTTGCCCATCCTTAAATAACACTGGTTATAAAATCCTGTTTGTGCTACGATTCCTTGGCTCCCTGCCATGTAGCATGTACAGAAATCAGCAATGTGTGCAGCAGGGACTGAGCTGGCTATAATATGAAGCGCACATAATGGACTTTCTTCTTTAGCTCAGCAGCAAAACACTGACTCAGATCTAGAGAGTGGTTACAGTTCCAGCGACGTTTACTCCATGTAATTAGCAGTATCAAGTGTGTTGTCTTTTGGGTAGCCTGATAGTTTCCATATGCACGACTACCTTCTGTGAACGTGGATGGGGCAAGAGGCAGACAGCATTCAAAGCCTGCGCAGCAGCGCTATGGGGAGCACATATGTTTTAAATACATTATCTCTACAATTAAGAAGAGTTTATAAGTCGGACATATAAATCTTCAAGAACGGGGCCAGCGGAGAAAGAAAAAAACAGACCTTCTTTCTTTCCGAGCATGAACTTCGCCTGGGTAATGACTCGTGCCCGGATGCCTTCGAAGGGGCAGACATCTCCCTGCTTGCCGATGGGAGAGAGGCATGAATCAGTAGCTAGCAGGGAGCCTTGCTCCACAGCCTGCATTGCTCCAGGCAGGAAAAAGCTGTTGATGCTGTATTGGGGCCCGGAGGAAGATCAGGCTGATGTTTGAGGTGGGGCGTGCCTGGGAATGCTGCACAACATTCATCTTAGGGGCAGGTACTTGCTGAAATTCCAATTATCGAGAGAGATGGCTGAGGCAGAGTAAGGTCTTCCCTCTGCCGTGCAAAGAGGTGAAGGTTTTTTTACCTCGAGGTAATGTTTCTGACCTATCCCGAGGTTAAAAAGTGGTGAAGCAAAGCAGCTTCAGCTGCTCTTGAGGGCAAACTAGGTAAGTAAATTAAGCCCCAAATGGGGGTTTGCTGCTAGCCTTGCCTGCTTTACTGCATCAGCAGCAACTATGGTAAGGTTAAAATAAAATTAAAACAAAATTAAAAATATTTGAGAGCAGGAAAGACAGGCCCTAATGTCTGTTTTGAAATAAGAGTTGTAAAAAGGAGTTTGTTTGGGATTTTTTTGCCTCCTGTTTTCCTCATCCCTTCTACAACACCTAGCATTACCCTGTCCCTCACCCTCAAGCCCCACGCCTGTACCCCATGGCTGGCAGCAGTGCTGAGAGCTATGGGGAAGCCAGGAGAGACAGGGAGAGCTGTTCCTGCACCACACCACCCTCATGATCCTCCATGGGCCTCCCGTGGGAACACAGCCCCTCTGCACCTCAGCCCTCATGGCTCTGGGCCACAAGACACACACTGCTGTTTGGGAAAGGCTCTCCCAGGATATTCCCTCACGCACCTATTTTTACAGCTGCAATGTGTACCTGAAATAAAGGCCTTGGTGCACTCTCTTGTGCTGTCCCAAAAGCCCAGGACAGGCTAGAACAGCCTCCCTGACACGCTCCTCTGAGCCTTTTGAAACCTCTTGCATATGCATCTGCTTTATCACTTTGCTCACCATATTTCATTGTCTAGTCTGTAATAAACTGTTCTTCATCCATTACGTGAACTCACCAAAGAGTGCTTGACCAGGGTATTACAACCATCATTTTTACTACAGCAGGTGTGGTAAAGATTTCACCTTAAAACTTGTCTTGCAATACAGAAAATACACCAGTGCAAAGTGCCCTTAAACTTGAGCAATTGTAGCTAGGCTCAGCATCATGCAGCTTCGCCTCTCTTTCTCCACTCCCTCTAGGAACTAGCAAAAAAAGGTCCCTAAGCAAACTGTTAAATTAATGAATCTTCTCTATGAAGTACAGCAAAGCAATATTTTATGCAACAAATTCAGACAACACATTCTTCTCTACAGCTCTTCTTGGAAATATCTTGCAGTTCCTGATTTGGGTAGGATTTTTGCAATACTAGAAAGAAGTAAAATTCTTTATGGAAAAAGGGTTATGCTTCCCATCAGCAATTGTTCATTAAACAACCCAGCAGTTTGTTTCAATTGCGTTCTTCTGACATCAGGAATGCAGATGATACTATTTTGATAATAAGCTGTCAAACACTATTGCAAACAGTCACCGTTCTTTAATTTTTTTAAAACTTTGAAGAGGTGAAGAAGGCATTTGCAGCACAGCTACCGGTGCCTTTTCAAAGTGTGTTTTTTTCACAGAATTACAGAATATCAGGGATTGGAAGGGACTTCAAGAGATCATCTAGTCCAATCCCCCTGCCAGAGCAGGAACACCTAGACCAGCTCACACAGGAACTCATCAAGATGGGTTTTTAATGCCTCCAGAGAAGGAGACATTTTCAACCACAAGATTCAGTTATCTCAGTGAAAAATATTGTGCTCAAAATTAGTTCAATAGTTTTTCCATCTATCACTGTTGTTGTTCTGCATTTATTATTTTATTTGTGATTTCTCCCATTTTTTTATGGCTTTTCTTTGCCCATTTACACTTAAACATCTGTCAGTGACAAGCACACTTCACAGCATGCAGTCCCTGTTAGGGTCTCAACAGATGCAAGGGAAGCCCAGTGTATTGGCTCAACGTAAAAAAAACATTACCAGAGAGTGAAATAATCCGTGTACAATCTCAGATGCTTACAGACACCCCTGCAGGTGTGTAACTCTTCCCTAGTGCAGGGCAAGCTATGGGTGTCAACACACTGTTGTGCAGAAATACCTGAGGAAGGTTTAAAGATGCTTGAGCTACTACTACCATCTTAGTACTGGCAGCACACAGGACAGTGCATGCTAATTTAAAGCCTAAGTAAATAATACTTAAGTGTTTTAGGGCCTTTTTATATGTGAGACACACGGCTAAAAGAGAAGTGTGAACATTCAGTTCAAGCATGAGCACTCAGTTCAAATTTAATAATTAAAAATACCAATCTACTATGTAGTACCTCATACTCTGCTACGTACACATTTATAGAGGGAGAGAGTGTCTGGAAACCCACTTTTTCTGTGGTGATGGAAATAATATACTGCTTGTGTGTCATGTTATTTTGAGTTATTATTAATCTATTACTCGACTAGTTTTGTAAATGTGGTACAGTACTAAAGATTTAGGGTGACATTAAAGATCCAGGCCTCCAACTCCGCAGACGTGAGCATGTGTGTAACATGTGCTGAAGTGCTTACAGGAATGGAGCAGAAATATGTATCAAGCCCAAACTTGAAAACAGGTGGTTTTAAGTTATCCAAGCACAAAGAACAGTGAACAGTTTTTAAGCAGACACTTTTTAAATTCAGAAATTAAGCAGCTATTTTTTATTTCTGTTTCTGACACCAAAAAAGAAAAAAACCCCAAAAAACAAAAAAAACCAATCAGGGGCTTAAAAATTAAATCTAAGTTGGAATTTTAAAACAGAGACTCCTTCCCACCATGAGCAAGGAAGGGAGCCACTATTTTTAATTTTTTTTTGATTTTTTTTTTATGGGGATTATCAGGCCAGCAGCAGCATCTGTCCCAGGCCAGCACACACCTGACCTCCATGGTGCAAACTCCATCCTGTACCAACTTCTAAGGGTGTCCTCACAGAGTGGGCTCTGCACTAAGATTGGGAAGCAGCCTGCTTGTGGTCATAGCTGGCATACTTCAATAAAAGAACTAAAAGAAAACTAGAACAAAAACAAACAAAAAACCCTAGCTGCCATTAACATGTCTCACAGCAGCAGTGGTGGGTCCATGCGTGTCCCAGCAGCAGAGCTCCTCTATGACCCTGGAAATTGTACCCACTGTCCGTGTCCCCAGAGCTGGCATTTCCAGGTCCCATTGAGGAGGAGATCTGACATCCACCACCTACTCAGGGACTGGGGTGGGGACATTGCTGGGGGCCATCTTCCCTTCTCGTAGTCCAATGCCCCAAGAGGAGATGGCTATGACAAGGCCCAGGGCCAGGCCTGCCCAGCCCCTCATATGGCAGCCATCCTCCTGGACCTCCCAAGGCCCAGCCACGCATCAAATTGTGTTACCCTCAGTGTGCAACATGGACCCCAAGGCTATGTCCTCAGCCCCCAAGCAGAAGGGATCCACAGGGCTTGTCTGCATGTCTCCTCCTAAGAGGCCATGGCCACCCATGGGCCTGGTGAGGCTGCCCAAGGTGCAAAGCTGGGGATTCTCAACTTAAGAAGGACATTGATCTCCTGGAGCAGGTCCAGAGGAGGGCCACGAAGATGATCAAAGGGCTGGAGCAATTCCCTTATGAGGACAGGCTGAAGGAGTTGGAGTTATTCAGCCTGGAGAAGAGAAGGCTCAGGGGGGACCTCACAGTAGCTTCTCAACACCTGAAGGGGTCCTACAGAAAGGCAGGGGTAGGACTTTTTAATAGGATATGTGATGGCAGGACTAGGAATAACAGATGTAAGTTGGAAGAAGGTAGATTCAGGCTAGATATAAGAAAGACATTCTTTATTATGAAGGTGGTGAAACACTGGAACAAGTTGCCCAGAGAGGCTGTGGATGCCCTTTCCCTGGAGGTGTTTAAAGCCAGGCTGGATGAGGCATTGAGCAACCTGATGTAGTGGGAGGTTTCCCTGCCTATGGCAGGGTGGTTGGAACTAGATGATCTTTAAGGTCCCTTCTAACCCAAACCATTCTATGATTCACAAGCCGGCCCAGTGGTGAGAAGAGGTGAGGCATGAGGCTTTACATCTGTCCCCAGCGTGGGATGAAATCCCCCTCAGCTGTCAGAGGTGTGTCCATCACAGGCCAACAGATGGGTGCTGTGAGTGATGCAGCTTCCTCCTCTTACTCACCGACTTGCCCATAGCTGCCACACAGGCAGGCTGCAGGAGGTTTTGCAATATCTGGGGAAAAGGGATGAGCCCCAGGAGGGTGAGAGTGGGAGAGGAACGGCAGGGTTACATAAAGGAGGTGGGTGAGAAAGGGAGCAGGATGGCTGGATGTGCACATTCAGAGGCAAGGGAATGGCAGAAGGGGTGTTGGGAGAGGGGAACTAAAGGCTAGTCTAAGTATGGCTGGTCATCTGGGAAGAGGAGGGAAGTGGGGCAGCATTAGGTTGCATTTAGTGCTGGTGCATGCCTTGATGCGGGTGCATGAAATGTCTCCTCCTCTGGAGACATTCAAAACCCATCTGGACGAGTTCCTGTGTGACCTGCTCTGGCAGGGGGATTGGACTAGATGATCTCTTGAGGTCCCTTCCAATCCCTGATGTGATTCTGTGAAAAGGCTGGACAAAAGACTGAAGCACCATGGCCGCATATGCAGGGTGGTGAGAGGGAAGAGCTTCTTCCCCGGAGGTTTGTGGGTTCCCCCTCCCGTTCCCTGCAGGCTGCTGGGGAAACCTGTGCTTCTGCCGCTTGCTAGGAGACAGCACGCAGCTTGGTGTGAGGCTTGCTAAATGGAGGCTCCTGCTGCCCTGCTGGTTGCTGCTGCGCTCAGGGAGGGAGGAGAAGATGGAGGAGGAGGAGAGAGGGATGTGAAAGTGGGTCAGGAATGTAACTAGACTCTGCCCCCCTTGTTGCAGGCACAGGCGGCGCTGCCTTAGCGATGGAAAGCAGGCATTTCACTGTTGATGTTCCCCAGTCGTACCAGCCGACGGTTACTAGGGGATCCTGAAGGATGTGTTTCCCTGTGACCCTTTGAGAAGAAAAACTTTGTTGCCGCAGTAACCAAGTTTGGCTTGGATGCAATGATGCAGTAAATATCATAGGTGAGCCTTGCTAATGGAGGAGGAGGAAGCTGAAACTGTATAGTCTGGGTAACTCATGCAGTCAGGTCAGGAAACGTTTAAAAAAACCTGTCCAAAGTGTATTTGTTAAGTACACGACTTTTAAGTTTCCTGATGCAGTAACACTCTCAGAATTTATGCCCTATGTATTGTAAACTACTAAGTAAAGAAAGATAGAAATAAACTGCCACACTGAAGTAGTGTGAGGTCCAGAGCTCACCCACAAGTTTGCAGGAGCTCTGCACACCCCTTTTTTGCATTTGTTTGATGGACTAAATTTTGGAAAGTTAAGGGAAACACTTACTCAAAACCTTTAAGTTTGCATCCATTTTCTTTTCAGCATTGTTATTTTCAATTAACATTTTTCAATATTGCATCTTGCATTAAAAGAGAGAATTCATCAACCCTACTTCCATAGAGAACCCCCAAACTAAATATTTTGAAAGTGCAATATAAAAAAACTAAACAAGCAAAAAATATTCAACTTGAGGCCCAGTCATGCATTACTTCTCCCTATTCCCTCCAGTTCTTATAATCTGATTTCCATCTTTCTTATATAGAGAAATAGACCTGCACAAGGGTAAGGAATCACTTTTAGGACTAGAATTAAGAACTGAAAAAAAAAAAAAAAAACCAGACAGCAAATAAAATGATATGTTTGTTTCTTCTTCTTGAGTTTTCTTTCAGAGTTGTCTTTTTTCTGGTATTCTGAAAAGAAAAAATAAAAAAGAAAGAGATGCTGCACGTGGCACTGATTCTGCTCCCAGCCTGAGAATCAACACAGAACTGAGCTGTCAGGCTCACAGATATATGAGGAGTGAGGAGACACACTGACAATGTCAGTGCACGTCATGCAGAAGGTAGGTATGCAACCAGTCGATGGATGAGGATATGCTTGCACATTTCATTAGGAGAACAAAAGTCACCGGAGGAAACTGTGCAGCTATTCCTTTTACTCCTCTGAATTATTTGCCAAAGACGTTTTGTTATAAATAAACATCCGTTAGCTTCTTTCATCTCTGAAAGCTACTCAGTGTTTAAAAGCATCCATGCCCTTTTAATTCCAAGGACATTCAAGGATGCACAATGAATGTTACTGTTCCTACTTTATATGTGAGATAATTTGTCAAGTAGATTTCCCAAATAATTTGCTATTAAAAGGTAAACTTAATAACAAAATTTAGGAGTATATAAGCAAATTGTATCAAAATATAACTAATCTATTATACCAATACTCTTGTTTTAAGAAAAAATAGCTACCAATAATGTTTGATGTGCTATGGGCCACGAAGCTTTCCTTAAAAAGAACTCAGAAGAGGGCCTGGATAATACCTCATAGATGAATGTAGATCACCGCCTCCAGTCATGGAAAATATTTATACAGTCTTTATCCAGTTTTAAGATCAATAATTGCTTAGGTATCATCATGCTTATTTTATGTGTAACAACATTACTTGGTTTGCAGAACAGTGAGCAGACACAGTCTTTCACATCACCTGCTTGCACAAGCCCTCACTGCCTTGCAGCCCTCCAGATCTGGGCAGGAGGATCCCACAATTCTTTCTCATTATCAGGTGAAAATGCCAGGTTTGAAAGATTCCTTTTCCAGAACTGCCACATAAAGTCTCAATGGTCCCATCTATTATCAGTACATTTCCATGTGTGTTGTGGCAACCCAGAGAGCGGGGAAAGCTAAACATCACAGAGAAGAACACTTATCTTAGCAACCATTCCTTCACTTATTGGCAGGGATGGTTTGATTGCATTGTTACATTGAGTCCTTTTTATGCCCCCCCGACAAGCAAAGGGCATGTTAAGTCTCAAGGAAACACTCATGACAAAATCCTCCTGTGCCGGGTGTAGAAGCGTGGTGCTTCCTATGTATTCCCCCCGCCCCTTTCTTTAGGGATGATGTGAGGAAGAAGGTGTGGCCAGAAAGTTTGCTGCTTTCTAGTTATTCTTGGCTCTGGCAAAGGCCTTTCTATTCAAGGGTAAATGTCAGAGACCTTGACGCTGCTCTAAATCTGTGTAGACATTCCCATAAGGACCAGATAATATGACAAGGCACAAAGCACAGCCAAGGTATAATGGAGAATTAGTCCCACAACTTGTGCTTGCTTTGAACAGAAGCTGATTGTGGCATCCCAGACAAGTCCTTCACTGCCAAGCTTTGAGCATGGGCCTAGTCTGCAGTGAGAGTCTAGTTTATGCAAAAGTATGGAAGAGGAAACATGGAAATGTTCCAGGTCTGATACTTGAGTCCATCTGCAAAAGTATTTTTGCTTTGGTTTTGCTGTAACTTGTACTCTAGAAAATTAGGAAGAAAAAATAACCTATTTTAATAGGGCTTTTTCTAATTGTATTCAGACAAGTCCCCCGGTTATTAGAGAGAAGAGTGATAGAATCATAGAATCATAGAATAGTTTGGGTTGGAAGGGACCTCAAAGATCATCGAGTTCCAACCCCCCTGCCATAGGCAGGGATAACTCCCACTAGATCAGGCTGCTCAGCGCCTTGTCCAGCCTGGTCTTGAACACCTCCAGAGAGGGGGCATCCACAACCTCTCTGGGCAACCCCAGTGCTTCACCACCCTCACTGTAAAGAATTTCTTCCTTATGTCAAGTCTAAATCTACCCCCCTCCAATTTACCTCCGTGTGTAAACTTTTACCAAACAATGTAAGCAGGCTAGTGTGCACAGTTTAGTAAAATACTTATTTTCTGACAAATTTGAGCATGTTTTGGGGTTTAAAACCATAATTTCTTACATAGATAAGTATTAAAGAAATTAAAAAAGATTGCTCATCTTGTTTCCACCTTGCAGGGTAAGTATTTTACATCCTATGAAAAAGGCTGTCTTCT
The DNA here is from genome assembly GCA_013400935.1 of Turnix velox. Classification (NCBI taxonomy): domain Eukaryota; kingdom Metazoa; phylum Chordata; class Aves; order Charadriiformes; family Turnicidae; genus Turnix; species Turnix velox. The sequence continues at coordinate 148,821 of VZTY01013032.1, forward strand.
AGAGAGGCTAGATTGCGATCTATTAAAGTCGATTTAAAGATTTAGCCACATGCTATTTTTGAGATCTACCTCCACGGTTAACATCTTGTTCTTACCAGCCTGAATTGCAGAAACTTCAGTGTAAACAGGGTGAAATGACAGCAGCAAAGGTATGCTGAATAGGGACCTCAAAGTCCATTACCATTTTAATGAGGGCATTGTTAAGCAAAGCAGCCTCGAGATTAAATCGTTTACTTCGCTAAGGAAAACATGCTATTGAGTGTTTTACCTTTAGCAGCCAAAATACAGTAGTGTCTGTCTCTCTTTTGAAACTCCCCCATGTAGTTTCAGAGCTGTTTGCAGCTGGAGACTGTCAGCCACTCACTGTACTCACAGAACAGGTTTAAAAGCAGACACGGTTAACAGGATGTGACATAGACTCTTCAGCACAGTCTGTGACACATCCCTATGCTTTTCTAATAACGTTGAAAGAGGCTGCTTAAGTTTACAAGGTGACAGGTCTCCTCACAGTTCGAATTCGACAAGAAAGCCTTAATAAAGGTATATTCCACGTGTATCTTATTGAGAATTATTTCAGTGAACTTTTGCTTATCAGTACTGAAAAGATGTGTTAAAACCAGTCTGACGACTTTTTTTTTTTTTTTCCTCGCAACGCCATGTGCTGGAGGGCCTTGAGAAAACAGTTTTGAAACAGTATCAGAGCCGAACTCCCGAAATGCTTTGAACAAGAAGAATATTCAATAAACACATTTCCCTACTTTTTTTGTAGTGTCCCAAACAACAAAAGTCAGGTATTTCATGATTTACAGCCCCTTTTCCAGTGAGATGCTTCAGAAGGAGTTTGAAAGATTTGCATCCTGCAAGTAAGAACACGGTGGACTTAAAATGCTTAATGTACTCTATTTCAAAAAAAAAAAAAGAAAAAGAAAAAAGAAAAAAAATTACCCGTGAATTTACCAGATCCGGCTTAAAAACACACACGTGAAATTCTCAATTACCCACCCAGCTCCCCTTATCTTAATTTACTGTAATTCAGCCAACACCCACGGGAGAGGCCACGCAGTGACTGGTCCATGGGAGATGCCAGCGTTTCATACCTCATTGGAAACAGTCACTCTGGTATAATCCTGCTTTCACTGAGTTCCCATTAACTAGAACTCCTTGGAGTGAAATTAGGTTTCATTGCCCAAGGCTGCACTCTTTTTCTCTCCTGCTGAAGGGCAGAGCTCCAGGTCACAAAGCTGTGCATGGGTCCTCCCACCCAAGCCCAAGGCATAGTTGGAGTGCCTGACAGATCAGCTCCTCTGCAGCCACCTGGAAGTACTTGCTCCACACTGGAGGTCTGGGAAGGAACAGCAAGGGCAGTAGAGATTTTGCAAAAGTTCCTATTTGATTCCCCCCTTCCAGCCACCTATTTCTCAGTATCCCTTTTCTTGTTTTGGGTCAGAATGGGTTATTCAGCACCTCCAAAAACACAGCCTTGCTGTATCTAGCTTGCTCTGGAAAATCCAGAGCAATAGAATAGGATCTAGAAGAAAATGCAAAACAAAATGCAATACAAAAGATGATCCAAACAAATAGTAGCATTATGTTTGAGCAAGGGAAACTGGATTTGAAGCACATTGTCCCAGAACAACAACAACAAAAAAATTTGGACAAGGACAAGGGCCTCTCAGTTCTGCTGTTCAGCAGCATAATCATTTAAGGGAAATCAGAATAGTGAAAGAAATGTGATAAAAACATAGGGCTCCAACTCTAGAAATGTACCTGAGACAACGAGGACGCTGCTCATCAGAAAATGGTAAAGGAAGAATCTTCTTCTATATATAAGGCTGTTTTGAAGAACAGCTGTTGATGATGCTTCCTCCAAGACATTCCCGGGATCTGTGTCTATGTCTGCTTGGGAAAGCAGGGAATAGACGGTGGATCCTGGCATTGGCACATCCATCTTGGTAATTTCTTTGAAGTTTTGGGTAATAGCAAGCTAGAGTCTCTGTAGAGATGATTTTTGCAACACAGGAAACACCTGTACACCGTCCTCAAATTATTTCTCCGCGTGACAAATGCACACCAGCTCTGCTGTGTCACAAGGCCTCCTCACCCCAAAAGTTAGGGTCATGAGGGGCCTCACGAAAAAGCACTGGACAAGGCAAAATTCTTCCTCTAAACCTTCCCTCCTCTCGCCTCCCACTCTGTGTTCTGACTCTCTGCTTTTTTCCTCTGTATTCTTCAACCCACAGCTTGCCTTCCTAAAAGCATCAATCCATCATTCCCTCTATTTATTTCTGTGCCTGTTCCTGAGTTGTCAAGGACCAGCAGATCCTTTTTTATTCCCAGGGAGTGGAGGTCCAGCTACAGGCTGGTTTGCATTCAACAGATGCAAAAGTAGAACTTTATCAGTCAGTGATGTGGTTTCTGCAGTTTCTAAAGCTTTTTCTTTAAACGTGGTGATACAGCTGACACCCCTCTTCCCCATTTAATGTGAGCCTACTCTGTTTCATGCTTTGAAGTGCACACTGTTGATATAAGCAGACCCAGAGCTACAAGAGGGGGCTCCTGTTCCTGGCCTTTCTACATCTTGCTGCTTAGTTCCCCTCTCACTGTGGCAGTTCCTTCAGCTGTGCCACGGGGCTCACAAAACTCTCCTTTTCATTACTAAGCAATTTAAAATTGGCAAAGAACACATGACATGAAATTAGACAGCAATAGCTGTTGCATGAGTTCTGTTACATCACTGTTACTGCATGAGGAATTCTCCATTGTTGTTATAGTATACACAAAGGAGCACAACATTTTTGTATCTTCTGCTCTTCAGCCTGGTTAGGGCAGAGTAACATCTTAGATATGCTTAAAATGTTTGAGGTCTTCCTAAGGTCTTGACAAAATCTTGGGAGAGGTTATTTACAACAAGAAAAAAAAAAGAAAAATGTAACTTCTCTTTCAATCAGTTATTAACCTTGTGACATTCTATACTTAGAGGGAGGTAGTAAATGTCCTCCACGCAGTATCTCTTCCTTTGTTCTCTGAATGATATTTCTAATGTTTTCAGTGATTTAAGTGTTGATATTTTATTGCTAAGTGTTGATATTTTATCTCTCAATATTTTACAGAAAACTGATAGTACATGAATTGCACAGGATTCCTTATAGTTGACTATGTCAGCATTGCTGTAACTTAATTTTTTTTCTCAGAGAAGGCCTCAGAGCCTAGTTTTGGAGGATGCAGCAAACATTGAATAATTCGGGAAAAGTTTTGTAAGCACTTAGATCTGCCAGTTACACTGACTTGTTTTCCTGCTGATAAATATGCCCAGCATGACTTTGAGTTTGTTTTGTGACAAAGTTGAAGTAACTTGGAAGGATAGTCATTCCAATTAAAAAAATAATTAAAAAAAAAGTAATTTCTTGCACTGAACCACATACACAGCTTTAGTATTAGAGGCACTATTCCTTAATCACATATCTCCATTTACTAACCGATAATTTTAATTTTGTTTTGAAAGTAATTGAAATGTACACACGGGTTTAGGGTTAGGTTGGTTCTGTAGGGAAGAGGAAGGTAATTGCTCTGAGTCTTCATCCTCCAACAACTCATCCCCTGAAATAAAAAATTCTCTACCAAGGCAAGAGGCAGCCATAAACTGCACAAGATTTGACTATGTTGTAAATGTTATTAATCTGAAACTGAGCCTTTTCATTCAGGCACCATGTAGTCCCCAGATCCTGTAACAGCCTTGTACTGGGTCAGAGACCCATTTTCCAAGGAATGCCCCAGAAAGCACTGTGTGGGTGACATTATAATTCTGTATATTCCTACAATGGAGCAGTGTGTCTGCGTAATGGGATCAGGAATTTTGCTTTGGAGAGTCAATGTGAATGCCAAATGATAATATAATGCTGAAATGAAAAATAGGCCCCGAAGAATGGAAAGCATTGTAATAAGACAACATTTATCTTTCTAACCGTGGGCCTTCTGAAGTCTGCAGAATGGGTTTATGGATGAGACATGACCAGCAGAGAGGATGTAGGATCATCACTAAGAGCAGATCACCAGAGTTCCATAGAGTCAAAAAATGCACAGCTATTTAATGTTCAAGTTAATAACTCATAGAAACTTGTGGTATTCAGAAGCATTTGTCAAGCATCTAGTATTGCTCAATTGTTTAAGTTGTTTGTAGATCACATTTACAAGTGGGTGCCTGTTATTTGTAATTTTTTTATACACGATATTTTTAACAGCTCTTTTTGCTGTTATCTGCACAATAAGCCCTTCCCACTGTATTAGGAAACTGTATTCCATTCATAAATAGCTGACTCCATCCTCTCATTTTCCATACAAAAAGGTTGATTATCTCTTCAGGAGATCATTTTGTTACCCCATTTACAGATGCTTATAATGTGGTGCTTGATAATCAAAGAAAACCTTACTGATCATATAAACATTCCAGTTATCTATAGAAACAGCTCTTAACTTAATGCCACTCTTCTTAAACCTGTTTCTTCTTTATATTGCTCCTGAAAGCCTTTTCTTTCATGTTCAAAGCAACCTCCCAACCTCTCTATTTCCCTTTTATCACAGTGGCCTCTATCACTTTTCCCAACTGTTCAGAATTCATTTGGGAAGAACTGAACTTGTTTTCTCAGTAAGATTTTTCAAGTGTTTCAACGTGCTGCAGCATATTTGTAGAAGCTGTAGAGAATTCTAAATGAATATTTCTTAGTGACTTTTACTTTTAAACTAACTTCCTGGTATTATTCAGAGAACAGACTCCTGTGAAGTAGATTTGCTCTGGAATTTTCCCACAAATTTCTGAAATACAGTTTTATATCCTGAATTTTATATCCTGAATTTTTCATTTAAATGTATGAGTGCTGATGAAGCCCTTCTTGATGGGGTTTATTGAGAGAAAGGTGACTCATTCAATATCCCAGTAGTCTGTGTAGTTATCTGAGATGCAGAAACAATGTTTTCATTAATTTTCATAACAGATTACACAATAGCTTTGCACTATTAATTTTTGAAACTGAATGGCTGTAGTTCAGCATCTAATTCATCCTCATGTAATTAAGTTTCAGGGTTGCTCAGCACCCATAGAAGCAATGAACACGCTCAACATGTCTGAAAATCAGGCTATGGATGTGCCTACAAAATACAGAATCAAATATCTAACTACAGCCATCCTGACTGGTGAGAAAAAAACCCTTATTTTTTTTTAAGTTATTAAATGTTGATGAACTATTGGTTCCTAGCAGAATCAGGGCATATGACTCAATGGATCTCTTGCTCATTCAGATGTTGCAAATGCAATATATAGATTTCTCATTGCTGGCAAATGTCATAGTTTTTCTGTTTAAAAACTAAAATGCAGTTGCTAATTCTGTAGGCTGGCTTTCAATATTTTTGTTTCTAAATTCTAAAAAAAAGGTAGTGTTATGTCCTGTAAAATTTGGGGAGAATGAACTGGCAGGGTGAACTGCAACAGGATATATTTTACTCATCCTGAAAGCTTAGTTTAGGCCCTCCTAATTGCATGAATTTCCCTCTTCTCACATAGCCCTGGGATAATTGGATGGCATGGCAGTCCAAAGCCTTTGGGATGCTAAAATAATCATGCGTTAACCCTATAAACATACTTTTGCTTTGATGTTATCACCACTAGCTGCTAGCTGAATAATTACAGTTCCCTTGTGATCAACTTTCATATGATAAGGGTGATAGCAATGATAAAGAGGATGAAAAAAGTTGCAAGATTCTTGACATGTTTTCAGTTCATACAAAGAAAGGACATCAATTTCTAGAAATTGTTGTGGGTCACGTAATTAAATCATTTTGGTCCCCATTCCATTACTGCAGGCAAACGGGGTTCACACTCAGTGGTGGGGAGCAGCCACAGGAACTGGTTGTGGCTCTCTGGCTGAGATAAGTTTATGCTGTTCCCTTTGGCAAATGGTTGTCTTTTAAATTCCTCAACGCTTTGTTCAAAGTACAGCTGTGTTTCAATAATAACTTATTTCTGTATAATTCCAGTTCAGTGGTTTTTATTACATATGCTGCTAACATTTTCACACGAGTACTCCAGCTGTACAGCAGCTCTCTGTAGTAAGCACTAACCCAAAATCATGCCAGGAGCTGTCTCTATTAGTTTCCGTGTTACCAAACTTTTGTATACTTAACTGTTATACACCACTCTCATCTTACTGTCTCTTCATTCCAGTATTATCCCAGCTCTCCAAAACTCTCCATTTTTATGGAGAGCCCCAAATTGCTGGCACAAGATTCTGCTGTTGTTCCTATTTATGTGCAATATTATCCCAGCACTGAGTTTTACAAGAGCTGTCAGTCTCCAGGTGTGAAATCTGAGCCCACTCATTCTTTTCCAGCATGGTTGGGTCACAGGACAGGACAGGACCAGTGATACCAGCCCTACTGAACTACCACACACAAAAAAGAGAGTATTTCCTCTCTTTTGCTGTGTCAGTAACCTGGACTCTAGACAAGAAACATCATCTGTAGTTGTGGTGTCTTTAAGACTGTGATGGCAGGGCTGGAAGTAATGAGTGAGGGTAGATTTAAGCTGGATATAAGAAAGATGTTCTTTACTGTGAGTGTGTTGAGACACTGGGACAGGTTACCCACAGAGGTACTGGATGTCCCTTCCTGGAAGTGTTTAAGGCCAGGCTGGATGAAGCACTGAGCTGCAGGGAGGGTGTCGTCAAGGCTGCAGCTGAGGTCCAAGCTTAATGTTAGATTTCGTTGAATGAAAGAAAAGCTAAGGTAACACAGGATGCTTAAGTAGTTTCCTCACATCTAAAGAGGCTAGCAGTGGCAAGACTGGAAATTAAACCCATCTTTTCCCCAAAATCCCAGTGTAGTTAATCCAAGACATCTACTTGGCTTCATGGCCTGTTCTCAGAGATGGCATTCTAGCAATAACAAAGCAAAAATAAAAGATGGAGAGCAAAGTATTTGCTCCCTCTTTGCTTTGAGCCATTTCAATGATGCAAAACAGACCTTGAGCTGAACCCCACCTGGCCAGCTATGGCTACCTCTTGTCTAAAGACTCCTGTGCAGATATGAAGACTGTAATCCTGAAACCCACACCACTTTTTTTCTCCCCTGTAGATCACAGCCCGTAGGGCATATTGCCTGAAGACTTTAGTTTCATTGTGGGAGTCTCCATCAGACAGAGGCAATGCTGAGTAGCTGTGCTGCTGGGACTTGACACCAGCTTAAAGAACTAGTCCCTTCCCCAGCCCCGATTTTGAGGGTGTAAAAAGTAGCACAAACTATTCCTACAAACTATTTTTGCAATTGCCAATGTTTCTAAATCCTTTCAGAGGAAGATCAATAACCGAAACCTATTAATTCAGGTATTCATGGGATATACAATGGTAACTAGTGCATTGCTAAAGGCAGTAACTAACATGCCTTGTAACCAAAACAAAGAGCAGGGGCACAAGAACATGCTACCACATTTTTAGTAACCAAAATTCTTTAAAAAGAATGAATTTTTAAAATATTATATTTTAAAATGGATATAACTAAGTGAAATCCCTCTTGCATATTTAATTACTTGGCAAATTTAGGAGCAACATAGCCTACCTATTCCTCAGATGGTTTAAAAACTTAGTGTGAAAAAGCTAGCAAAGCAGATGTTTGACATTTACATTCTCAAAACACTTCTGTGATCACCAATGTAAAGCCTCAGGAGCAAGTTGCATGGCCCATGTGTAAAGACCAAGCAGGAAAAAGAACAAGGGTAGGCAAAACCACCCGCTGCAATACTTTCACTTCTTTTAAAACTCTGCATTGTTGCCCAGAAGCTCTTGTTGCCAGGTAATGCAAAAAACACAGGTGTGCAAAAAGAGGTTAGTGTTTAATGCCCAGCTTGTCATTCGGTGCTGCGTGGCACATTTCATTCTTACTGACCACCCAGCCTCTCACACCTAATTGTTTGTTCATTTCAATGGGATTATTTTCCCTCTCGAAGGCAAGTAGTAAGCCAGCTGTGTGCTTCCCCATCTCCCAAACCTTTGCTTGGGAGAGCTGATTCTGAAACCTCTCACAAACAAAACAAACACCCGTGCTAGGCCCCACCTGGAGTATTGTGTCCAGTTCTGGAGTCCTCAACATAAGAAGGACATTGAGACGTTGGAGCGGGTCCAGAGGAGGGCCACGAAGGTTATCAAAGGGCTTAAGCAACTGCCTTATGAGGACAGGCTGAAGAAGTTGGGGTTGTTCACCTTGGTGAAAAGAAGGCTCAGGGGGGAGCTCATAGTAACTGATCAATATTGAAGGTGGTCTACAGAAAGGCAGGGGGAGGACTTTTTAATAGGATATGTGATGGCAGGGCTACAAATAATGAATGTAAATTGGAATGGGGTAGGTTCAGGCTAGATATAAGAAAGAAATTCTTTACAGGGAGGGTAGTGAAACACTGGAACAGATTGCCCAGAGAGGTTGTGGATGCTCCCTCTCTGGAGGAGTTTAAGGCCAGGCTGGATAAGGCACTGAGCAGCCTGATCTAGTAGGTGTCCCTGCCACAGACAGGGGTGTAGAAACTCTATGATCTTTAAGGTCCCTTCCAACCTGAAATATACTATGATTCTATCATTCTATAACACTTGGTTGGTTTTCTGCCACTCCTAGGGTGGCTGCAGCACCAGCAGAGACATCAGCAGCAGTACCCAGCTGAAGCATTACTTACTGTCTTTTGGTATTGTAGGCTAGACAGGGAATATATTGATTTTTAACTGTACATGATTTCCCTCCTTCCAAACCCCCTCCTTTCAGGCAAATATTTAAAAGCTTGAGCCTAGTTTTTGGGTGGGTTTTGGTTTTTTTTTAATTTTTAATGTTTTTGTTTTCAATTTTTATTTTCTTGGCTGTTTCTCCCAGCATCTTCTTTGGGGATAGATTGGAAAGGACTGATGTGACCTGGAAATTGAAATGACCTTGGAATTGGGGACCTTCCTTTAGAATTAGGGTGGAAGTGGAGACCCTTCTTTTGTATTTGGCAGGGGTGTTGGAACTCGATGATCTTTAGGGTCCCTTCCAGCCCGAACTATTCTATGATTCTATGGTTCTATAACCCCTCTTTATTCCCTGAGGCTGCCACAGTATTGCTCTGTGCAAGATACTTTTCAGTGCCATCTCAGTTTAATTTCAAATAACCTCAGTTGTGGAGGATTCAACAGCTTCTATTGGGAGCCTGCTCTGTACTCTTGCAGATTCTGCTGTTTAGGATGTTTCTCTTCATTTTTCCAGCCTGCATTTCTATTTTCTTAACTTCATGCCACAGCTAATTATAGCTCAAAGAGTGCAAGTTGAAAAGAGGGTGGGGAAGAAGGAAACCCCAACCAGCCCAGGGAGAATGTGGCAGGCAGTACTTTGAGATGCACTCACAGAGCAGCAGAAAGTAGCCAGAGAGGGCCAGCATGCAGCAGAGAAGTGAAAAAATAGGAAGTGAGGCAGCAGTCATGAAGAAAGTATGCAAGGGAGCAGTTACCCTGCAGGGAAGAAAAAAGCAGGACAATTTTCAAGGGCAGAGATTAGTGTAACTTGGGGGAGGCTGCAGCGACAGTGGGTTTGCAGAAGGTGAGAGAGGAACCAAACCACGAGGGGAAAATGGCCAGTGGGCACAGTAGACAAATAATCAAGGGGGAAGCAGGAGAAAATTGGAAGTGCTCTGGTAAATGTGCATGAAAGGTGATGCTTGTGCTTTTGTAACTACTTAAATTGAGCTCTCTGCCTCCTTAGAGTCAAAATTGCCTCGGGATTGGGTCTCTGTCATGAAGCTGTGCAGGCCTCCTTACACTTGTCAGATGTATAAAGGGATACTATTTGCAACCGAGTTCTGGTACCAAAAGTAGTGAGTGTTCATGGTTGTGCAGTCAGAACTATACTTTCACCAGCACAGCTTGTGTCATTCAGACAACGATTAGATAAGCCATGCTGGCAAAAGCACAGTTTTGCTGATGTAAATTATACTGGGGCTAGATAGACCTCGGTGGGTCCGCAAAGGTGGAACTACACGGTTCAAGCTCTTTGCTTTTCAAAACAGCCGCACTGCATCAGCAGATTGTCTGTGACAGAGACAACAATTAAGACAGGTAAAAGAAATTCTTCAACTGACATCACAGAAGGATTTCCATAACAACAGCACAAACCATCAGCAGAGGGTTTCTCCTGGCCAGGAAAAGATAGCTTTGTGGACCAGAGGGATGCAAGATAGGGACATGTCTTAGATCAACTGCAGCTTTCATGGAAGAAAATACTTGCTTCTAACAAAGAAAAAACTCAGTACTTGCAAAGTGCCTAAATACCAGGCAAATGTGGATCAAAGCATTCAGTTTCCAGTAGTGACACTTTTACATTCATTTATTGTTCACCATTCACTTATTTTCAGTTTAAAATAAAGGATTCTTGAGGTGAAAGTTTTCTCACGACATTTTTCTGCTTTCCTCTCTTCAACTTGTATAACAGGTAACATATTCCATAATGTTTTTCCTTCTGCGTAATACAAAAAGAAAGCGAAAACTCTCTTAATGAGCATTTAGAGAGGAATGATTTGGCAGACAGCATAGGTCTGATAAATGTGCTACTGAACTTTTTTTTTTTATTTTCGGTTACTTTGGTGGTCAGATGGGGCTGTGTTCTATCTAAAATGAAACTTGAAAAGAAAAAAATCCCCAAACCACTATTATTAAAATGAGCATGTGAGAGCAGTAACCTGAAATGATTCATTGAAAAGAAATCTCAACTTTTGAAACAAATGTTTTCTAAGAATGGGACAAACATTAGCCTCTTCTTCAAAAGAACTTGAAACAGCTATAAGGAGCAGAAAACACTTAAACTCCAATTTTTCAGCTTGCAATCAGTGACCCACGTGTTTCCAGCAAAGGATTAAATCATTTGGGAGTATTGTGTACTACAACTTTCTGGAATCCTAGGAGTCATGCGATGTTTTTTTCTGCAGCCTCTTTCTTATGAACTGGCAATAGATTGTGACTTCCTAAATTCATTGGTTGAATAACTGTCTCTGAATTTTGATTGAATGGCAACTGCAAGTAAGATTTTCTCTAGTAATTTTCTGAACAATCTTACGTATTGACTTCACATAGACCTTCTAAATTTGTTTTGTTAAGCTGTCTGTTTTTCTGTTTTAGTCCATGTCCTTTCCTTCTCACAAGTGGCTGAGGCTAATCCTTACCTTGCTGGTGATAAGCCTGAACATTCAGCAAAATTATTTTTAAAACGGGTAGATGCAAAGGAACCAAAGTCAAGAAAAGGCCTGAGGGTAAAGCCTAACGTCACTAGAATAACAATTTTATGGAAGACAGTACAAGAGGAGGGCTGAGGAGAGCACTGCTAAGGTGCCCAGTGCAACAGTGGATTGGAGCACTGACTTTCTATCTCTAGAATCTGTATGAAAAGCCTGATGTGAAATGCTATAAAAATTAGTGTTTTCACACTCGTAAAAATTCATCTTAGAGCCTTCTGACCAGCGGTCCACGTGTAAAAATGCCATCTGCTGAAGGACACCACTGTCCTCCACAATTACTTATCCCCTTCATACACGTATGCTAAATAAGGCTAAAACGTTGCAGAATAGTCTCTCTGCTGAAAAGTAAGCTTGTTTTTGTTTCCTGTTTATTTTCACCTGGTGTTTACAGGAGCTTTGCTGTGGTTATAGCTGTATACAATAAAGAACTAAGTAGTGAATAGTCTACTAAGGGATGTGAAATTCTGAACCTTGGTTTCTGCTGTAGATGGGGATGATCCACCTCAGAAGATCTAGTCTGTGATTCCCTGGGCATAGACTGAGTTAGTAAAAATCCTGCTTGATGTTTTTGTGTTAGCTGTGAAACTCCTGTGAACCAGAAGCCAACAGACACAATTCACCACAATCTGCACACTTTCCTTAATCATAGAATCATGGAATGGTTTTGGTTAGAAGGGACCTTCAAGATCATCTACTTCCAACCTCCCTGCTGTCCCCTGTGCTGCCCTTGGAGATAATGGGTGGGGTCCTAGTGGGAGCAAGTTCCAGGGCTCTGTTGGCTTCCCCCTTTCCAAAGGACCAGGAAGGTGAGCACAGTGGTGCATCCCATTTACCACACAGGGAAAAAAGTGGATGATGCTGCATGATGCTGTATCATCCCACCAGTGCTCTGAGAGAGTTAGGGCTGATCTTACCTGATGTGCACTTTTCTGTGTGTTTTTCCTACACACAAACTCATGAAGTTTGATTTTTCAGGTGTTTTTTTAGGAAACAGATTTAACTGAGCTTCCCTCCTTTTTATTCCACATAATAACACTGCCTGTGTGGTGGTCATACAAGTTCTGCATTTGTTCAGGAGGAGTTTTTGAGACAAGAAACCTGTGTGTCAGATGAAGGAAAAAAACCCCCAATAACTCAAAAGCAAAACAAACCCTCAACTTATGCAAAGATTCATCAGAGGCATGTTTGTTCATTTAAAGAAATACATCATTGAAACATAAAGGAAATTATTTTTGCTCTTAGGCTGTATAAAGTTATTTCTCAAAGCCCTTGGGGCTTTTTTCCTGCATTTCCCTGTATGTCAGCTGAGTTCTGCCACTTGGCAGGAGCTAGGGCATCAGGAAAAGGACAGCAAGGAGAGGACTTCGGACGCTGTACAGGCATAAGCTCAGGCAGCAGAAGGGGCCTCGGATGCCTCCAACATCCTTTATGGCCTGGGAGCCATGTATGAGGGTAAGGGAGCTGGTTCCTGGCAGCAGATCTCAACCAGCAGCTGGAAACTCTGGGCCCAATGATGCTTCATAGCAGTGTGTAAAATACACCTGGTTAATAAGAGAACTGCCTCTCTCCAAAATGTTTAGGCTGGAAGGGATGTGTCAGCATTGTGAGAAACTTCTAAGTAACTTCTAAATGCTGTAATATCTAATAAAACAGGGGAGAAAGAGATTTTCTAGCTAGCCTTTACCTCCTTTTTTAATGCCATAAGATATTTCAGTCTCTGCACTTTAAGACACTGTTGTCTCCTCAAGTTGTGGCCTTCATATAAGCTACCCATCCTGTTTTTCTTCTCTCCTTCAACATCTTTAATCAGCATCTCTGATATTTGAATTGCAGGTGGGGACAGAGTTGTCCTTTCTTGGGACCGCAGCAGGTGGCTTTTATGTTGTCACCATGGCTGTGTCACCCAGTGGTCCTGAGGAAATTGGTAATACATAGAGTACTTTCACAAAAGCACTGCTTTTATTTGTACTATGGTTCATTTAACATCACTGCGCAGCATCAGAAAGGTGTGTGAGTGCTATACAGAAGTTAGAGTCCTAGGAAAAATAAAAAAGACTTAGTAATTCAACTAAGAGTGATCAGAGGAGATAAGATAAAATACAGCAATTCACATGTCCAAAAATGCAAAGTGAAAAGAATAGCTGTATCATGTAAGATATGTAGTAACAATTTGGGAAAATCACTTTATTCAGAAGAGTGGTTTTTTACTAGACAAAAATTATCTCTAGTTTCACTGTAATATAAAGAAATGAAACCGTTTGCTCAAAATTTTGCATTCAGTCTTACAGCACAGTGTTTTTTTGGCCTCTCTCTTAACCAAAAGTTTGAATGATGAAACATTGAAAATTTATTTGAAAACTTAAAATTTGATTAGTTTTAATTTCTCTTGCCCTGCGACAGCCTAGAATTCATTGCTTTTTACTACTTCATAAATGGTGGCTTTTTTTTTTTAAGATATTACATACCCTTTTTGCATTTAAAAAAATTTACAGCATTAACATAACAACATAGTATGTGCTGGCTCATCCTTCATTACATCTTTCTAAAGGAAAACAGATGTTTGAAACATACAAAACATAAATGTGATTTTAAAAGTTCTCTGCCCTTCTCCAAGCACTAAAATTCCAATTTTTTTTTTCTCCAGCTTGAGCTTTACAGTATCTACATGATTTGCATTTCCACGTTTCTCCCACAGGTTTCAGATACTGGTGTTTGTTGTCCTGTTCTGCCCATCCAATTACCAAAACTCCTCCATGGAGGGCTGCTCAAGTACCTCTGAATTTAGAAAGTACAGCACAGGGGGGCAGGAATCTTCATGTAGAGATTCTGCCACCAAGACTCTTGTAGAGGTACCAGTCACAGGTCAGCAAGATGCGTGTTGCCATCCTCCCATGATGATGATCCATCCTGGAATTTGCACCAGTTTCAATTACAGCAATTTATGTAAAATGTCTGAGCAAAATAGGCCTTAGGTTCTCAACTCCTCAGCCTGATCTCTTCCTGTATGTGTCACACAGGCTTAAATCTCTGCAGGCTTCTAATGTGAAGAAGATATTTGTTAAAGCTGAGTGTGAGATGGTTTTTGTTTAATTGGATGCCTGATCACAAGAGATCCTGCAGAAAAGATGGAAGCTGCCTCTAAAGCTATCAAACTTAACCAGCAGCCTCACCACTATGGGTGGGCAGGTGTAATGGGGATAGAGATTAAAAGGTCAAAGACAATATACAGCAAGTTTATTTTTAATTCCTTCATAGAATCATGGAATGGTATGGGTTGGAAGTGACCTTCAAGATCATCTACTTCCAACCCCCCTTGCCCTGGGCAGGGACACCTCCCACTGTACCAGGTTGCTCAATGCCTCATCCAGTCTGGCCTTAAACACCTCCAGGGAGGGGGCCTCCTGGGCAACCTCAAAGTAAAGAACTTATTTCTTATATCCAGCCTAAATCTACCTTCTTCCCTTGATTGTTTTTTGGTAAAATAACCACTTTGTAACAGAACAATCAGAATGTACTTTATAACACTTCCTGGTGTTTCATGGAGTGAAGTATGACATGGCTGTTCTATCAGCCAGCAGCTCGGCTGTAAGAGAGCCGAATGGTACTGAGGTTTAATTTACACCCAAAGCTCATGTGCAAGACTGCATGAAATTCATCTGACAAAACCCCAACGCCTGCAGAAACTACCACCTTAAGTGCACCTAAGTTAAAAGCTACAGTTTCATGTTCTGAGTACACGTGGTGCACCTTTGAGTTTTACAATTTTGGTGTTTCCAGGTTCCAGATGGCCAAAGTTGCAGGTATTTCATTTGGAGTTAGGAAGAGAGAGGGTTATTCCTGACCAAAGCACAGCCCGTGCTTTGAGATGGGTCCTGTGTATTCTTGACTCCTGTGCCTTTATCCAGCACTGGAAAAAAATGAACAATGACACCTTACAGGCAAGCAGACTATGAAAAGAGTTGATTCAGAGCTTACAGCCACATACCTGGAACTCAGACACCTTTTCCATGTGAATCCCTTTTCAGTCAGGAGATAGGATACCAGGTAAGCTGGTACAAGCCCTCTGCCTACAGGCCAGGACTTGATTTCTTTAAAAACCAGTCTGTGAGTTCAGGTCCCATCTCAGCAATGACAACTTGAAAAGGCCTAGTTTTAGCTGCAGTAGAAATGTCAATAATTCTTTCCTTTAAGAGTAAACTGGTTCCTCCTGTACTTGTTACAGCACTCCTCAGAAGCAGTTTTTCCTCGTTTGTTTTTTTTTTTTTTTTCCCCCAATTGAGCTTTCAGGATGGAGTATTTCCAGTGTTTGGGTTGTTTTTTTTTTTTTTTTCTCTACTCTTATTATTATTGGCCAGGCAGCTCCAAACCGGTCCTGGCTGTGAAGTGAAACCTCGGCGATGCTGAATAGAGAATCCATCCTCTCCACCCCGTGCTGAGTCTCCTACATCTTTCAGCTGCCACCGCAGCCAGAGTGACGGAAGGGACCATCCGCTCTAGGGCCACAGGCAGCACTTTGTCACTCCCTATATTTGTCCAAGCCTCGCCTTTGGTCAGACGCGGTATTTGGACCTCCCTGCCGCTCTGCTGATGTTCTGGGTCCTCTTCAATCCCACGGCCCTTTTGGGTTTCGTCAGCCGGATGGATGACTGACTTGACCACAGCAGGGACCCAAAGCAGCACAAAGACCCAAGTTTTTCGAGAGGAAATGAACAACAAAACAGCCTCAGCTGACTCCTGCCTGCGCCCGCTGTACCTGGTGAGGCGCCGGACTGGAAGGAGGAGGAGGATGAGGAGGATGCACGGGCATTTCCAGAGCCAACGGAAAGCCCAGGCGAATTCCTAACCCCGGCAGCGCGGTGGCTCCGGATGCGCTCCTGTCCCCGGGCGCTCTCCGCGGCCATCCGTGGAGGGGGTGAGAGAGGAGGGGGGCACAGACGATGAACGCGGGACACCCACGCCTGACCCTGCCCGGCAGAGCCCCACGGCAGGGCGCCGCGTGGCACCTGGCCGCGTCCCCCCCGTGTCTTGTGTGTCCCCCCCCTCGCGGCTGCTCGGGACATCCCGTTGCAATGGGAGGAGGCAACGGAGTGTGTGGGGGGGGAGGATGTGTGGGATAAAGTTGTGTCGGCTTCCCCTCCTTTATCCGTCTCCCTCCCTCTCAGCGACAGGGTCGCGATAGAGATGCTGTTTGCAACAGGCGGCCGCGGCCACAGCACGTCCCCAGGAGAGGAGCCGGAGCAACACGTGATGTGTCTCCTTATCAGGGTGCGCGGGGCAGCGCGGGGGC
>VZTY01013032.1:167192-288541 GCA_013400935.1 Turnix velox
CCATCCATCCATCCAACCATCCATCCAACCATCCGCTGAGGGTGTTGGGGGCGCCAGGCCAGGGAGCAAAGGGATGCTGCAACTTTTTTTTCAGTAGAGGAGGGAGGGCGGTGGATTGAACTTTGTCATGTCGCAGATAAGTTTCCTCTGGCTTCTTCTCCCTGCACTTCTCCCCCGCCTCCCCTCCTCACGCACGCTTGCCTTTTTTTCTTTCTTTTTTTTTTTTCTTCCCTGAGGGTTTTTTGTTTAGTTTTTTTTTTTTCTCCTTTTCTCCCCAGCCTCCCCCGCGTCTTCTTATTTTCCTCGTTTCACCTCTCGGTTGCAATATCTTCGCCTGGCTCGGCATCCTCCTGGCCGAGGTTAGGCAGGAGGAGGAGGAGGAGAGAGCGCTTCTTCTTGGCTCAGCACATTTCCCTGCCCGGCCCGTTCCGCTGGGCTGCGCACCCCGCAGGGGCCCCGGGTGCCTCCTTGCCCTGCCGCCCCTTCTCCCTCCTCCTGCCACTGCCACCCCGTTGTGCCTCTCCCTGAGCTGCTGATGCTCTGGTCCTGTCCGCCCAGGAACCAGCATCCTCTTCAGCTGCTGGTCTGATTTCTGGAGGGGAGAGCTGGGGAAGGGGAATAACACAACAGTCATCCAGTTTTCATCCCGACTCCCCCTTTCGCCCATCTTCTGTTGCAGATGAGATGAAGTGTGGTCATGTGTTTTCCAAAGTAGTTAAGAGTCTAGTTTGGTGTGATTTTGACGGGCAGTGATCTGGGAGGGGAGGCAAATGCAGTTGATGTGTCATACCAACATCCAACTTCGTTGAAAAAAAAACCCTCTTAAACTTGCTGGTTAGTAGCAGGAGCAGTTGCTAAATCACACCGTCTTGTCCCCCCTGCAGAGCACAGTAGATGGCTGTTGTGATGACTGGAGGTGTTTTTTTTTTTTTCGTTAAGATCTGTCGTTTTTGACACAAGCACCGAGTTTTGTTACCTCAGTTCCTGTTTTCCACAGGATCAGCGTGCGTGAAAGGGATGCAGTGACTCAGGGTCAGGCCAGCCATATTTGTTTTAGGTTTTAATTTTCCCTTTGAAGACTTAAGGGTATATAGTCTTTTCTTGGTGTGCCTGCATAATGCCGATTAGCCTTAACGGGAGTCGGGTACATCCAGGGAAGAATGGGCCCTTTTGTTTGTTAGGAACCCAGAAACAGCATGAATCCATCATCCAATCAATCAGAGTACCAGGGCTCTCCCTCACCTGCCGGCAGGGACACATCCAACCTCCTCTGTTGCTACAGGGCAGCTGTGCTTGGCCCGCTGTCGCCTTGGCTCCTTCGCTTTCCTCCTCCCTATTTGGAACTGAATTCGTGCTGGGGAGGTGGAAAACCACCATCCTTTAAGTACAATCGAGTAAACTTTTCTTCTGCTCCGGTTTCACTGGCAGCTTCGAGTTGTCAGGCTGTTGTTTGTCCATGAGGGGTGACTGTGTATGTGGCTGCTCTTACACGTTCCTTTTAATTAGTGATGATTGTGAAGAATATATATATTTATTTGGCTTTATATTGAGACAGAACATAACAGGGAGTTTGCTGACTGTTTTTCTGGGGTTTGAAAGAGATTTCGTGGTGCTTTTTTTTTTTTTCCACCCGGATCTGGGTGTTTGAAGCTTTATTTGCTTGCAGATTTTGGTGTGGTGAAACTGAAACATCTTATTCAGATGCAGCTCACCCAGGCTTAACTCCTCACAATATTCACTGACCCTCTGACCATATGTTTTTTTTCTTTTTGATTCTGAGGGTCAGGACATTCTTGAGGTTTCGAAACTGGGGAAGACAAATGTCTTCACTATCTGTTAGCAGTATCTGTAATCTCCTTTGGTACCAAAGGCAAGTGCAGCGTTTCCCAAGGCACACAAACATTGGCTTCTGTAGTGCTTTTCTCAGTCCATAAGGATTTTATCACTTTGCCTACAATGAAGTCACACTGCAGTCCTAAGAGTACCTCGACTTTAGCCTGTGAAAGTTTCTTCTTAAGCGGAAGCAGTTTGGACTGCTCACAGTTGGATTCCTTGTTTCAATAAAAACTCTTCATGTACTTACACTGTATAGCTTAAAAACATATAGATAAATCCCTTTGGTTATATTCATTATCCCTTGTAAAAGTAGGTGGTGCTTAGAAGGTCATAGGATAAGTGTTGCTAAGCAGCTAAACAGAAGGATGCTAAAATTAACCTGAGTGTTTTTCTAAGGGATTCACTTTTTAAGTTGCAATGATTTTTTTTATTGACTTGAAAAACATTTTTGTTTGAAAGAGATCTGAAAAAAAAACCCAAAACCTAAACTTAAATGCATGAAATAAGCTTTCTAGGGAACTGTGTTGAGTGTTCAAGTTATCTGCTTACCAGAGTAATTCCACCCTCCCCCAGCATGCCTCAGTTCTACCAGCATTGGGCCCTCGATTTGTGCCCTTTGCAAATGTCCTTCCAGAGTTATCTGTTGCTCCAGAAGCATCCGATGTATGTTGGATAGCAGCCTGTAGGGACAGTCTTGGGAAAAAAGAAACTGCAAAGGTTCCCCAGGAACAGGCAGAAAACAAGTAAATCCTGTTCGGCTGAAATCTCTGCATGTACAGAAAAAGCCCCTTTTAACTTTTTGATGAATGATGCCCGAGTTTGTAAATCTCTGGTTTAGGTGTACACTCTTAAAACATGTGAAGTCATGTCGTCTTTTCTTTCGGTGCAGTAGGGGTTGTTTTAAAATAGGTGTGTTATTGTAAGGCATTACTGGACCAGTTTGAGAGGGCTGCCTCGATGATGTGGTAGCTTCTTCCCTTGGGAGATAATTGTCTGCAGGGGAGGATGGCGGTGTAGCTTTTGGTTCCTCTGAAAGGAGAGAGGAACGCCTGTTGCTCCCTGCCTTTTTTCCTCCTTTCTGAATTGGAGCTAGAGGGTCAGTCATGGGATTACAGCTTTAAAACACGCTTTTTCAAGAGTATTCTGCAGCTTGGAAAGGGGCCGGGAGCTGCTTCGTGTTCTTTTGAGTACAGCTTTGGAGTGCTCAGGTACCCTGCAGCTTTGCCGGGAAGCGTTTCGAGAAGCAGATGTAAACTTTTGGGAGAGAGAAGGAATTGCCCCCTGAGACTGTACAGCAGAGTGAATTTTTATTTTTATGTGTGATACCTGACTTGCCAAGTAGTTCTTCAGCAGTTGAAGCAGATTTTGTTTGAGGAGGTGTATGAGGAATCCTTTCTGTGTGTTGGGTTTGGTTTTGGTTTAAAAAATATCCTACATAAACCAGCAACAGTGAGAGCTTTGCCTAATCCCCCTCCCCTGCATTTAGAAGCATCCTTTTAGGCAGTTTGGTTTGGTTTTAAAAAATCCCCTGAATAAACCAGCAACAACGAGAGCTGTGCTTATCCCCCTCCCCTGCATTTAGAAGCATCTTTTTAGGCAGTGATTTCAAAGGTAGGGCTTGGGTATTTTAGGGAGTGTTGCTTTCTGGTGAGGCACTGAAAACTCAGCTATTTGTGTGGAGCCAGGAAGGGCTTTGGACTTGCAGAGTTTTGCCAGGCCAGGTTTGTTATCAGCATTTGATTGTGAATTAAAATAGGTGAGATTGGCTGAGGTGGCCCTGTTCTGTGGTACTCCTGAACAGGAATTTCAGGAGGATTGACTCTTTGTTCTTCTCTGGTGCAAGAAATCTGACAATGGCTTATCTTTGATGTCTGCCAGTCATGATGTTTTTCCCACCTGGAGGTGTTCCCTCCACCCCACCCTGCCCCTCTGTTTTGAATAGCAACTTCAGAGGGTCAGTGACTTCAGGAAGTGTGGGCTTCCCAGGTAGCAGGACCGGAGCATCCTCATCCCTTTTCCCTCAGCATTTTACTCACAGCAGGGTGACAAAACTTACTTAGTGCTTAGCTAGTGCTTTATTATGAAATACTAAAAGGAGTAAGTAATTGCCAGCTGGGGCATGTGCTGTGGACTCCTGCTGGATGGCTTGTTCATAGTGTGCTGAAAAAGGGTAAGAACAAGAAAAAGGGTCTGCAAAAGAGAGAAGAGTCAGTTTGCTCCTGAGCTCCTGGAAGTTTATCCTGGTAGAGCAGCCTCCTGCAGTGAGAAAGGAATAGTCCTGATGTAACTGAGCAGCGCCTGGACCCGTGCTTCCTTTAGAAACAACACAGGCCGCCTGGTGTATCCTGCCTTTTTTTTAATTTCTTTTTTTTTTAAATTTTTTTTTATAGTGGCATTTCAGCTTTCAGGTTGGCCAGCCTAGCAATCAATAAAGGTGGTTGCCTTTGAATAGGTGCTTTACACAAAAGAAGTAGTTGATGGGTGGAGACTGTTTATTCAGAGTGATTCAACTAAGTAAGGCTGAGAGAATCTGAATGCCTCTTTAAAGATGTGGAGAAAGGCAGCTGTTTTAACAACAGGATTCACTCGCAGAGTCCCAGCCATCCTCAGAGGTCCTTTGGCAAGAAAAAAGCCATCACAATCCCCCACGGGCGATGTTAGGCTCCTGAACTAAAATAGATATTCCAAGGACTATTAGAGAGGGAGGCCTTTCAGGCCTTGATTCCCCCCCCCCCCCCCCCCCCCCCCCCGCCCCATCTTCCCATAGAAACTTGGAAATTAACTTTCAGATTCCACCGTTTTCCTGCACCTAAACTTCCTGGGCAGAAATGTGGTGCGCTTAATTTTTTTTTCTTCATTATTTAATGCCAGGATTTCGAGGGGGATCCTTTTTCCTTTTGAGGAAGATATTCCCTCATCCTGGTGCCTGAAGTTTCTTCGAAGAACCATTTCTACCAGGGATGTTAATTGTGTGGAGCTCTGGAAAAGCCTGGGAGGGCTGCTGGCTCATGGCAGCTGAGTGACTTGACTTCTTGGTGTCATTTATTAGCCCTGAAAAATTGAATTTTGACTTTAAGGTCACTCTGGGTAAAAAGTACACTAAGCATCTTAGTGGTTTCTGTGCTGACGTACCCATGTGACTTGCTAGTTCCATCCTAAAACATAGATGTATTGTGTGGTTAATAGTGGAAGTACCAGCCTCAGATAGATACATGGAAAGTGTTCTCCCCTTGTCAATCTCCTAGTGTTAGCACATGCTTTTTTCAAACAGCACAAACATAGAATCATAGAATAATTTGGGTTGGAAGGGACCTTAAAGATCATCTAGTTCCAACCTCCCTGCCATGGCAGGGACACCTCCCACTAGATCAGGTTGCTCAGTGCCTTGTCGAGCCGCATCCACGGTCTCTCCAGAGTGGGGGGATCCACAACCTCTCTGGGCAACCTGTTCCAGTGTTTCACTACCCTCACTTGTAGGTATTTTAGGAGTGGATGGCTGGTATCATCCATCCTTTGAAAACAGGAGGGTCATCAACTGCCAGCAAGTTTGGTGTTTTTTAGTTGATTTAGTGCATGCTTCCTTTGTGAAGATGAGGAGCAAAATGCTCATGTCGAAGTGTAGCTTGTCCTTTGCTTTTATTGTGTGTGTTTAAGCTGGCCTTACCCTGAGCCCTTGTAAGTCCCATTCCATACGGCAGGTGATGTCCGTGTTCAGGTGTTGGGGTACCTGGGAGAGCTTTGCTCAGAGCTCTTGCATCACAGCCATAATAAATTCCATACCCGTGGTCAGGCCGTGCTCATTTCTTCACGCTGTCAATGTTATGGCCTCAGCAAGGGGGATTCTGTACCAATAAGCAGCAGTACTTCCTTGTGTTTCCTTTAGGGAGCAACCTCACTTAAATTTGGACCACTCACAGATTTGGGTAGGTGAAAGAACCTAGTTAAAATTCCCCTTTTTTTGTGATACATAGTGCATTTTCTTCATGATGCTGAGTTCATCTGATTTCTCTTAGTGTTTAGAGAGGCATGAGGACATGAATACCATTGTGCTCTTCTTCATTTGTGAATGCTTTTTTTTCCTGATGTTGATGGAGTTGCCACTGTATTGAGGACAACAGGTAGCTGTGGTGACCTGTTCATGTGGTTGCCCACTTCATCCCCTCCTGCTCCCCATAAACCTTAAGGTATCCCAAATAGATGTCATGTGATGTTCACTTGCAGCATAACCCACGTATCTTGCTGTATATACATCCTGATGCTTTTTGATTTTTTTAATGAAAGCTTCAGGAGGAAGCTTGCTTTTTTCAAGTGAGATGATGGTGATCCAGGAAGTGGAAGCATGTGTCATTGAAGAGATGTAGTTGAATTACTAAGGGCTTCCATTTATAAGGTTTGAATGTTATTTTCCAGAGGATGAAGTGTAAGCACTGTGATGAGCACTTCCCTACAGATACATAACTTATGCCTTGCATTCAGTTAATTTGGAGGATGTATTTCTTTTGGTCTGCTTTTCTAACAGCTTCAGGTATCATTTCCTCCTTATCAGATGATGCAGCCAGGTGTTGCTTAGTACGTCATCCTACAATTTCAAGTAAGGTTCAAAATGAGAGTCCTTGGCAGCCTCTTGAACAAATCTTGGAGCAACTTCCAGCCTTTAAAGCAGATCAGTGTCTTTTCTGCTTGATAAGAGATCTCCAGGCAATCTTGGAACTGTCCATTTTGCAAAACAGTAAAGAGAACTGTACCACAGTGCCTGTTTCCCTGGTGTAAACTCAGTTTATTGTTGGAAAGTCTGCTTTTCTCCAGTTAACAGAGACTTTATTTTCATATAAGCCCTACCTAAAATTTGTGAGAAAGATCTTCCCCATCCTCTTGTCTCCATTCCTCGTTTTTGGGAAATGGTAGTGTCTTTTTGCTGAGAGTGGAGTGCCCACTGTGTTTGACCTAACCAGAGGGTGAATTTCTAGGGAGGGATGAAATGGTCTGTACCTCAGAGTGGATGCTAGTTACCTGGGGAGGAAGCAGTGCAGATTGTAGTTCTGCCGGAAGGAACTGGTGGATTCTGTAAATGGTACAGCCCCACTAACTGCAGTTTGAGCAGTTCCCAATCTGTTCTTGCAAAGATTTAGGAACTTGTAAGCCCTTTAAAGCTAGGGACTGAGGTTTTTCCATGGTTCTCTTTTCCCTCAAGAAAGAAAATAGAAATAAATGGTAGGGTTACTAATTTTAATTGCTCATAAGCCAGCAAATGAAAACTAAGGTGTTCACAGAGCAGTTGAGTGGACCAAGCTGAACACAGATTGTGCCCTGTTGATGGTTGCCGTCACGTGTTCAGTAAATCAATAGATGCAAATAGTATGTAGAAATGGAAAACATGGCTTCATTCAAATGAACAGCGAAATTCTTTCAGGCTTCACTGGACTAAGATTTTATGAGGGGCATACAGCTGAAAGCTGTTGAGCATTCATAGCATGAAACATGCCAGGAGACTTTAAAAAGCTGAAACACTGTTAGTGTCTTTATGTTTTTCTGGTGCTCGAGATTCCTACAGGTGTAGTTACAAAGTCAGCGCATCTGTTTTAGGAGCTTGTTTGTCAAACAGCAACCTAAATTTGTGATATTATAGCCCATTTTCACTAAATTCTCTTCCATCCTGATTTTGGGCACCACTGAAACAGTGTGGTCATTGCTTCATCCTTTTACTAAACCCAAGAGGCTGTGCTTTAACTTTCTTGAGTGTGTGTTCGCTGTGGTGAGTGGGAGGAGGACTTGTCGTTCTCAGGCCTGTCCTTCCTTGCAAGAAAAGGGGAATGCAGAGAATTTTCCCCGAGGATGGATCTGGGGCAGAGATGGCCCCTGCATGTTTGGGGCCAGAGTTTTTATTTACACCATTGCGTAACTCTTAATCTCCATAGGAAAAGATGTGGGTTAGTAGATTTGCAACACCATAGAGTTGCATGTGGCCTGGTAGCCAGTATGTGCTGGTGTTGCATAGCAGATGTACTGATGCCTGCCTAGGGTCACCCTGGAGTATAGGATGACCCTGTGCAGAAGGATCTGCTGTTGCCTGACTTTAGACCTCATGTGTTGGCAGCCTCTCTCATGCCTGTGCTGCCTGAATTATCTGACTTTCAGCAAATGTTTCCGTTTTCTGTGCTCACTGTCTTTCCAGAATGATTGCTAAAAGGTATTAGGGCCAAAAATAATTTAGGCTGGACCAGAAGATGTCAGCAGCATGTGCAGATTGCACGCTGTAGTTACTGTCCCAGCGAGTGATTCAAAGAGAGCCGCGCAACCCAGTAGCACAGATGTGGATTAGGAAAGTCCAGGCTGCTGTTTTAAAAATTTCCACTATTTCTGGTAATGGATGTTTATATGAGCTGCCTGGTCTGAAGACCAAAGAAGTGAGGTGGTGGTGGTGGTCTTTGTTTAATCCCCAGTATACAGATGCCAAGTGTTATGCTTTGATTTCCTACTCTGTAAACTCTTTGGGGCAGGGATCAGCATTCAATTACCGAGTTTTGAAAAGCCACCTAACACATTGTGGTACTGACCTGCTCGGCACTACCTAAGTATAAATGTTTAATTATAACTATCTTCTTACCCCACAGTGGAGCTTTTCCAGATACCAAGGTTGAGGCATGCTGGGAACCTGCATTGCTGCTGCTGCTGCTGAGGTGTCTGCATACAAACAGAGCTTTGGTTCCAAGGCAGTGTTTGGGCAGCTCTTATAAAAGCCTAGTTTACACAGGAGGGAAAAAGATCATTTTTTTTCTTCTTTTTTTTTTTTCTTTTTCTAAGCAGTATAGGTGCAAGTAAATACACTTGTTCTGGGGAGTCTAGGTCTGGTTGGTTGGTTTAGAAGCAAATACGGTCCTAGCTTTTATACGTCTTTCAAAGCATCATAGTCAGATCGTGTCCTTCTCGCTCCCTTTTGCTTTAAGTCTGTATGTAAAAATAACAAATGTCAAGGTTCTGAAACTGAGAAATTAGAAGAAGAAACTGGGAACAGAGCAATGTCACCTCCTCAATACATCACCTTCCCAAGACTTAAATGAAGTGCAATTGCTGGCTCTTGCTGCTCACAGAGCAGTCTTAATTCTCTTGCCTTGATTGACTTGCGATGTGGCTTTAAGCTCAATTCTTAAATCATCCCAACAGTGATGTATGTATGTTATATATGTTTATACAACATGAAAGCATATGGAGTAATGGAAACATCTAGAAATTAGACCTCCAGAGAAGTCTCCCATTTTAATCAGGTTACTTACTTGGATTAAACCAACACAAATTTGAAACATGTGGGCTCATGTGCTAAACTAGTTGCATTTTCAGCACTCCAGGGGTCTGTCTGGGAGTTTATCAGTGCGTTGCCTTAGTCTGTTCCAGCCAGCTCTGTAGGAGCAGTTTGGTGTTACTAAGGTTGGAATAAGCTGATGTCAGATTTTTGTCCACAGCACATACCAAGTAGAGGTCAAGCACTTGTACAGCCAGTGATACTATGACTTGTTAAGAATGTACGCAGCAGGTCGCTTTTCAAAACATCTTTTGAAAAGCAGCCTGCGAGAGCAGTGCCATGTAGCAGAGACATGCATCTTCCTCTGGCATCAGCAAATGGATGCATCCTATCACATTGGACTGCTGAGCATGTTTAGTCATGTTACTGTAATAAGCTCTGGGAACAGGAATGGGTTCTGCCTTGCTGTGCTTTGGGAAGATTTGAATGAATTTGACTGGTTTGTTCCAGGGAAAACTCCTGTTTGTATCTGGTGTTTTCGTGCTGGGTACAGAGAAGGAAGGAGTTTGTTTCTTGGCTGAAGGGGGGGGTTTCATTACAGTTTTTGATTGCTAACATTACTGGCCTTAAATTATCATTCCTTAGAAGAGGTAAAATTAAAAAAATACAGTGTGACTCCTAGAATCTTAATGCTCTGGGACTGGTAGTGGACAGCCCCACGTGAGTTTGAGAATTCTCTTTGTCCAGATAAACTGAGTATTAGGGACCCTCCTTTTGCTTCCAGCTGTAGCCTTCAGGCATCCCACCCTTATTTTTCTTGTCCAGGTGAATCATCCATCAGCATACACAGATGTAAATTTAAAATGTGCTGTGATGGGCTTTACCATCTTTATTTACCCTTGTCTTTTTGTCTTAATGCAGCTCAGCCTGATGTCTCTCAGGGTATTTTTTAAATTTGCTGGGATGTATGTGTATGTTGGAGGCAAGTCTAGATCATGCCAAACCCTGATCCTGCAGACACTTTAAACACAGATACAATTCTGCTTAAGTAGGTTGTTCCATTTAAGTCAAAATGCTGGCATGGGTGAAGTTAGGGGAAGTGTTTCAGGACTGGGGCCTGCTTTTAACTTTCAGAAAAAGTATTCCTGACACAAGCCAGAATCTTTAACCCGCATAAACTGCAGTTCCAAACTCGTCTCTCTGACTTCAGTTTCTGACCTACTTGAGGAGGTGTTGCTCAGTCCGAGGAAGTGTTGCTGGTCTTGCAGCCCAAGAGGAGTTGGCTTTGAAAGGAGACAGTATGAAACATGGCCATGGACCAAAGCTCCTTAAATACACAGTGTCTGCAAGAGTTAACGAAAGCACTCGAGCAGCTCATGTGCTCCCTGTGTGTGCATACTTTCCTAATCTTGACATGAGGTTGGAGCTGCTGGCTCTGAGGGTGTATGTGGAGTTGGCTTGGCTGTCACCTTTTTGCTCCCTGCATCTGGCTGCAGCTCAGCATGGGGACACTCCTCACCACTGGGACTCTACTCACTGCTGGGATTACTGGCTTCAGGGAGCCAGCTGCCTAAAACCTGCTCTGGTGAGGCTGGCAGGGCACAGAGGTGCCCTGGCACACCTCACCTGCCCTGGCCGTGCTCCCTATCCTTGCAGGGATCAGTGGAGGGAAGAAAAAGTGTTGTGGTGTCCCCTTTCCTGCATCTGGAACATGTCTTGAACCCGCCTGTGCTCTTGGGTTGGTCCGGGTGAGCTTTCTGCTACTCTGCTATCATCATTTGGCTGAGGAACAGCTGCCTCCAAGGATGGGGATCTGCTTTAAAATGGGAGCAGCTGTATGGAGCGGGGCCCACGGGCTTGTCTGTGATGCTGGCGGGCTGTCCCAGCATGTAGGGAGAGGAAGGACATCTTTCTCCTCTGAGTGACAAAGTCCCAAGGGCAACTTGGGCTTTGGCTGTCCGGGAAGAAAAGCTACAGTTCCTTCAAACTACACCACGTTGTCATAAATTGCTGAGCGTTTCTGACTGGAGGGTGGAAATGAAAGCTGCCTTTTTTTTTTTTTTTTTTTTTTTTTTTTCAGTTTTCTTTTTCGGTTTATGTTTCTTTGGTGAGGCTGCCAGTGGCCACCTCAACCCCACCCTGCAGACGTGTGGGCGGGAGTGGGGGTAGCCGGCAGGAGGGAAGGAGCATCACCAAAAAGGCAGAGCAGCTTGGCTCTGCGCCACGCACAGGAGCAGCAGCAGCTGCTTCGATGGCCCCCGGAGCCTCACTGATGTCAGCAGAACCGGCGCTCCTTAAAACGCGGCACTGTGTGTGTGGGGGGCCGAAGGGGGAGGAGCAGGTTTAGTGGGGGTAAGCAGTGCATGAAACAGCCTCCGTGATTTTTTTTTTGATTTTTTTTTTAAATTTCTTTCTTCCCCTCTTCAAAATGGACCTCTGCTTTCTATAGGAATGGGAAGGTTTTGGGCAAGTGAGTGAGAGTTACGAGAAATTGATGAAAGTGGGAAACAAGGTGCCGAAAGCAAGGAGTAGAAGGAATGTGCAGTGTGAAATTTGTGTGTATCTGTGGTGGGTCTGTTTGCTTGTTTTTTATACTTCTCAGGAATAATTTGGTGCTGTTGGATAAATCTGGCAGTGCCATTCCCTTCTCTTTCACTGTATCGGATCACGCTGTCAAACATCATATTGTGTTTGAAAAGTATCTGGCTTGCCTTGGGATGCCATATGAAATTAGGCAGGATGTGGCATCCTGCAGGGAGCATGTCGTGTGTGTGCTCACTTGGCCTCCTGTGCTTTAGCTTGAGCAGAGGAAGGGAACACACAACGGAATAACACAGTTGTTTGTAGTTTCCTTCCACTCCCCTGTGTTATTCCTGAGACATTGGAAGAGGGGAGATTAAGGGTGGAGATAAGAAAGAAGTTCTTTACTGTGAGGGTCGTGAGACAGTGGAACAGGTTGCCTAGAGAAGTTGTGGATGCCCCCTCCGTGGAGGTGTTTAAGGCCAGGCTGGATGAGGCACTGAAAAACCTGATCTAGTGGGAAGTGACCCTGTCCATGGCAGGGGGGTTGGAACTAGATGATCTTTAAGGTCCCTTCCACCCCACACCATTCCATTATTCTTTGACATGGCACTTCATGTTATCCACAGTGTTTACTAAAGGTGTCACTGTTTGTTGGTACCAAGAGTTCCTGATGGTGAGAGCCTCTGGGTGATACAAGGTGGTGAGGGACCTCATTGACAAGGGTTGCACAGTGCTAAATTACTCCCATGGTAGTTAATGAACTGAACAAATGTGGGTTCCTCTTGGTGCCATGATGACTTTTTCCAATTTAGTAGCTAATATACTTGTTTCAGAAAGTCACAAGAGAATGGGATGTGTAGCTGGAGGCAGGGAGGGAAGAGGATACCAGCTTTTCCAGAACTGTGCAGCTCAGTCACAAAATGAGGTTGGACTGGACATGAAACTGGATTCCAGGGTGATGTGGTGATTGCAGCCTCTGATGGTTTTGCTTCTTCCCACAGCTGGAGAAGCTGATTTTTCCCAGTGGGCCTGTGCTGACATCGCCCTGCTGCTACTTTTGTGGTGTTACCCCAAGAGAGAAGTTGTGCTCAAGTTGATTGCTAGTTGATTGCTAGTGCTTAAACCTAGGTGACAGGGACAAGCCAACCTATCCAGGTTTGTTGCAAAGTTGAATCTGCAGAATGCTGTCTCTCTCCATCGGGACAAATGTAGTAACAAGAAATTGCTGAGATTCCCTCTTGAAAAACAAACAGTGCAGTGCAGGCATCTGGGGAGGAGGGTGTTGTGCTCTTTTATAAGGTTTTTGCTTTTTTTTTTGTTAACTCAGGTAAAACTTCATGAGTCAGATTTATGCTTCCTGTATCGTTCCAGAATTCTTTTGGTAATTAGCAAAAATGACCCAGGGTCACAGCAGTTGTGTGGGACCAAGTAAGCATGTATTCATGTTCTTTTCAACTGGGACAGTGGCATAAAGTATTTTGTTACTGGAGGTTACAAGGGAAGACGGTAACAGAGGCAGAAAAAGACACCAAATGCTCTAAATCCAGTTCTGTATCTTCACCATTAGATTGTGCTTCCTGTCTGGGCAGATGAATCCACAGAAAAACCTTGGTTCACAAACAGATGACATTCAAGTACACCCCAGCATTGTAAAATACGGCTAGGGCTAATATATTTGCTCTGACTTTCGTTTTGAGTGCCTGGTGGAACACCTGTAAGTATTTACATTTTAACATGAGCTTTTATGCTTGTGAAAGCAGACAGTTTGACAGCAATGACCTCTCACACAAAAGCCTGAATAAGTGATGAACTTCCAACAAATCCATGACCTGATCTCTGCTGGATGCATATTGAAGGCGACAAGTTAATATGGCCTGTGGCAGTACCAACAAGAGGCTTGGCTCTGTGGTGGACTTTTCTGCTGGAGGTGGTCTGCAGACATGCTTCCTATCCACTGTCCCTGCCCAAAGGCCTGAAAGTATGTGCTCACTGCCCAGGTGTAGGCCTTGGGCAAATGTCTTGCAGAAATGACTTCAGCCTTTCCAGAGGTTTCTTGTCCTGCTGCTCTGCTCTGACCATGGGCCAGTGTTGCAGAGAAGGCAGAAGTGTGGATGTGTCTCTTCCCCCCTTGAGTGGTGTGCTTTGGAGTGCTTTGTGATTCACTTTCAGTGAGTGGTAGTTAAAACTTCAATTACAGGCAGCTCTGGAGTTGGACACGTCTCTGCTGCAAGTGTGGTAACCTCTGGCCGCCAAACAGGGAAGGCAGCCATGGTACAGTAACCTCTGAAATCACCCTGACCTGAATCATGCTGAAGCTGTGGCTGCAGCGACGTTTCTTTGGGACTGCCCTGTCCTGGAATGAGCAGTTCCTGGTACCTGCTTCTCCAGTGAAACTTGGGTTCAGAGTGGGGATTGCCTCTTCAAGGTGCCTCTGGATGTGGCCTCTGGAAGGTCTTTCTGTCCTGTAGAGTAAGTCATACTGCATTTTTGTCCTCAAAACTGAAAACTGGAGTGTGTCCTGTTTATGTCTATTACTAATTCAAACGAAAAGCTCCTCGAGCCCAGGATGCTGATTGCTGTAGATTTCTCAAAAGAGAATATGGCAAGAAAGCACCTATTAATAATGCTTTCCTAGTATTGTCTACCAACAGTTTCTGGAATGTCCCAGAGTATTTTACAGATGTTCAGCATTTAAGGGTCAGCAGTCCTTTTTCCTGAGCTTGTCCATCAGCTTTTTGAACCAGTATGGAACATTTGGCGTGTTGTAGTCCTGAGTTCTGCAGCTTTACTGTGTGCTTTGGAGGGGAAGTGAAAAAACAACCTTCAAAACCTGCCATTTGGTGCTTCTCCTTGATGCCATTTAGAACATGTACTATGGGAAACAGCAAATAATCATTCATTACTGACTTTCTCCATACCTTGCAGGATTTAGTGAGCCTCTGCTGTATCACCTCTGTGATCATGCTCTTCCTCCCAGGTTGAAGTCCACATCTGAGTATCAGTTACTATGCAGAAGCTGTTCCATGCTTTTGATTACATTGGTCACTTTTTAAGTCTTGTTAACATCTATCATAGGCCCATGTCAAAAGTACTTTGTTTGCCTACATATTTATTGCTGTAAGACATATATACTTGGATCAGGCTTGAAGATTTCCAGGTGCTGCCAAGATTCTCCTCTTCAGCAGCTTTTTTGGGAAACATTCTCAGTGTTGGCAGGTTACAGGCAGAAGATGCTGATGGTGAGGGTGTTTGTGCATGTGTCTCAGCTACTTCTCTCACAGTTGCTTGAGAATTGCTTGCTTAAAGGATACAAGGATACTTTGCTCCCTTCCCAAACTCACTGCTGGTCCTGGCATCTTTCATTTTCTTTTTTTTTTTTTTCCCAAACCCCTACAGATGGCAGTCTGAAGCACACCCTGCATATCTAAGTGAATGCAACTTATCCAGAAACAAGGGGCATTTGTTCTTGCCAGCTGTGGGGGTATTTCTGGGGATATCTCACCCAAACAAAGTGATACTACTCATGAAGAAAGTTTGCCCACTTTCCTCATTCACATGCTAGACTGCTTGGATGGGATCATATCTATGATTCACCCATCTGTTTGATCTTGGCAAGTATCAGAGGAATTGGTTTGAGCTCCTTGAACTAAAATGTTTATTGATGTAACTCTTTTTCTGCTCCCATCCCCTTTTTTTTTTTGGTAGCCTGCCAACCCACTCATCTACCAGTAGGACTACTCTCTGTTGCTGGACTTGGAGATTTTAATTCTTGCAGCCGAAAGAATTTAGCTTCCTTACCAGTCATGCTCCTAGTATTTACTTACGTTAGATCGCTCCGAGGGCGGTTTGCAGGTCGGTGCCTACAATGCTACTGAAATGCAGCTGCTTCTGAAGTGGAGAATGAGAAAGGAGAGGTTTAGATCAGGTCATGCTAACCCCTTTCTTTATGTGTGTAAAGTGCTGCGCATTCTTCAGTACTGACACAGCCTAAAAAGGAACCTTGTCTTCTAAAGCCCTACCTTAACCTGCCTACCAAATGATGCATGCTGGTTGATTTGTGTTTAGCTGATGAAAAACTTTATTCTGACTTGCCAGAACTGTGGACTGAGTTGCAAGAACTAAGAAGGTTGATGCTAGCAATTTCAAACCTTCTGGTAGAAAAAGGTCTTTCACAGTGAGATCTCAGCTTTGTCTGTGTTACTTATGCCCTTTATTGTACCTCTCAGGATGGATAAAAGAGAATCATAGAATAGTTTGGATTGGAAGGGACCTTCAAGATCATCTAGTTCCAACCCCCATGCCATGGGCAGGGACACCTCCCACTAGACCAGGTTGCTCAATGCCTCATCCAACCTGGCCTTAAACACCTTCAGGGAGGGGGGGCATCCACAGCCTCTTGGGACAACCTGTTCCAGTGTCTCAGCACCTTCACAGTAAAGAACTTCTTTCTTATCTGCAACCTAAATCTCTCCTCTTCCAATTTGCATCCCTTACTCTTAGTCCTGCCATCCTGTGTCCTGCATATTAAAAAGTCCTACCCCTCCCTCTTGGGAGGAATGAGCCACATTAATCGTGTATTGCTGATTTATAATGATAATGTTTCAATATTACTGTATATAAAACCATTCTAATAAGTTCTTCAGCACTTAGTGCTGTATTATGTGGGCTCTGTGAATTATATAGTGTTTGGAAGTAGGTAGAATGTCTATTTACAGAAATGAGGCGGGGATTGTGCTTTTAAACTACCAAGCTGTAGTTGTAGTTCTGACTGTTGAATTCAGAGCTCATCTTATATTGCTCTACACATTTACTATTCTAAATTTAAATTTAATATCCTAAAGGCCATGCAAGGACCAAAAATTGGACATGTAGCATGACACATTGCATGTGTCTCTCTGCTCTTGGGTATAAGTTAGATCAGGAAAACCTAAAAGCTAGCATAAAGTCATTGTGGATGTTTAAGCAGCAGGACATGTTTATATTGCTTTACAGAATCACAGAATGACCCGGGTTGGAAGGGACCTCAAGGATCATGTAACTCCAAACCCCCTGCGTAGCAGGGCCACCTAACAAACACATTTACTAGATCAGGTTGCCCACGGCCCCGTCCAACCTGGCCTTGAACACCTCCAAGGACGGGGCATCCACAACCTCCCTCGGCAGCCTGTTCCAGGACCTAACCACTCTCCTAGTAAAGAACTTCCCCCTAACATCCAACCTAAATCTTCCCTCCTTCAACTTGGATCCATTTCCCCTAGTAATTTCTTCTTAGTTGTTTTTTTTCTTTCATTCCTTTGGGTATTTGAGATATTTAGTATTTAGGATATGTACTCTTAAAGGTATGCCCAAAAGTGCTCATCCAAGAAGCTAATAAGGACTTTTTGTATTTGATCCCCTGCCTTTCAAATGTTTAGTTTTGGCTGGATCATTTCTCTAATCTGACTCGCTGTGCAACTGGTTCAGATGTGCTGTCAGTGGAGAAGACACACCAGAGGAGGACAGGACTTCTGACTGCAGTTCAGATAATACAAATTTTAAAAGCCATCATTAAAAAGACTGGTGTTAAAACCATTAACATCATCATGTCTGCAGTGAAGCAGAGCCCAGGAGGCAAAGTGGAAAAAACAAGTGAAATGCCTTTATGTCAGTTTATCTTTGTAGGGCCCTCAAATCAACTTTGGGTTAAACAGGAGGCATTGCTTGTTAGGATGAAAGCTGGAATCCAAGCCACAGTGTTGCTGGGTTGATTAATTCCTGCATGCAGAGCCTTATCCGCACTCTGCTGCATAGGTAGGGGGTCATTAGCACTGTCTGTTGTATCTGTCCTCGTACATAGGAACTGCATCTGCTCTGGTTTGAGGCTTAGTGTCTTTTCCAGCTTGGAGCTGGAGTACTGAAAAACCAGCAGGGTCATGTTTTTTGGAGGTTATTTTTGAAGATGCTTCCTTTTTAACTCGAATTCTTACTTGCATTCCGACTTCCAGCTTTGTTTGAGGTAAGAGTTGAGCAGTTATTATCAGTTCATGAGTATTTTTGTACCGTGATGTCACTGAAAGAGTGTCAGGCCTGTGTTAATAGAGCAGCTTTCCCCTACCACCTCTTTTGCTTTTCCCACTTGCCTCTGTCTTTCAGGTGCATTGTGGTGTTTGCCTTCAAAGGCTGTATTTAGCACCACTTGTATTTAATGCTTTCCCTGACTGCCACTTCAAGGCAAGTATTCTTCCAGGTATGTGACTACAGACAATGCAAAGAGAAAAATCTCAATGGAGATCTGTGTGTGATGCTTGTTATCTCTTTGAAGCTGCCTTTTTCTTAAGAGTCTTTTGATATTTAGGTATTTCCTCCCAGCTTTTTCCTTTCTGATGTGTCTTTGCCTGGTAAACTGAAATGATTCCTAATGATCTTGAGTTAGTCACTTCAAAATTGTTTCCTTGGCAAGCTAAGTGTGCGTCTGACATCATGGGATGAAGAAGCAGTTTAGTTTCTACAGCAAAACCAGCTTAGGGAAGGGGTTCTGGTTTTATTTTTCATAATTTGTTTACCTTCACACTTCTAGGAGTTCATTCCTTGTGTACTGCAATTCTCCTCATAGAGATACTGATACAAGTGTTTGCAGGGTTTCTCTGTAAGCTTTGTCTCTAAAATGATCTGGTTAGTCAGTCCTCCTCTTGCGTTTTTTTCCTGCCTTTCAACAATCATACCTCACCAGCTTTTGGTTTGGTCATTATAACAGAAGCAAACCATAGGGTTTCCCTGGCGTGGGAAAGGGGAAGAATTGTCTACCCCTGGAGGAAGGGCAAGAGCTGCTGGAGAGGTGTTGACCCTCAGCAGGTGTCACAAAACTAAGCACTGTTGGCATCAAGGAACTTGAGAGTCTTGTCTTCCCACCTTACCACACCCACTTGATACAAATCCCTTTAGCAGTGCAAAAATTCTATTACTTCTGTAATCAGGTCTTCTTTAGCTGTTCTTTCTGCTTCTAAATTCCATCTCAACAAGAGTATCTTTCTCAGTTGCGCTTGATATTGTGTAAGGAGATCGTGTTCAATCACGTGAGGTTGTGGTCCTGGTTTTGTTCTGACTGAGCTGGTACAAATCTGGTGCAACTTCGCCAGAGTCGATGTGGAAGAAGTTGGTTTATGTGGCTAGGAGCAAAGCATCAATCACTGCATACAGATACCAGCTTAAAGAAAATTTTAGTGGACCAGTGTAGATTTTACTGGCATGCCCAGACTTCTTTTATATGAATTGCAACTAAACAATATGCTGAAGGACAGATGGTGTATGGTAACTGCAGCAGCACATTTGCAGGAAAATTGGCTTGTTGCAAATGAATATGGACTCTGAAGTGGCTTTATGGCATCTTACACACTTGATACAGTCCCTACCAGCAGTTACCATCAGTTACAATAGTCCATTTATTTTTAAATGGATGAAGTTATTTTCTTATAAGTGTTTAGAGGGAGTACCAAGTAAAACGGGGCAGTGTGTAGAAATCTAAAACTGCAGCCAAAAGACACCTCCTTTTTGTGTCTACGTGTTGCAGCTGTCTATCTCTTGGCAGCAGGCACTCTGTGTAGAATATGAGGTTTTAATACTAAAGCGTGGAAGAGTGAATGAAGGAGTTCTGAACTTAAAATTGCGGGGAATTTCAGTCCTCACTGTTGCTTAGTTATTTGGAGACTATTTGTAGGGTTGTGGGTTTTTTTTTTTCTTTCGAGTAGCTCCATATATTCACCATGTGATATACTGAGTCAGGTTGGTAATTCTTGAGTTTTCTCAGTTATTCTACAGTTCAGTAGTTGGATGAATTGCAGTAGGTTGCACAGATACCCAGCTGGAAGGAGACATCAAAAAAAAAGAGCATTAGTATAATTTTTTATGAGGAGGAAAGTAGGAAAGGCAAGGCTGCCATTTTTCACCATGACTTTTGCATAAACCAAAGAAAGCAACATTTTGGTTTAGGGATGTCAGTACAGAACCTCTTGTTTCTGAGTGAACTAATGGATAGCATCTTAACACTTAGGGCATAGTTACATCTTTTGATCTCCCCTCCTTGCACCTGGAAAGGAGGAGGATTTTGCGAAATGAGCCAGCATAGCAGCTTCCCATGGACTTGGCACTATCAGTATTTGCATTTTGGAGTGAGTAGGTGCACACTTTTGAACCATGCAGGTGTAATAATGCATTATTACATCTTTTCATGAAAACCTGTTTTAAAGTAATATGTATGTTCAGTGAGGGGAGGTAGCATCAGAATGGAGGGTGGAAACTCTGTCCTTGGTGCTCTGAGAGATGGGGTTGGGGTGATGACCTACATCCATCTCCCTTGAAAGCTGTATCCTTGCCTTTTGCCTAGGCTTTTTGTTATTCCAGGTTGGGCTGGGATATGGTTTTCCTTTCAGCTGAGATGTTTTGCTGCATCCACACTTGGAGGGTGGAGTGAGTTGGCATGGGCAGTTCCTTGAGCCAGCAGAGTGGCTGCCTTCTCTGACTGAAAAAAATGTGCTTTAAAGTCCTTCAGTCTTTTGATTGGCAGGACAAGGCCTGACGTTTTGCTCCATAAAAGAGAAAAAAAAGGCCAAACCTTTCTGAAACACGTGTGAGTTTTAGTGTGCAGAGATTGTGTGGTGCTTCATCAGGCTTTGCCATTTGTTGTTTGTGAGTTTAGCCTGACTTTCGAGCCCTGGCTGTGCGGAGGGCTGGTATTGGAAAGGAGTGGGAATGCTCATAGAATGGTTTGGTTTGGAAGGGACCTTAAAAAATCATGTAGTTCCAACCCCCCCTGCCAGGGGCAGGGACACCTCCCACTACACCAGGTTGCTCAATGCCTCATCCATCCTGGCCTTAAACATCTCTAGGGAGGGGGTATCCACAACCTCTGTGAGCAGGGAGAGGAAGAGGACAAGCTAACTTTGGCACCTGGGGCCTGGCTATTATGTTGCGCTTCCTTTGTGGGGCAGCAATGTTCTCACAGCAAATGGAGGAAGTCTCTGCTGGAGCAGAAGCCGAGATCCTGGATCTCCTCCTCTCTCTTGCCTGGAGGATAGGACAGGGTGGTGAAAGAGGGTTACACAAAGCACCCAAGCTAGGGGGAAAAACAAACAAAGCAAAAAAAAAAAATCCAGAACATCCCTAACCCTACGTGTAAAGCTCAGCAAAGTTTTCTGCAAACTGTCTGGTTGAGGGAGGACGGGGAAGGGTCAGGCAATGGAGATTGTTTCCCTATTGGCAGCCGGGGAAGGTACCAGGGGAAGGAGCTGGGGAAGAAGGATGGAGGGGGGGGAGGCCATCCGCTCCTCTCTCCCTGCTTGTTGCTGACTAAACAGTTATGTCAGCTGGCAGTCGGCGCGGCCTGGGGATTTGCGATAGAGCTCCTGGAGGGTGGGGATGGCTGCACTGGGGGGAAGGGAGGGGAAGGGCTGGCCCTGCGGCTGCTGCTCCTGCCTCTCCATCGCTTGCTCCCAGGGCAGGGAGGCCCAGCCGGCCATGGCTGCGGTGTGACCCGGGGGAAGTTTTCACCGTGATGGCAGAGCGAAGGGGATGCATGTTGCATCCCGCCGTCCCTTGTTTGTTTGAAACACGCTGGTGTCGGGCTTGCAATCGCAACCCATCCCATTGGAAGGCTGTCTGGCCTGTGAGGGGAGAGCCTTCCCGTCTGACTGGTACCCGCTGCCTCCCTCCCCCGCTGAGTCAGGGCCCTCCGGAGCCAGCGCCTCTTGCTTTTAAAGTAGTCACAGCCTGTTGCTGGGGCACTGCCACCCAAACTCAGTGCTGCTTACGGATGTTTGGGGACTGTGCAGGCGTGTGTTTGTCCCTCTGCCGGGCCTTGGCTGGAGCTTGGGGTGAGGGTGTGAAGGGCAGGGGTGGCAGCAGGGCTCGTAGGAGGCGCTGCCTGCTGTTCTGACGCAGGTAGAGACTTCCCTGTCTTAAGCACAGCCTGGGCGCTGCGAGAGAGAGGGAGAGAGAGTAGACAGTGAATTCTGGCCGCGGTTCAAGTTTAATGTTTCCTTTCTTGGCCTTGAAGGCAGATGGAGCCCAGGGTAGCCCTTACACAGAGCAGGAGGTATTTATAATGATTCTTTCAGCTCGGTAATGTTCAGATCCTATTTTTCTGCTCTCCTTGTTTTGTTTTACATAAATCGTGCGCTGTGAAGTTGGAACAGCCTTGGAAC
This sequence comes from Turnix velox, assembly GCA_013400935.1. Lineage (NCBI taxonomy): Eukaryota > Metazoa > Chordata > Aves > Charadriiformes > Turnicidae > Turnix > Turnix velox. The sequence goes on from VZTY01013032.1 coordinate 188,964, forward strand.
AGCTGCGGCTTTTCACCCGTGCGCTTCCCTCCCCCTCACCCCCCCATTAGGAGTCAGTGAAGGATGGGCTGCATGTGAATCACCTCTACACCTATTTCACTTCTCTTGTCCCAGCAGTGAAAGACAGAGAAGGACCCTGTCCTGACAGGCAGAAAGGGTGTGTGTCTCAATTGTTCGAGGTCAAATGAGTTGGCTGAACACAATAAAAAAAAAAAAAAGCTCTCTTGATGCTTTTTTCAGGTATAGCCTCCTGTGTCCGAAGCTATGTTTGTGGCTGTGCAGGTCCAGTTAAGAGGTTGTGGAAGCCCCCTCTCTGGAGGTGTTTTAAGCCCACGCTGGAAAAGGCACTGAGCAGCCTGATGTAGTGGGAGGTGTCCCTGCCCATGACAGGGGGGTTGGAACTAGATGATCTTTAAGGTCCCTTCTAACCCAAACTATTCTATGATTCTAATGTTTTAACCTGGATTTTAGTGAACATGAATGGATTTTTAGTAAGTTTAATCTGACTCATCTGAGCTGCCAAGGTAGTAGTCGTGAGTGAACCTGTCTGTCCCACATTGACAAGCTTGCTGGAGGCTTTACTTAGCAGGACAGCACTGTTCAGTGTTTCTAATGGGCTAATTAAAATTATGTACCTTCCCTCCCCCCCCAATTCTGAGTGCAATATGAAAGATGAGGAAAAGCTGTAGAAAAACGTCTATATTGTGATGTGGAAATCTGCAGATCTTGCCTAGGAGATGCTTGATTGTACTTTACTGCAGCTCTCAGATGGGTGTGTTGTGCCTGCCACTCCTTCACAGCACACCTGGATGCTTTTTTAGCTACGAGTCAAACAGCAGCCAGGTTTCATAGGGCCTTGCAGTCCTTTGCCAAGTGACCTGACTGATGAGCTGGGCAGCTGGACTTCTTTCAGGTTGTTCTTGGTGATGCAGGTGTCTGCTTGCCGGTGTGGGAAGATTATAAAGCCTTAAAGTATCTGAAGAAGCCCTAAAGTATCTGAAGTTGATGCCTCAGTCTCCATTCTGTTTTAAACACTCCACCCGTGACTGGTCACAAGAGCAAATGCCTCAGGAGAGGATATTAAAATTGATAAAACATAAATCCCTAAACATTTAGCTTTTCTTCCTGCTTGTTGCAGGCAAAAAGGCTTGTTTGGTAGTAAGGTAAAAGTCTCCCAGAGATAAAAAGTCAGTCAAGTTACTGTTAAGCCCAGATGCACATCATCTGTGTTTTTTAAACCAGTTAGATTGTCCATGTCTCTATGAAAATGGAATTAGTTTGAAAGAAGAGGGGTATGTAACTGCCTGAGTGCTTGGGCATAGGGTCTGAAATGCTGAATAACCACAGTTCTCACTAACTTCACAACGCTTCTGGAAACGGCTCTTGATGCATTGGGTACAAAGCACTACAAGTGTGGGTAAACAGTTCTTTAAAATATTTTAGCACACTGAGAAAACTTCAGTAAGTGCTACTTAGAAGCCAAACACTTGACTTTTTCATGGATTAAGATCAGTTTAAATAGGTGCGTTTTTCTTCCTTCTCTGTGTAGGAGAGAATGGAACAGGAGGGCAAGTAAAAAAATCAGAGGAAAAGATCTCACTGCTGACTCGGGTGTCTTGTTTGACCTTCTGAGCCCTGTGCACTTGTCTGTGGTTTCCAGCCAAAGGCTCTCACTTTGAGAGCGCCTTGCTTCTTGTGCTGAACTATTTTTTGACGCACTGAATGAATGCAATATGTTAACACTCCTGTAAGTCCCAGAATTGCTTGGCTGCCCCTTGCCCTGCCTGCCTCACACTGGCTGAAAAGGTACCATTGTTTGTTCTGCAAACAGTGGGTGATGGTTGTTTCCAAGGTGACTATGGTGCTGTTGCTGCCCTCTAGTACAAAAAAAAATTGTAAAAAATAAATAGGGCTTTCCACACCTGGGAGCATCTCACTGTCACCAGAGACAGTGTCACCAGAGAAAGTGGGAGGGGGAAAAGAGCAGTTTGTTATTAGAGCAGCAGGTTATTAGAATAAAGATGGAGAAAATGCCAGAAAGCCAAGAAGGGCCAATGCATGCGGATGATTTATGCTATGAAACATTTGTCCTAAGTAGCACATGGGTTCAGCTGTTGAAACATGTATTTCTGCATCTTTGATGAGAAGAAATTAAGGTGAATTTATGGTCTCTCAAACACTCTGATCAAGCCTCTGCTGTAGTTTAAGTTTACAGTAGTAATATCCTGCTTTTTTCACTTAATTAATAGGATGTTTTGAAGACTGTTCAGACAAGGGTGTATGGACTTCCCACAAGGAAATCCAGAAGGGAGTTAGAACTTAACAGTTCTACTAGGCTTGCAGATTTTCACACTGTTTTGGAAATTGGTTCTTTGTGGATGAAGTATGCATCCTTCAGAAGGAGAACTCAAGTAGTAAGCTCTTTGATTGCTTTTATGTATTCTTGGAAGGCCTGTGGTACCCTGAGCCGTCACTTATTCTCAGGTGTCTGTGTAGATGGACTGCAAGCATTTCTTCAGTCCCCCCTCTGTGCTGCCTTCCCATCTACTGATACACAGCTGCTTAGTGGTGGAGGTGATGGGGCGTTGAGTTTAAAGAGGAAAACAAACCAACACTTTTTTTTTAATTGGTTATGGATGCTGCTAGCAGAACTTTGCCTCCCCCCACATCAGGTTTAGCACAGTTCATGCCCAGGTTTCGGTAAACATTAACCACTTTTATCAGGGCTCACAGCATGCTGAATGGTTAGCAAAGAGCATGCACTGGGAAAGACAGAGAAAATGAACAAGTCCAAGGTCAAAAGGATGGTAGATGTTTCTTTATTAAAGTAAGGGGTGGAGAAGATTGACAGGACTTTGTGGAAAAAAAGTTAAAAACATGGTTCTTGTTCTTAAGCTTTCATCCATGTGAGAGGCTTGCAATGAGGATGTGCATCTCTTGATTTTTATTCTACTGTAGTGAGGTGACCAGAACACATCAGTTCTCCCACTCTTGCTGACAGCATGAACTCCTTGTAACTTGGGTCAGTCCAGAGCAGAGTACAATCTTCACTCTCATTTGTCCTATCTTCACTGGGGCCCTGCTCCTACCCACCTTCTACAAAGCTCCAATGAGCTTCAGCGGTGCAGGCAGCTAGAGATGACAATTTATTCTGCTCCCTGTCTGCCTGAAGCCAAGGTATGAAGCCATTCAGGTTAGGAAGAGTGTTTAAGGAACTATGTCTTAGCAATTTGCCTTACCTTTCTCCTTTCCTTCTCCTGGGCCATCTGGATGTTTCTTCATTGCTTTTGAGGGGCAAGGAGCTGCTAATTCTGAGGCAAAATGAATTGATGTAGTAATTAAAAAAGTAGTTGATGTGCTCAGCAGTGAGAATTGCAGGTGAATTAGTGAGATGATTTTAAGTTAAGACGTGGAAAAAAGGCATTTCAAGAAGTGCAAGTGACCTGCCCTAATGAGATTTCATGAAGCATTTGAAGCCAGACTTCAAAATTGTTTTTTTTAATTGTGCAAATCAGCATATCCTGTCCCTCCTATTTCCATTCAAATAATACTTTGCAAAAGAAAGAAGCAGTGGCATTCATCCTCATGTTTCCTAGAAAACAGCATCACTGAAAGGTTATACCTCATTGGAGTAACACAGATTTACTTAAATGATACATCAAACACAGATGAAATCCAAACCGTCTGTGGCTGATCTGACAGTAGTTTGAGAAACACCCTCCACTGCATGCCCCTCAAATAAGAAACGTGTGCACACAGTTAAAAATCTCATCTTTGTGGTGACACAGATGATTCAGTGCAAGAAACAAAAGGAATCTCGTTCAGCAGTTAAGCATTTCTGGGGCAGGGGTGCGAGGAGGTCACAGTGTTCAACACCTGGTTAGAAACCTACAGGCTCCTTTCCTTACTGCATTTTTTACTAATTTTATAAAGGGCTGATACTTAAAGCATCAGTGCAAGAGGCAAACCCCATCCTGTTTGTTCCACCTAGACCAGCTGGGAGATGAAAGAGAGACAAGACAAGTAGGGGATTTGGTGGTGGTTTTACATTTTAGGCAGGACATCAGAGTTGAGCTGTGGGGTGGCCAGGTTGGTGCATAGGGGAGGACCAACACCAGGTCTGCCATGGTGACTCATGTTCTTCCTAGTGCTGTTGGCTGCATGGTCCTAGGGGTGGCAGAGGCAGAGGAGCTTTAGATGCGGGCTTGCAGTTACAGCCTCTTGGAAGATGCAGTAGCTCATCTAAATGTAAAATATGGACTGTGGTTTTGGTCTTGAATATTTGTGGGTTTTTACCAAACCACTACAAACAAACAGCAGCAAAAAGTGACACGTTTTAGGCAGGATTTCTTTTTTATTTTTCTTTCGCTAGGTGATGTGGAGATTTGTGTTCTGTGACTCAGTGTTCAAAAGACAGACATTTCTCAAATGGAGAACTACTTTATTCATCTCTTACTCAGAAAAATCCCCTAATGAGCTTTATTTTCAAGTTCTTTTTCATGATTATGGGATGTAATTTTCTTTTTAACTCGGTTAATGTTCTCCCTCAGCTTTCCAGGTGTTTTGCCTCTTCCAAATGTAAATCAAAAGCAAACAAACAAAACTTCCTTTCCTAATAAGTCAAGTGTGTGTTGCATTAGAAGCCTCAATGGAGGGAACCAAAATCACGTGTGCTACTTGAATTCTAGAATGCATTCACTTAGTACTAAGAGCAAGTTTAATGAGAGCATCTACAAAATATTACGTGTGTGTGTAAGCTTCTGCTTTGCCTGGAAACAGACCAAGGAGTAAAGTAAGAAGGATGATTTTTAGATTGCTTTGATGCCTCTGGAAAAGCATTTGCAGTTTTGTATTTGCTGTAGGTCTCCAGCTGATAACCGGCACTAATGAAGTGGCTTTTCATATGGTTTTATTGAAATTATTTATGCAAATACAGTGCAAACTTTATTGCAATAGCAATCATTTACTCTGCACAGCTGGTAAACAAAAACATCACCATTCATTCCCCAGTGCCTCAATAGCTTCTGTTTGGTTCTCACTGCTGTAGCTGGCCGCACGTGCTTCCAGCATTTATTCTTCCACTCCAGCAGACCCACAGCTTTTCAGCTTTTGCCTGCTTGTAGGACTGAGGTGCAGGAAGGTCTTGATCTTGAGAAACCTCTTGTCCTGCTTTTTTTGCCTTTTTTTTGGGTTTTTTTTTGACCTGTATGGAAAAATATTTGTACTGTCAGTCTGTTCTCCTTTGTTTTATAAAAGGTTTTCAGAGTACCATTAGGAGCACTGTGTGCGAGTGTCCCATTTTTACATACCAGGCATATCTCTAATATGGAATTACAAGTAATATAGTAACGGAAGTAATTCTGTCAACCATTATATGAATTTTCTGTTCTCTCTCTCCTTCAGCTGGACTCCCCCTGGCTGAGGAAGACAGTGTCTTTACTCCCAAACTATTGTGGTCAGGTTTTGTTTTGCTGGGCAAAATGGGAGAGATGTCTGTACCACGTTAAGTGCCAGGAGGACATAAGCTGGATGCTCCCATTGCAGCCATGGGGCAGGCAGGACTGATTGGGGATGTTGTTTTTTTATTTCCTATCAAAGTACAGGTGGACATTGATTCATTTCTCCTCTTGTAGAAAGGTTCACTGGCTCTGCCACTGAACTTCAGTTGTGAAGTGTGATTTGGGGCCAGGAGAGGGGGGTGTTGTTTAATTACTGAGTTCAGTAGAACAGAGCAGGTGACAGGTATTCATTAATCAGCCATGTTGCTTAACTGACACTTTAGGAGCACTTCTGCATGGACCTGCCATGGGTGCTTTGGGTATCTCAGGGGCAAGCAGGATTCAGGACCAGCAATGCAGATGCAGGTGTATTTAGGGGAGGCAGTGGTGTCTGGCATTACTGCTTCTGCAGCCAGAGCTTTCTTGGCCAAGACTGCATGGCATGCTAGCTCCCTGCAGCAGGACATGGCCTCCATAGTTCCATCCAGGCTCCGTGGTGTGGAGTATTGACCAGGCAGGCTATCCTAACAGGCTGCATGTGAGCTGATGGCTTCGAACTGAGCATCCCCAGTGGAGAGGTGGCAGGGGCTGAGGAGGTATGACCTTGCTCTCTCCCAAGTCCCTGCTCGACCCAGATTAAAAGCCTGGATTGTTTCAGTCTTGCAGCTCTCGTGTAGGGTCTTAACATTCAAAGCACTAATGACTTCCTTGTTGGGACCCAGACGCTTTAAATTTTTATTAAAGGGATTGTCTGTGCTGACATTTAGCTAGCACCAGATGTTGGCTTTTTACTTACCAGTGTGGAGGTGGCATAGCTAATAAAGGCAAGGGGAAGAAACTTGTGAGAAACTGCCTGTCAGATGATGCTTTGTGTACTATGGCCTGCATGATGTCTCTTGCTTCTTCATGGGCCAGTGTTCTACAAGAAAGCTTTTTTCTTTCCTCCTTCTCCTTTTTCTTCTCTACTCTTGACTGGCCAAGTGTTTTCCGAGTGCATGTCTTTTTCAGGTCGCCTTGCTCTTTTGTTAGAGTCTAGCTAGTTGCAGGGGAGAGTGCTAAGGTAACTCAGCAGCACAATTAGGGTTTTTCCCCTTATATTTTGGCATTTATACCCTACATAACTTTTCTGTAGATCATACTTCTCCTCCTCAACCTCTCTTTGCCGTACCCTCCCTCAGAAAATGTCAGCAAGCGATTGTTTCCTTTGCAGAGCTGCGAGCCCCTAGACAGAGGCTTTCCCAGCTTTATGAATGCACCATTTGTTGCTGAGGGCACAACTGTTCGATGGAACTGGCTGCATCCCACTCTGCTTGGGACCAGCATACACTACAGCCAGGCTGTGCATAAACCAGATTTTTGTATTAAATGGCACCATTTTGTCCACAGCAGCAGCCTGTCTGTCTTTTGTGTGTGCGCGCACGCGTGGCGAGACTTGCAGTTTTCAGACACAAAATACATAAAGAGCAGCAGTTTTGCAGTAATAACTTGTTTCTCAGTGAACGTACCACGCTATTTTGAGATTTATTTTTCTTAGGGAGTTCCTGATGAGTGATATTTCTTCATTATTTTGTGTAGGCGGACCAAGGCGAAAGCACATTTTAAAATATTTTACAAAATGGATGCATGGTGTAAAATTACAAATGTTACATTTTTTTTTAATTGGGGACATACTCAATTATAGCTTAACTGAAAATACACGTAGCGCTTTCAAAGTTTATGGTTTATTGTATGTCATCAACCCACTGCTATTCCCCCTCCCCTCTTCTTCAGCATTTGCAGGTCGGGAGACTGTATAGATGTAACCATTTGAAGATGCTCTGAGCTTTACATTCTTAACCTTATCTAGGAAATTTCATCTGATTCTTCTAAGGTCAGCAGGGTTAGGATGTGTCAGGGGATGCCAGAGGGGCTGAGATGCCATCCAGCATGGCTTCTGTGCTCTTTGAGATGCAGTCTTTAATATTTCCCAGCATGGGTTTCTGTGGCATGTTATGCTTGGTTTCGACTTAAAATAATGCAGGACTGGCCTTCTGGCGGACTAGGAGGAAGCATGTGAGGAGGGGGTGGAGGCGCAGCTGGGAGTTTGTGGGTACCACATTGTTTGCATTACATTTTGCTGTCATTTCCCCCCTCAGCCCTCAAAAGAAGCTTTTGGATAGTGGCATCCCTGTTCTCAGCTAGGCAAGTGCAGGCTGTAAAGCAGGGAGCTTGCATGCGGCTCTGGTCCCAGCAACTGAATCACAGCTTAAGCTTTCAGTCCACACTGCTGTCTTATTTGTCCTAGTGCCAGAAGTTTCTTCTTGGAAGCACAGTGGGCTCTTTCCTCATCTCTCTTTTCTCATGTCTGTTAAGTCTTCCCTTCAGCAAACAAGAGCACCCCCAGAGCAACCTCACCAGCTTAGAAATCGCCCACTCGTGCTTCAGTAAAAATACTTTCCATGCTTTGTCATCATTGGGTTTGAGAAATGGGGAAAACTAGTAACACCTCTAATATTCCCCCTTTAAAGAAGGTGGCAGTACTGAGTGGAGATGATAAGTCTTCGCTACCTCACTCTCCTTCGGGTATGTGAATGAGTGAGCATCAGGCAGGCGTGCCTGAAACATAATAATCTATCCACCAAAAGGAAATTTTAAAAGTACAGCTTTGCAGCCTTTCTGTGGAGGTTTCCATCCCTCCCCCCCCCCCCCATGATCCCTCATATATTCACTGCCCACATAATGTTACCCACGGGACAAGGATGGGAGGGGGAAGCTTGTTCTTTTTCATGTGACTGCAGCACAGTTAATAATTGTATCAGACTTGAGGAGCTCGCGTGACCAAAGGGATTCATCAGATCTGTAACCGGACAGACAGAAGTTTTTCAGCCACATCTTCATGCCTCAGCATCCCAGCAGATTTGGAGGAGAAGCCAGATCTGCTTGCTCTGAGATTGCTCGTTTGTTACAAGCTGGCTAGCATATAGCATGCAGAGACAAAGGCTGCCCTGGCCTGAAAAGCCCCTGAAGAAAAGCAGTATAGTAAATACATCTGTAAAACTGTGTTAGAGTTACAGACTGCGTGCATCTCACATGCTCTTGCTCACTTGCTCCATCTTGTCCCCGCTCCTTGCTGCCTTGGAAAAGGGATGTCAAAATAGTTTGATAAAATACATCAAGTGTTAAACTCTTGATGCGATTTAAAAAAAAAAAAAAAAAAAAAGTGGAGTCTTTGCTCAAGCATATGTTTCCAACACTTTAATCTTTTATGGACTGCATACTTGCTGTGGGAGTGGAAGGGGATGTTGCAGGCTTACTTTCAGTGTACTTAGAAATCTTTCCCACAGCATGAAAACTCCCCAGAAAACATGTGAAACCATGGCCTGGAAACCAGGAAGTTTCTAATGCCTAGCACTCATTGCTCTGAGGGATTTGCTGTGCTCTGGAGGTCATATAGTAATCTTCCTTCTTTGTTGGCTTCTGAGTCTCTTTTACATACAACAGAGGGTGCATGTGTTGCTGAGCTTTTAGGGGTCCTTGTTTCTGTACATTGGTTTTGCTCCCATGTTTTTTTGTTACTGCAGTCCTGTGATTAATATGTCTGCTGCTTAAAATGGCTCCTGAACCAGCACCAACTTCTTGCCAGTGGTTACCAACTGCTTAACCCCTGTCCAAACACCCAGAACAGCTTTGAGTTGATGCTTTAGTTGCTTAACAGGTATGTTTCTCAACTTTGGGCTATCTGTTAACCCTCTGAATACTGTACAGATGAAGACCCTGGTCTGCTGCAGTGATGAAGGTACATCCTAATGCTGTGATCACTGCTGCTATTGCCCCTCTACCACACTCCACTTAGATCTGCACAACCCTGCAGACTTCTGGGTGTGTGGTTTTGAAGTGTGGGGGGGTTGCTTTGTTTACCCACCCCCTTACTGGAGGTTTTTTGAAGAGCTGCAGAGTTGCTAACATAGAAAAACAAAAGCAGGATGTTTGGCACTTGAGGACTGATGGTCTTGACGAGTTAATCCAGTTGCCAACAGTGGAGATTTTGTGCATCCAGTTTTACTCTGTAATGGACTCAGCATTTTGTTTTCTGGCATCTCTTTTTTGTGGACCCTTGTTGGCGCTGGAACATGAAAGAAATTAGGAGGAGAGAAGGAGCTGCAGCTTTGTGCCTGGTTTCCAGAAAAACCCCAACGACCTTACTGTATCCCCTACCATGAAGAGAATTAAAAGCANTTAGGAGAAGGAGCTGCAGCTTTGTGCCTGGTTTCCAGAAAAACCCCAACTTCCACACACATTCTCCTCACCTGCCAAAAATTCAACCAAAAAGAGGGTTAACCGGAACATACCACAAAACAGGTTCGTCAGGACGCTGAAGCCAGATAGGAACCTTCTCCCCTGCTTTAAGGCATCTTCAGTGCACCCTCCTCTCTCAACCCTTTCAGGATTTGCCCCCCCCCCGGCCCCTCCTGGCCGTTATGAAATACTCCTTGTGCCGACTGGGTTTGGACGTGGGGCAGGCAGATGGGCCACGGCTCCCGCTTGCCTGCTGCCAGCTGTTTCTTAAGAAATAGGAGGGTGCACTTGTCCGTGCCCGTCATCCCCTGGCAGGAGGCCGTGCTCTGCCCGGCATGTGGTTGCCTGTGCATGTGCGTCTTCCTGCCCTCCACCAACGGGTTACCCTTGCAATACAGCCGAAAAAGTAGCTGGGGAGGAAGAGCCAGCGGCGGAGGAGACAGGGCACACTGGTGAGTGGAGTTTGGAGGGTTGATCCTCCATGCAGTTAATCATTACTTGAGCATAACCTGTTCCTGTTTCATCGAGGTTTCACTGGCACCCACAGAGTCAGAAGCGTATGAGGAATATGTGACAAACCCCTTCTGCCGGGGACAGTTTGCCTTGCAGCAGCAAGCTCGGCATCTGATAGAGCGACATCGTTTTCTTCTCTAACATGTTTATCCCTAATCGTTCAGTAAACGTACCATATATAGCCCGGTTTGTGCTCACTATAACACCCTGCTGCACGGCCACTTTGCTAGTACCACACAGATGCCTTAGCTCCTGGTAACCACCTGGCAAAATAGGATGCTGCCATATGTAACATAAATATTCCACACAACTGGAGTTTTTTACACTCCTGCTCATGGTGCTTAAAGCACATGTTTGTGATCGTGGCGGTCTGTAACACTTTGAAACACGAGGAGGATGGTGCAAAACAAGGTGCCTTATCAAAGGATGGACCGGGTCCCACATGCGCATTTTCGTTGCAGATTAAAGATTCCACTCCTGTAAACATCAGACGAAGCTCAAATTTATAATCAATGTTTCTGGGAAATTTTTAAATTTCGTTCCTCTCCTCTGCCCATTTTATAAGCCCGTTGCCTTCTAGGTGATGGGTCCCAAGCTAAAGCTATGATCCACTCGATTTTCTGAGAACTTTTGCTTAATTCTAGAATCTCCCCTTCCTCTTTCTCTGTGCCCTCATTTTGCTTACCCTGTGCTAACCAGATACTGAGTTTGGAAGAGGTCATGTAGGCTACTATGGTGGCTGGATTCACAGCTTTCTTAATCAGCTGTTACATATGGTTCACCTTGAGCTTTTTTTTTTTTTCCTTTTTTATTTTTTTAACCTTGTGAAATTGCTAGCAGAAGTGGTTCAGGAAAAGAGGATGAAACAAACCTGCCCATCTAAACTGGGATGGGGTAATTTTGCCTTGTTGTACCTTATACTTCTTGCCCCATTCCTTGATATGTGAAAATACAGCACAGTGGCATGGACCCCAGATAACCTTGAACAGAGCTTTCTGGCTGTCTGCTTGGTGATGGCTCTTACTGCCTGTCTTCAGCAGTTAGGTGACTGGCAATATATTCCATACCCCTGAGAAGACAAGTTAATCAGAGAAGTTGCTGGTTAGATGCAGATCCCTACAGGTAGATTTTCCTCCAGTGACTTTCTCCTTATTTAGAAAACAGCTCCAGAAGCAGAGACTTTGGAATGTTTGGGTGTTACATAAAAGAACAGGACATACATTTCTCTGACTTGTCTCTCATTGGCCTCGTCAGGGTGAATTATGTCTGACTGCTTGGCAGTTAATTGGACCATCCTTCCCATTTCCTAAGCTGATAAGCCCCTCAGTGTCTGCCTCAATCAGGCTTCTTTATTTGAGAAGTTACTAATGCTGCAGAAGAACACAAGAACTACTTTCCTATGTACTGTAACTAAGTGATGTGCTCTGATCAGTAGGACTCTGAAGATTCGCCATATTTCTTCAGCAAAATCCTTTCACAAGACTTAACTTGTACTGTTACTGCAGTAGTAGAAGACAGGCCCTGAAAATTTGGCATAGCCAGTATATTTAATAAGTACCTTCTCCCTTTTAGAAAGAATTGCATTTGGGTTTAAGTTATCCTGTGAGGAGCTTTATTCTGGCAGATCCTGGTTGCCATGTGGAGTATCACAGGTACCTGTAGTTGTCTGTCCATCAGCATCAGGTCTCAGAAATAGTTCCCTTTTACCACAAAACCTTCAGGCTGGGACCATCTTTCCTGATGTGTCTAAATGGTGCCAGGCTTAAGGAGGGTGTTGCCAGAAGGTGAGTAATCTGATGATTAATCGTCTCTGCACCATGTATGAGTTTGTATGAAAAAGCATTTGGCTGAAGACTGAGATTCAGCAAGCTCATCAAAATTAACCATGCAGGGGACAGTGGCTTTGCATCCCTGATCAGGCAAGGGCCTGATTCTTCTGTTTCTGGATTGGTTTTGTTTTGACTTCTGTGGATTTGCTAATTAAAAAAAATGGGGGAGCATGGGTCCCTTTGTCTCTAATGGTAAATGATATCAGTGTTACAGATTGCAAATGGGCTGAGTGATACAGAATTGTGCATGCTGAAAGTAAACACCCTTTTGTTAGATTGCTCAGTAATCTTTTTAAATGCGAAGGTGTGGTTATGGACCTTGGAGGTATGCATCCTGGTGTTTGTACCATCCAGTCTGTGATATAAATGCACAGGAAAGAGGCAAAGGTACCAGTTCCTGTGTTACCATTCCTGTTTGTACCATCCAGTCTGTGATATAAATGCACAGGAAAGAGGCAAAGGTACCAGTTCCTGTGTTAATTGTATCTTGAAGTTTAAAAGTAATTTCATTCTGTAGCAGATTACTTGTCCTTTGCTGTAAAAAGTATAAATAATTTTAATAGAAAACCTAAAGACACAGTGATTTTTAGAATAGTTCCCATTATCAGTTTACATATTGATTTGAGCAACTCATTGCCTCTGACCATGCTTTTATTTCTAAAACCTTTTGAAAAGTAGGATTCATCACAGAAATCTTTCTTTTCCCCTCCATCCTTCAGCTATTTCTGATGGCCTTTGGGGCCTGTAAGTACACAAAACGAGCGCTGGAGGGATTTGCTCTTTGCACAGAAATTGGAAGGGCTAGGCCTCATGGTTCTTAAAAAGCTTTCCAAATTGGGATTTCCCTTGAGCTAGCCACGTAAGATAGAAAGCACACAGAGAAAATAAATGCTGTGAGCCTACATTTGTAGGTACACTCTGACTTAAAGCAGTTTATTTTATATTGGACCCCTGAGTTGATGTTGTTGAGCCCTAGGATGGCTGTAGCATGGCCAGAGCATGAGGAGAGGGTGTAGATGCTGTGAGGCTCAGGCAGCCGTTAGTGGTGTTTGGCCGTTATTTGTCCGTTACGTCCGAGAGACTCAGGAAGAGGGTGAGCTGAACGTGGGGCCTGGTCATTCGGGCAGGATCTAGTGAAAAGGCTGAGGAAGGCAACCACCAGTGGTGTCTGAATCACCATCCCTTCTTCCCAGGGACCTGCCTGCCATCATCAGACCCCGGCAGCTAGCCATTATTTGTCCGTTACGTCCGAGAGACTCAGGAAGAGGGTGAGCTGAACGTGGGGCCTGGTCATTCGGGCAGGATCTAGTGAAAAGGCTGAGGAAGGCAACCACCAGTGGTGTCTGAATCACCATCCCTTCTTCCCAGGGACCTGCCTGCCATCATCAGACCCCGGCAGCTAGCCATTATTTGTCCGTTACGTCCGAGAGACTCAGGAAGAGGGTGAGCTGAACGTGGGGCCTGGTCATTCGGGCAGGATCTAGTGAAAAGGCTGAGGAAGGCAACCACCAGTGGTGTCTGAATCACCATCCCTTCTTCCCAGGGACCTGCCTGCCATCATCAGACCCCGGCAGCTAGCCGATGACCTCTCGTGCGGTGACTTTCTTTTATTAGAGTTTTTATTGCCTGACACCGAAGGCGATAGGCGGAGAATTTACCTGTGGATTTTCAATTTCCTGGAAGAAGAAGTGTTCATGCTCTCTCTCGTGTGAGCCTTATCCCACGCTGACTCAAGACCAGCCAGTGGCCACTGATTCAAAGGCCTTGACATCCACCGTGGGATCTTTGAGCTTCGGTCTTCCTGAGAGGAGGTGATGAGAAAGGAGTGGGAGGAGGTCTTAAGAATGTGTGGAAAAGGGGTAAAAAAAATGGAAAACAGCTAACTACTCATTATGAAATTCCTGGAAAGGAAGGTGTTGCATGTGGGGTAATTGATGTGAATCGCAGCCTGTGTGCATGGTAGCACACTTAGGTGACTTATGGGAGGGGAACTCAGTAGGCTGCAGTGGAGTCTGAGCACCTGTGAATGGAGAGAAAGCAGGAGGCAGTCTGGCTTCCCTGCAAGAGCTAAGGGAGCATCAGGGATGGAGGAGTTTAGGAAGTGCTTAGCCTCAAAATTAGGGCAACTTGAAAATTAATTAACTGCTGGGCCTGTGGTGATCTGTGTGTTCCTGTGTGTGCAGGACCTTAAGCGCAGAAGATTTGGGGTGAGTCTGGAAAGGGTCCACATTTAAGGAATGCAGTTCTTCTGGCTCCTGAGATAGCTTTTTGTGTAGACAGCGTGGAAAACGATTACAAAAACAAGTATTGCAAGACACTTAATGGGATGGGAAACTGGCAGTGCTAAGGCTGTGGCTCTTGGACTGAAGTGATTGTGAGAGAATTACAGGGTTTTTTCTGCTTTGTTTTTCCAAGAAACATTTTCTCACTCATGAACCCACACAAATGGAGTTTATCCTATTAGCTGAAAGTTACCAACCCCAAAAATGCATTGAAAATCTTCACTTTTGGGATGAGGGGATGTGACAGCCACTGGATTCCAGGGGAAAACATAAAAAAAAAAGAAAAGATACTTTCAATGTTTGCTGTCAATTCCATCAGTGTAGTCTGAGACTTCATCTGCTGAGATGTCGAAATACCTGCTTTAACCATTTTGGAGTGAGGGTGACTGGGACTGACTGGAGCAGTTTTTATTCATCTTCCTGATTTCCATGTACACTGAAAAGAGTTATCAGGGCCAGGAATGGAAAGAGAATGTCTGTGAAGTTCCTCTGCATGAGAGGAGCTAGGCTTTCTAGTCAGGAGGACATCAGCAGGAAACTTTTTCTTGCATGCAGCTTTACCAGGCTTTAACCATTTGTGCTGAAACACTTAAGTGTCAGGTGTATAGCTTCAGGCCATATTTGTCATGTTTAAAAGAAAAGTAGTAAAAAAAATAATACTTCAGTCATTTCAAAGAATGCAGCAAAGAGGAAAGTAATGTCAGGTTTTGAATTCTTTTTTTTTTTTGATGCCTTCTCTTTCCTTAATGGAAAGAAAACCACTGTAAAACTGGAGTCCCTGAAAAAGGAGGAGAAACTGACCTGTTCTTCTAGTCCTCAAAGCTGTAATGTGGGGGCATTTGGGAAGGGCAAAGCCAGGTAGGAGATTGCAGTTACAGCTATCGATTGATTAAGCTAGCTATTGATTATCTCAGCTGATAATCATGGGCAATGATGATTTCCTCAGTGTGTTCTGTTCTTATTGTCTGTTGCAATATGGATGGTAAAAGGGACTGTGCATCACCCAGTGCAAGGCCAGCATCCTCATGTCCCTTTTACTGCAGACCATTAAATCAATTCAGCTCCATGAATACTGAAGTTGGCAACCTAGTAGCAAATCTTGAGTTAGCAATTTAACTGACTTGTATACCTTTGCATCTGTCTGCTTTTTCATGTGCCAAAACCACGTGGGGAATGCATGACCATTTCTCTTTCTGAATGATGAACAGGTACAGACATAGACTGTCTGGTTGTGGGTTTTATCAGTTATTAGATGAAAACATTGATCTTGTGACCATGCTTTACTTCTGTTCCATATGGTAGCCTGAAAGTTGCTTGACAAGATTGGTGCACCTTGCCAAACATTGCTGGTCTCCTAAATAAAAACAAAGGCCCAGAAGTTAGTAAACCCAGGCATGTGATGTAAATAAACTCCCTGAAGTAGTCCTACCTCGCAGACCAAGGTTTTCACTGGGACTTTTGTAGCTTCTTTAGTAGCAAATGGGTCTCTTTCCTAGAATGAGCCTGTTAGTATCGATTTGTTAGCCAGACTGAGGCCTGGATTTGTAATGAGTCCTTAAGTGTAATTTGCAATAGCCTACTGACTGTGTCTTACTAAACTGCTGTGGGTGCAAGAGGGAAACCGATTGAGGCTCCTAGCTTCCAGTCAGGAGGAGTTAAGTGTAATGTCCCATACCTAAGATGACCAGAGTGGGCTTTTCTGGGAACTTCAGCCACCAAAAATGAAGTACCCTCAGTGCTGTACATGCAGGATGAAGGCGGCTGCTATCTTTAAAAATATGCATATGAAAACAGAACTGGTAGTTACTGCAAAGCTGCATTTGCAGGTACCACAGCAAGGAAATTTTTAGAAACCAGACCTGAAAGGATTTACAGCAGTGGATATCGCAGGATACTCCCTGACATTTTTAATTTGCTTTGCTGAAGTGTTAAAAGAACACCTGGTTCCCGTTGTTACAGTTAGTAATTAGTAAATTACAGTAGAGTTTTTATTTTATACAATGTATGTATTTTAAGAGGCTTTTAAAAAAACCTTTTTTGCTTGCTTATGGAAGGGGAGACTGGGGAAAGAGTATTTAAATTTTTTTTACAAGACACTTGTTTGAATTAGTCTATATGTGTTAATCAACCCAGACCAATATTAAACAACTCTGACCTCCTCTGTTTCAAGAAACTCCTCAAAATGAAAGAAAACAATATCTTTTAAATTTTGTTCCAAGAGAGAAAAAAACTGAATTTCAAAATGGGTCAAACAGTTTAGCAATTAGTATTCCATTTGCTGCAAACTTCCCCCCCTCCCTCCTGAGCCCAGCCACTCTTCCCTTCTGCCCTTGCCCACAGAATTACCACACGACTAATTTTAGAGGTGGGTTCACACGTTTGTTTTGAAAGATGCTGCAGTCTCCGTCTCTGGGAATCCACCAGGTGGAAGCAGATGTGCAGAATATTCGTAAGTGTGTTTGAATCGGAGTTTGAGTCGAGGGGCTCTCTGAGAGGATAACGTACATGATGTAAAAACAGGGGAACCCTCGGAGGTGTCATGCCATCAGTACAGCTAAAATTTGCAGTTAACTACTGGCTGGAGTCGTTGGTGGTTTTTGTTCATGTGGTGGGCCGGGTGGCATTGCATTAGCCAATTCTTCTGATGGATGGTTAGAAATCAGTTGCCTGGCTCTTCTGAATTACAATAGGGAGAAGGCTACTGGGGAGGAGATGGGGGGGACTGAGATAGGAAGTGGTTTCTTCGAGATGGGTGCTCTTCTTGTGCTAACAGATGTTTTGCCCTATTAGCCTCAAGTGTGCTTTTCTGGCCAGCAAGAGCTCGTTGGTAGCTTGCCTAGTGCCTTCTTCCCCTCCACCGCCCTTCCTAATAACGGTCTGGCATCCCTGTGCTGCTCTGTTTCCGCAAAACAACAGTGTGCTTGAAGCTTGGGGGATATCCTTTTGTATTCAGCCCTTACAGAGATTTTGCTTTCAGTGCATCTTTGGCTGGAATTGCACTAAAAGTGGTGAAATGTTTATTTTGATAAGGTTAAGGGATGGGGGAATCCATATTGTGTCAAACAGGCAGCTTGAGGTAGCCTTGAGGGATCTCCTGAGAGCATGGCCTCCTAAAAAGGCCTCCCGAAGAGGCTGTGCTATCCAGATTTACTGCTGCCTGCTGCCTTTCCTGTAATAGAGACACTGGCTTCAAACTGCTTAAAGTTTTTGTGCTGTCCTACGATATTTGTTGCTGTTTCTTGCTGACCTGTTGCACTAAAATTCACACTGCTGCCTGACAAAGTGTGTTTCTAATAACCAAAGCTTCAGTAGTAGGGCAAAGCCTGGATGGTAAGATATGTTGAATATATATTGGTTTAAATAATTTCTTTACTAACTTGTTCTCTTTGAGCTTTGCTTAATTCTGAGCGTGTTGTAAAAGTGGTCAAACTGCCTAAAAGTGAAGTATTGTTTTCCACCTATAGCAATGGAGATAGTTGTGTTTAAAGTCTGGAGCTGACAAACATATTCATCTACTTGTGCTCAGTGCATGTTGGGACAAAAATAAAATGGAGGAAGAGCTGAAAGAAATGGTTTGCATCACTTGGGGCCCAGTGGGAGCCGAGGGTCAGGATCACTGAGAATTAATCAGTTCACTAGAGAATATAATACGAGGAAATGATGGTATTGCCATAAAGTTTTCTTTTTTTTTTTATTATTAGTAGCAGAAACTTTAAAAATAAAAAGAGACTGAGACCAAGCCTTGGAGCAGAAGTGGCCTGCTGGGAAAATGACCAAGACCAGCTTAGAAATGCAGAGAATGGTGGCTCAGGAGTGCTGCTGTCCTGCTACTGCATGAAACTCCTTACTTGTCTTATGGAGGGAGAGGGGGAGAGGAGATCACAGCCCAGTGAAATCTGACTTCTTAATGCTGTTTTGAGTAAAGTGAAATAGTTCTGGGCCTTCTGGTCTTGTGGATTTAAAACAGGGGATGCCAGACCTGCAGAAAAGCTACTGTAATTGCAAATCTGAAAGCAGCATGAGGCCTTCCGTGCCATTCTTAACAAACCAAAACATCACAGAAATCTGCCCAGGCAAAGTTTTGGTCCTGCTGTGCCCCAGCGCAGTAATTATAATGCAGAAACAGCTGATGGGTCACGTCTCCAGCCCTGCGCAGTGTTATGACTTGCTACCTACATTCCATGTTTAGCTGGATGGTGCAGGCAATGTGAGCTAGCAGCGCCTGAGGACATGCAGCCAGGCAGCACGTCCTTTCCCTCTGCAGCTTTGGTTTCTTTTCTCCACTTCTGTCCCATCCCTGTCCCCTTGAGGTGATGCACTTTACAGTATGTTCCGCTCTCTGGAGGGGATAAGCTGCTCATGTGGGAGCACATGTGCCGTTCCCACTGTCCTGTATTTCAAGTCCAAAGGCCCAAGGTTTGTAAATATTGTTTCTAAAGCACCTGAGGACTCCAGGTGAGCTGCTTACCCGACTGACTGGGGACTCTGGAGCTTTGGTACCTGTGGTGGCACATGGTGACATACTGCTTCAGCACTGTTACTGATGTGACTTAATGAAGCATGTGTTCTGTTGGAGGGGGTAAATTCTGTCTTTGTGTGTGGGGAAAGGATCATTTGCAAATGTTTACAAACAAATGAAAAAGTTGAAAATTGTGCTTAGTTCATCTATGTAGAGGCTGAGGGAGGTGGGGAGAGAAGGAGCTATTTTGTGTTTGTGCTTTTTTTGTGCTTAGCACTGTGCAAAATGTCCACTCAGTCCTTGATCTAGGAAAAATTGGGTAGGTAAGCAGAAAATTACTAACTTGTTCCTTGGGACTGCTCTTGCTCTCTTCTTCCAGGGATGCCGTGGGCGAGGTGGGGCACAGACATTTTAATTGGGGTAGTTAATTCTATTGTGAACTACTTTTCACTAAGTTTAATTGGTGAACTGCACTTCTGGTAGACTTTTAAATGATAGGGGTGTTCTTGATGGCAGGGATATTGCACGCTAGCCCTGAGCTGGAGAGGAGGGAGGGGGAGACAGGAATCTGGAGATGGAGTGGGCTGTGGTTTTGTTCCACTGCATCTTTTCATCTTTCCCTGGTACTGCAGCACCGCAGGAGTAGAGTTACCGACAACATTCTTGCTCAGGTCTCTCATCCCTCACTCAAATAGAGGGTGTAATTTGACGATGCCTCAGCTCCCCTGTGTGAAGGCTGTTGATGAAACTATACGTGTGTACATTTTTAAGTGAAAAACAAAAAAAAGTGCCCCAAACAAATGCAAATCCCAAACCAGATCAGTTCCTTGATCCCACATCACCGTGTGGTTGTTCAAATGCTGGGACTGGCACAAGGCTGGAGGGAGAATGTGTGGCTGGAGCTGTGGGGTGAAGTGAGGACTGGCAGCCTGTCCTCCTGAATGACAGCCATGGCTTGCATCAGGTTAAATCAGTCTGTATGCTGCAGGCTGAGGCGAAGCAGAATGGATTAAAAACAGGTTTTCACTTCCAGCCGTGAGTTCCCTCACAAATGCATTTCTCCATCAGCCTGTGGGACATACATGTATTCCTGCATCTTGGCTGCTGTGGAATTCAAGACACCTTTTTACAAGACAATTCTCACAAACTTTTGCATTCACTAAAGTCTTCTGCATTTGGAATGCCATGCCTGCAGTTTTCACAAGTAGCTTTTCAATCCGGATATTTATCTGCTCCGTCTCCATCGGTATCAGCTGTTATCGGCTGCAAACAGGTTAACAGTGAGGCCTGCTGGGCTGCTTGATGGGTGGCCTCCTGGAGCTGACTTTGGACTGATGCAGATCATTTCTGTTGGCCAAGGTTATCTCCCTGCTGACCTTGTAGCCAGAACTCAGCCTTTTGGTGGCATGGTAATTATGAAAAGGAGGGCTTCTGAAAGAATTCATGAAAGCTGGGATATCCTCTCTGGTTTTGTAAAAGCTGTGTTTTATTTTCATCGCTGCTCTGAAAGGAGAAAGAAAGTGCCTTAAGGTTGCAAATTCAGAGAAGGTCATGCTTGGAGATTCTTTTCTTGTAAAATTCACTGTGGAGACTCTTCATATTTAGCGTGGCAAGAGGCTGCTGTACCACAGCTCAGTTTAAAAGCCCACTTTGGCTTCCGTACTTTCTTGGTTATTTGCTCAGTAAGCATTGATAACTTGCAGTACATGATACAGGGCATCTGATTTCTCCCTAAATGTAGCCTTTCATACCAGAGTATCTTTTCTCTTGGTTGTGATTTGAATGGTTCACTGGACTAAATATGTTAGCATGCTTTAGGGATGGAGAGAGACTTCTGCTAGCTGTGTAATGGAATGAGGCATGGGGATTAATGGGGAGACTGGGGAGAGAGGGAGGAGTTGAGTGGCTTTTCCTTTTTTTTTTCCCCTGGAGGTATCAGGCTCCTCCCATAGCGAGAGAGAGCATAGTACATCGAACCTAAAGACCTTTAAAGCAAGCACATGCTGAAATGGATGCTGGGAAGATACAGTACAGTGCTTGGGCACAACTCCAAAGCTCCCAAGGCAAGTAATATTTAAACAAGCTGAACAGCCCCTTTAGGCAAGCAGCAGGAAATCCAGCGCTGTGCTTTGTGTTGTTGCATGGTCAGCAGAAGATAAAAGCTTGGGCTATGCAGCTGGGGTCGCCTCCTATCACTGGATGGCAAACTGTTAAGAAAAGATAAAAGGACAGAAAAGAACACGGGATCGTCTTACTGAAAAGCATTCCTTCATATTTTAAGCTGTCAAAGTACTTTGAAATACATTGGGCCTGATGTAAGTCAGAAACAGCATCATCAGCAGGTCTGGTGTGCGTTGGAGCTTTTATACCAGTTGGCAGGCGAGAGGTGAATTTGTCCCTTTGCTTCACCAGAGATAAATGTTTAACATGGGTAGGATTGTGTTATGCATAGGAACCTCACTGCTTGCCTTGCAGTGGGCAGGGGTTTCCCAGAACTTTTTCAGGAGCAGGATATGCAGTGGTGGGGCTGCTACTGACTGGGGAGGATTTCATTCTGAAATTCAACTGGCATTTGACCTTATATAGCCTTCTCAGATCCTGCTTGCAGCAGCTGATCCTTAGTTGGGGACTATTTGAACAACAAGGAAGAGAATTTAAATGAATGAGACTGCTATTTCCAGTCATCTAATCATTATTTACTCTACTGCTCCCCTCTGTCCCTCCTCCTTTTTTCCTGCATCACAGCACTGGTGTCTTGGGAAAGAAAATGCTTCAGAGCATTTGTTACCAATTTAGCAGCAAGTACGTGCTCAAATTTGGGATTTCTGGGATCTGTGTGTGCCATATGTAGGCAAAACGTAATATTTGCTAGTTCCAGTAGAAGGGAACAAACACAAATTTGCTGTTTTTCAGATAGTGTTTCTTTAATCTAGTGAGACTTAACATTTGTGCAGCCTTTTTGTTTTGGTAAGACGGTTAACTGGCCTCCCTAGGGTGCCTAATTGCTTATCATGAACTAATCAGTCCCCTGGGTACATGAAGGGGTGAAACACTGCCAAGATGGAGCCTGTGACTTCCCCCAGAGGTGTGATAACCTTCCCAATTACCCCACCCTTTGGGGAGCTTTCTTACTGCTATTTTAAAGATCTTGTTAACCATTTTTGGAGATTTTAGGAAGCTGTAGAGGAGTGTGTGTGCTGAGGAATCACTGAACTTGTCAACTTTCATGGTTTTTTATGTTAAATATGTACTGATTCACATTTCAGGTTTGGTGTGAGGTACACTGGACATGTAGCTGCTGCCACTTGTGTTTATGAAACTGCCTTCCTCCAGAGCCTCTCTGGTGTGCCAGACCCTAGCAGAGGAGGAAAGGGCCAGTTTTGGGCTACAGCTGTCAGTAAGTAGGGATGGCAAGATGTTCTGGCTTCAGAAACCCCATCTGAGGTTTTGATGAAGGAACAAGCTAAATGAATCTGGTGGTGACTTCTGTATTTCAGTAGAATGGTACTTGCACATCAGCGTGCGTGAAATGAGTGAGTAGATTGAGGGAAGACTTTCACCTTACAGTGAAAAATAATTTTTTTAGCTGGTGGTTTTCCTTGATTTCTCCTTCTAGTTTCTCGTTTTAGCTAATTCAAAACTTGTCTGCTCTACAGGTGAGATTCTGAGCTGATTTCTTGAACTCTTCTCTTGTATCTCTCTATATCGAACAATTCAATTCCATAAGGTGTATAAAACTTACTACAAAACAAGAAAGTCTGAGCAGGAGGTGGAAAACAGCTCTTGCTCTTTAGTATCTGAGTGAAAGTACAAGTACTGGTTTTGAGATTGTCTTTTACTTTTGCTCACAATCTTTTATTTTTGCTCTGAATGAACATAATTTCTATTTGAAGTTGGGGGTTGACACCTGTCCATAGAAATCAAGGTTTTGGTTGTTTTTTTTTTTTTTTGCTTTTTTTGCTACTGATTTAAAACACTTCAGATCTTGTTCAGCTTTGGTGATAGGGTAGATTCTAAGTGAATTCAGCAAGATTAATGTTATAATAATATATGTTGCCATAGCACATACTGGCTTAAAACTGTAAAGCAAGGTGATTTCATTTCTTGAATTAAAAGAAGGTGGCTTTGTGAATGTATATGTATATGTGACTGCTGAAATGTTTATGTGGGAACATCACTCCCGCAAAGAAGCATGAATTTCAGTATCACAGATCTGATTATGATACTTCAGTGTTGCTTTGCTATGCATGCCTATATGGCAGTAATTAGTCAAGGTTCCACTGACAAAGTCATGCTGTCCTACTGCAGAAACTGGGAGGAGGGGAGAGTGTACAGGCTACTTGTTGCTTTTGTTCATTGGTGAACACTTGCAACTACTGCTTCACCCAGAATTGGATTGAACCTATCCATAATTCATCCTAGTTAGCTTCAGACTAACCTTGTGGTATATTATATGTCAGTGGGAGTCAGCAGAAGGAAATTAGTTTCCCATTTTGTACGTGAATTGTGGGAAGAAATGTCTGTATCATGTGTTTGATGGCAATGTGCGAAGCACTGGTGGTGGAATTGGTTTTTTGGAAGAGGAGGGACTAGCAGCCAACATTCTTGGCTGAAGGAATAGCAACTTGAAACTTCACTTACTGAAGAAACCTGTTCACAATTTTGTCTGTTTTTTTTTTTCTTTTTTTTCCCCAGAGTTCCTGAAATAAACTTCCTGCGATTCTTTGCAGTGTGCAGGTGTCCAGACTACCCTTTACTCATGGTCGCCTGTGCAGCCCGTCAGGCGACTGAAGGCTGTACCTAAAATTCTGCCAGCAGTGCCACGCACTGCAGTGCTCTTGATACCATTACGGTGGACACCTTGTACAGCTACAGGCTATAGCATCCCTTCCTAGTCGGAAACAACTGAGGGTTGCGTTCCAGGAGTCTACACGTGTGGAGGACTGCCTGGAGTAGAAAAAGGAAAGCTGCAGAGATTGTGAGCTGCTGCTTGATCCGTGTGGCTGTTGTGCCGAGGAGCATCAAAACTTGGCTGGATGGATCCGACAGCTCGTTGCAGAGTAGAGGGTCAGTCTCACTGGTTATTTGCAGTTATTAACCTTAGTGGATTTAATGTTTTTTTTGTTTGCTTTATTTTTATGTTTTTTTCTTTGTGCCTAAGAGGACTGTGACTTCTCAACCAGAATGCTCATGTTCAGGAAACTTAAGGCTGTTCCTGCTGAAGGGCTTTGAAGATCAGCAGGCATTTTCTTCAGGGTTTACAGCATTGTTGGAGGAGCCGGTCATTGCAGAAGTCTTCAGGCCTTTCTGCCCTGCTTTGGTCATACCTTACCTCACCAGCACATGGATTATGCAGACTGTCTAAGCTCCACAATGACCTCTGTGGATTCCTCATGAGCTTTTACAAGGCCGGGCCTGTGTACTTTGTAAAATCCTCTAGAAATGCCTGCTAGGCTTTTAAAGTCCCAGAGCAAAAGCTCTGCTACAAGGAACTTGGAAGGTCAGCAACTGAATCTGATTGTGGACGAAGGGGGATTTGTGTTTGTGTATACATTCCTTGTTTTGAGAACACATCTTTTTCAAGTCAGATAGAGGTAGGTCCTTTTTGAGGAGTCTTCCAGTGCTCATCTGATAAGGATGAGGGACTTTTGAATTCCACAAGAAATTGCTGACCTACATCCCTGTGCCCTTTTCTTTGCACATATGTTGTAGTCTATGAAAATTAACAGATGCTCTTTCATTTTGTCATTGTGCAGGGAGCACCTCCCACAGGTTAGTTTCATTGTGTGTACTTCAACATAGAAAGAACACTCAATACCATTGGCAAGTAGCACTGCTGTTTAAAATTTTCCTAGTGTATTTCCTGTGAAGACCTCAACTTGGAGAGGCTTGCCAGCACCATTCTACCACTGTAATTAATTTGCCTAACTAAAACATGAAAGAAATGCTGTATTTCAAAATTTAGAGCTCTGCAAACAGCCCTAACGGCTACCTGTCCTACTGGTAGAAGCCAATGGGTGTGCTCCCAAGATTCTGGCAACTTGTTCATCAGTGATGGGAGAAAGATGTTTTTCTCAAGGCTGGGTTCTCCCATCACCCGGGGAAGGCAATAAACCACTGCTTGAATGGTTTGTGGCACTTTGGCATCTGCATCAAATGTATATCTAGAATAACCCCAGGTAAAATTAAACATCTAGCTTATATCTCCTGCCTGCTTCAGAATAACAAAAGAATGGCAGTCGATGGTCATGTATGCTTAATATCACATAGGGAAGATTTATATCTGTTCCTGGTCTTTAGGAGATTGTATTGGATGGTTGACTTAAGATCTGTTTCTAACTCATATGGTTCAGGGCAGGAGGGTGGCTTTCACTAGTGGGTCTGCTCAGGGTCTGTCTGTCTCAGGTTCAAGCTAGGAAAGATACCTTGCTCACGATTGTGGTACAGGTCATCTTGCTCATGGAAAAGCTGTGTAACTGCTTTAGGCATTGCAGTTGGAGGCTAACATTACAAATGCCTCCTGGGGAGGATGGGAGAGTGAGGCACGTACAGCACACTTGCGAATCCCTTTGCTCCAGAACATCTCTCTTTCCTCTCTGTGGCATGTGGTTTCCCCCCTTAAAATTTCAACCTATAACTCTCTAATTAAAAAATCTATTTTGGGGGGTATGGGTATTTCTGAATGTTTTAAATTGTTTTGGTGATAGATTTTTGCTGTTGTTTGGAGAGTGTGATAGGGGGAATATTTCCTGTCCTGACCAGAAACAGAAGACAGGAAGATAATGATGTTAACAAGGTGGGGGAGAAAAGGAGGTGTTTGTTTAGAGAAAGCCTAGTCACTAAAGCCTGTGGAGCAGAGGAACCCTGCTGATAAGACAGATGAAATAGTCTGCCTCTTTCCTAACTTTAGTGGAGCTTTGTAATAAATGGCTGCCATGTGGCAGCTGTCTCCCAGCTTCGTGAGCCTGGCAGTAGTTAATCCTGTCAGCAAGTCATGCTCCCTGGAAAAGAGCGGTGAGAAGAGCTGCAAACTCTTGAATCATTCCCTCTGCAAAATATTTGCATGTTGAATCTCTTTCTGCTTAAAATGAGTGTGGTGAATTGGTGGAGGTTCTCATCTTTAAGTAGCATTAGAGTGCAGCTGTGTTGGCTTTTAAGTAAACGTTAGAAACACTCTGAGATGTTGCAGTTCTTTTCCATCTTTAAAGATGAAAAAAGCCATTTTAGTTTTGGAAGGTGTGTCTTCCAGGGTACAAGATGTGCTGTGTAAAGAAGGGACGCTCTATGTTACCATCCCTGTATATTAAGAAATTACAGGTTGAGCATCTGAGATCATGATTATCCTTAAAAGCTTGAGGCTTTAAAGTTAATCTGTTCACTTTAATTTGCTTTTTGTATTTTGCTGAGCGTTTAATGTTTCTATTCTTTTCCACAACCCATAAAACTAGAACTTTAACTTAAAAAAAAAAAGTTATGAGATTTTTCTGCAGTAATGTAACATCATCAGAGTTTTACAGGGCTTGTGATAAAATCGTGATGGTTGACAATAATACCACCAGGAAATTAGGTTTAATCCTTGTAATTTCTGCTCTTTCTTTTCTTGGATTGTGCATCATTTTACTGTGTTGTTTTCGGAGACTTGAAGTGCTTTGGTGTGCTACCTGGTACAGTGTTCCAGGCAGGGAGTGAGCTGCCATCTCCTGCAAAGACAGCACAGTTGGGCTGCCAAGGATGTGTTGGGGTCTGCTGTAAGAAAACTGATGCTCTCCCCCTTGATCTTGCCTGTGCAAGGAAATATGCTCGCATGTGGATGCAGTTACAGTGGTGAAACGGCATGTGGGACATAGCTACTCCAGAAAGAGTCTTTTCCTTTTCCAGAATGTTTTTTGTAAAATTGCTTGTGCATTCAAGCTCTCTGTGAAGCTTTCTTTAAAGCAGGCCTGGAGGAAGAGGGTCGAAGTTAGGGTGCCTCATAAGAATGGGTGCACTAGCACAGGAGATTTTTTGTATCTTCATCAAAGTGATTCATCTTGCCCCTCTTTCATCCCTGACGAACCCATCCTGCTCTACACACTCAGCTCTGGCTGCATAAGAGCAAGCGTGAGGGGAGTGAAATCTCTACTTACTTCTCCTTCCAGAGATATACTTTAAAACCTTGCCTCGAGCCTCTAGTCATTACTCCCCTTGTCTGAGCTTTTGGCTGTCAGGGCAAGGGATAAGGACGTGGATGGGGACTGGGACAGGCTTGCGCTCTCTCCCTGCCTCCCTCACCGACAGCTGCAGGCACCAATTGCCAGCAAGCAGCCCAGCCGCATGGTTTTGTGGCTTTTCTTCCCCTCATTATTACTATTCCTTCTTGTTTCTGTGATGCTGTGAGGAGGAACAACCGGTCGGATTATCTCTTCCCGGGATGGGTGCCTGGGCATCTGCACAGCCAGTTGGTACAGCACAAGAGCCCCTGCTTTTTTCAGTGACACCAGGGCCTATTGATGGCAGGCTGAGGCTGTGCTGCTGCTGCACAGATGCTTGCTGTTGGCCCACCTTAAAAGGACAAGATATCCCGTGGTTTAGACTGGCCATATATTGTTGGGGATGTCAGCATCTCCGTCACAGCTACCCAGCTAAGCCAGCCCTGCTTCCCTGCAGCCACTCCTCAGTTGGAGCTGAGGGGTGCTGTGGTTCAGGCTGTGTGTGCCTTTCTTTTCAGTTACTCTGAAATGTTTTCCATCTGTTTCTCCCAAACACAGTCCATCTAGCTGACCCCTCAGGCTCTTGGACAAGTACCCTGTTCCCTCAGCACAGTGCTGGTTTAGCCATGTAGGTGATGGGACATCGACCTATAGTTTTCTCACTCCCCAGGGCTTCAAGTTAATGAGGTTTGGCAGGGCAGAGTGAAAATTAAAAAAGGATCGCCAAAAACACAGAGCTGTTTTAGATAGTTTCCTGATTTTGCATCCCTTGTCTGAAGCAGTAGCTGCAGATGATGGGGTCCTGGGGCCATGGGTCCCCAGGGTCACTGGAGTTCCCCTAGCCCTCCCCTTCCTTGGGAGACCAGCAGGATGGAGGTGCCCACTGGTCCTCACTTTGTCTTCCCCCTGCCTCTCTGCTCTCCTGTCTTGTCCTTGGCCCCTTTGGGGCTGTGTGGGCAGCGGTGATTTTGGCAGGCAGCGTGACGCCTCCATCCCTCCTGCTGAGGGTAGAGCCTTCAGGGCCTGCTCCCTTCAGTCCCTGGCTCTGCTCCAGGCTCCCACCCTCTCCCAAGCCACATCCCAAGGACATCCCTTTGCCCTGCAGGGTGTGAGCCAGCCATGGCTCAAAGGAGAGATGCAGGAAAGGCCAGTTGGTGTGGGGAGAGACCCCGGGCCGTGTCCCAAGGAGCGCCACCCCACTGTGACTGGTGCCAGCCCGGGGAAAGGGAGGGAGAACAGGACGCAAAGGGACTTTCTCGGGTCGCCACTTCATCTAAGGCAAATAAACTGGAGTCAAAGCCAAGAAACACATCGACTTCCTGGAACTCTGTGAGCCGTCCGCACAGCTGTCCCTGCTCCCCCAACACATGCAAAGCAGAGCTTATAAGGACAGACAGTATTGCTTTTGTGTCCCTCCTCAGCCAGCAAGGAGGGCGCAGGGGAGGGGATGTGCTGGGGAAGGCCCAAGGCCTGTCTTGTCCTGTGTTTCCCTAGCGTCACCGTGGTTCCATGGTTCCTGGTGACTGGGGGAACCCGCCCCACTCCCCAACTGCCTCCCAGCGGCTGAAGCCTGAGGGTGGTTTGGTCTGCTGTTGCGCTGACTTTATTTTTTCTTCCTGTCTAAAAGTATCACTCGTGGCCCCAGGTTTGTTACCCATTTTCAAATCTCTGTATCCTTTTTCCCTGAACAAGCTCTCGAAGCCGACTTGCAGTTCAGTGACAAAGGCTTCCTGGAGGGCCAGGTGCTCACCCACAAGATGCTGCAAGCAGCAAGGGTGAGGAGCAGCTCATAGATACTTCTTTGACTGGGGCAGGGGGAGGAGGGCTGAGGTGTTAGAAAATCTCCAAATTCATCAGCAGCTGTTCAGCATAAATATAGCTGCAGGTTATTGCAGTCCTTACAGTGCTGTGTGGCACCGCCATCCCTAAGATGGGCATTGTCTGCCAGGATCTCTGTGAAGGCTTAGCTCAGACCCTCTAGGGTGGCTGCCGAGGGTGCTGGGCAGAGACCTGGGCCTTCATGTCGGGAGCCTTGGGGCCTCTGAGTTTCGCTTTCGTTCTTGGTGCCAGGGTGAACAGCGTGTGCCTTGGTTCTCGTTTCTAGCCTAGGAAGACCACAGGCTCCTGTGTTGGGGCTGTTCCCACAGCACTTGTGAAATGAGCAAATGTGGGTGCCCTGTTCAAGTTAGTAAACTGAGCACGGGGACATGAAGGTAGATAGAAATGCATTTCATATAAAGGCTGCCTAGTGTCTCTGTGCATTGATGTAAACCAGTTGGACCATGTAGGTGAATTTCATCTTGTTTGCTCCTGCTTTGCTGGTAAGGCATCTCACTGTTATGTTAGTGTAGCTTTTACCTTAGTGTAGCTTCCTTGTTTTCAGTGCATTACACTGATGTGATACCAGAGTAACATGGTGATTATGAGTTCTCTTAAGGTATTAACTAAGTTCAAATTCTGGTATGCTTTATGGAGAGATGCTTTTGGTCACCTGAGCCAAAGTCATGAGGACCATTAGTGGTCTATAAGTCATCAGAAGGTGGTTTTCAAAACCTGCTTGAAAACTAGATGCACAGGCATATCCCATCTTGCATGCAGGGAAATAAAACAGCACAAATAAATATGTTTGACTATTTTAAATTTAGAATAATGTTTAGGTGTTGTAGCAACAGTATACAAAGTAATCTGGACAGGGAGTCATCTCGTTCTTGTTTGGTGTCTCTTCCCATACTTTGCCTCTTAAACAGAATCTGGTCCCCATCTCAGTTTTAAGGCCATGACCATGTGTTTCACTTGTTTTTTCTGTGTCTGAGTTGATCTGTGTACATGCAAAGTAAGAGAAGGCATATGGGTGTTGTAGATTTGAAGAGTTATTTTAGGAAGCAAAGTATTACACCTGTGCTAGGCACAGGTAGAACACTTGTAATCCTGGTTGCTTAGACAGTTCATAGCAGGAGGAGTGGTCTGTGTTTTGGTGCTCAGTGCCTTTGAAGAGTTGTTTTTTTAGGATTTGGTTTGTTTGGTTCTGTTTTTCCCTTGGAAAAC
Source organism: Turnix velox (assembly GCA_013400935.1). NCBI lineage: Eukaryota > Metazoa > Chordata > Aves > Charadriiformes > Turnicidae > Turnix > Turnix velox. Next base: position 219,054 of record VZTY01013032.1, read on the forward strand.
AGTAGTTTCAGGTATGAGGTCAAAACCTTTAGGGTAAGATTCTTAGATTTTTACCAAATGTTAAGTGAAAGAATGACCACCAGATACTCCCGTGCCAGAGTCTTCCTTTTTTATGATTGCCATTCTTAGCCTGTAGGCTGCTCTGTAGTGGTGACAGTGAGGTGATGCTATAATTCTTTACCCATTGAGGTGCCAAATAAGCACTAATACTTCAGTAGCAAGGGCAGAGTTGGTATTAAGAAGGTCAGTTGGGAAAACTTTTTTCATTTGGTTTTCCTTTGCCTTGAGGCAGAGCTTTGATAGTATTAACCCTTTCTTCTTCCCACACGATGCCTTTTCACCCGCTTCCCTTCCTGCCAGCTTTCAGGCAAAATCACATTCAAAATGTAGTGCAGGGGATTGTGTACATCTCTGGGAACTGGGAGCAACTATTTGTGCAGGGGAGTATTGCTGTGTGCTCTGAGAGTAAAATCTGCTTCTCTGTGTGTAAGCTCAGTAGGGGATCGGTGCATCAGAAACCAAATGGAGTGTGGCATAGTGATTCTTAGCTATTATAATCTCAAGGGTAAATGGTAAACTTTTGTTTATTCAAATCCCATACTCCTCTTTGAAGTTCAGTTCTCGTCTAAATTTGTATACTGGAAGGTCTGGCCTTCATTTAAATGATCCTTGGGGTTTTTTCTACCATGTAGAAAAAAGGCAGTGGGAAAACCTTGAATAAGGTAGTAGTGTTGCTAAGATGGAAATGATGAAGAGGGCCTAGGATTCCTGTTTGGGCCTCATGGGAAAAAGTGATTTGAAATGCATGTGTGTGGGGGTGCACATTCCTAAAACTGTCGTTTGTTTCCCGTTTCTCCTCCCTGCCGTGTTCTGCACTACGTACCACGGCATGTTTAGTGAAACCAATAAAAGTATTTGGCTGAGAGTGTTAATCTTTCTCTGGCCCAATTAGTGCATGGCTTCTACTTTAACGTTAATGTGGATTTTTTTCAGAAGGCAGAACAATGAACAGCTTTGTGCTACACTCCAGGTCTTCCCCCTCCTTGCCTGTATTGTGTGTTTCTTCCTATCTATTCCAAAGGGAGAGCTCATGTGCAAAGGTAGTGGAGCAATCTGGAGCAGAGACTTGTACCAGCTCCCAGGGGTCAGGATGTGCTGCTCTGTGCTCCTGTAGCTGCCTCTCAACAGCAGGTCAAGTGACTGTGACTCTGAAGACTCATCATTTCTTCTCCTTTCTTCTTCCTTCCCCTGTGGCCTTTGTTCTCGTTTTCACTTCATCCATGATGCTGTTAACCAGAAGGAGAAGCAACTGTAACCGTTAAGAGTGGTCTTAAAACAAGAAAATTAAATACACATACATAAGTAAGCAAAGGGGGGGCTAATTGTTGATGGGCTTAGCTCTGGAATACAGTGGAGTCACACTTTATCCCAAAAGAGGAAATAGGTCTAGCAAGTGTCTTCCTGTACAGACTGAATGGGAAGCAACAAGACTTTTTACATTTTTTTTCTTCTTTTTTTTTTGTTTGCTCTGATTTCTCAGTATTATCTGGGGCATCAGGGGTGGGCCTGTGTCAGAAGCAGGACCTAAAGGCCCCTCAGGTTTTCTCAGATTTCTCCATGGTATTGAAGTTGCTTCTTTTTCGTGGTTTCAACAACATCATCAAGTGGAGGGGGGACAATGCTGTAGAAGAGCCAGGTTTCTTGGTGTGACTGTGCAAAGAGGGCTGCTGGTTGCTTTGTTTGGTTCCCCCTCCACTCACTAGCAGCTCTCCCTATTTCTTGTTCACTACTTTTCCTCCTTTTCAGCAGAGGCTGACTGTGACACTGGGGGGGGTTCCTTCAAAGTGGAAGTTGACTTGAATGCTTGTGACCACTTCCTTGTTTCCTAGAGGCTTTAGTCCCATGTTGAATGCAACCTGAGGCTGCACTGTTTGCCAGCTTATTTCCTGTTTGTCTTCTTTTCCTGGAGCTCTTTGTTTTCTTTTGGGGAGAGGGAGGAAGAAAGCTCCATCAACATGATCTCCAAGCCAGGGCATTTGGTGCAAGCTGAGGTTCATGGTCCTGAAAGCAGGATGGCACAGGGCATCTGTACTGTCTGATTCCTTGAGTTTTGTAGGTGGTGTGGGAAAAAAACCAATATCCCTGCCCTCAGTGATGCATTTCTTTAAAGATAAAAAAAAGCTGCAAGAGAAATCTCTCTGTGTATTCTTGCCTGAAGGCGCTCTGCCATGGGTTTTCCCACAGGAAGGAGTGATTTGGCCCAGCATTCTTATTGTTTCTATATCCTATTGCAAATGGAAAGTTATGCTTCTGAAATTGGTGCATGCTGCTCATGCAGTTGTCTTTGTTTCAGTGGTGCATTTTTGCTTTAAGCAAAAGAGTGGAAAATGCATGTGTAAATAAAAGCATGCAACAATAAACAGTAGTATCTACTTTTGAGAAATCAAAACCAATCAAAATCCAATCTTTACATTGCTTTCAAAATAGGAAATTTTTATTCTATGAAAAACAGTTTTAGAAACCATGGGTGTACATCTTTGTGTTAGCAGGAAGATACATAGATTCAGAATAAAATAATCATTGGTTTATAGCAATTATGAAAGGCTGAAAAGGCACAGTACGTAGTTTTCCTTGTGAAAGAACAGAGCACAGCCTTGCAAGTGTGTCTAAACTAGGATTTAGTTTTGTCAATGTGTGTGTGTATCCTTGCTTCTTCCCCTTGAGATGAACATTTCTGCTTTTCACTATTGCTTAAAGCAGCACTAGGAGGCTGCTCAGATATCTTAAAGTTACCTTGGCCAACACAGGAATCTTCACAGTTGCACAACAGGTTAACTTTTTCCAAGATGAATCAGTGGTGACATTAATGTTGTAGGTATTGACTGAAAGTGGAATGAATAGGTCTGCTTTGGAAGGAGGAGTTGCTTTGTTTACTTGGGGCTTTTTTTAAGTTCTAAAGCACTTATTTGCATTGTTTTTGTAGAAATCCCTCCAGATAATTTAAACTGGTCCATCTTTTTGATAGTACTAAGCAGATATGGCAGGGAACTTAGGGAAGATTTAGGCTAATCTCAAAAGTACCTCTGGTGCTCATTAAAAATGAAATCTGCTACTACATGTGTAGTTGAGAGAGGAAAAAAGAAATAAAAATGTTACTGTGTTGAATGAGATGAACTGTTTTGAAAAATAAGGAAAATAGCATCAAAGTATTAACAGTTAGGAACAAACAAAATAAGGGGCAACAAATGAACAGCTTCCATAATTACTGAAGAAAATAAGGAAGGATGGGTGCTTGGTCTCACCTTGGGTAAAGAATTCCCTGTGTCACAGAGACCACTAGTGTTTTCTTAGCACAAAAGTATGAAAACTATTAGGGAAGAGTTACCTCAGGGTTACTTCAGGATAGCATAAAAGTAGTCTTCTTGTCTGTTTCTGAAGATGCAGATTGATAATGGTGTTTGTGAAGAAGTTGTTGTCCTGAGCCCTAGACACGGGTCTTAGTTGGGTCCTAGATTTTTTCTGGCTCATGAGGTGAAATCATCTGTGTGCCACTCTTAAGAGGGTTGGTGATTAAACATAGAGAGCTTAGATCTGCTGTGTCCTCTGGCATGAGGAAGTGCTAGACACAGGCTGGGCCCTCTTCTCTTTGCCTTTTCATGAGCCCTCCAAAATGTCAGTAGTAAGGGTAATGTAGTCTTTTATTGTTTGCAAATGCTGTTCAAACAGCATTTGAAGATGTGTTACATGTCTGATTTGCTTGTCATCATAGAGAATATTTTTTTGATAGGAGAAAACCTCTTTAGTTAGCTGTGGTTTGAGGCCTATAGTCTGCTTTCTGAAAAAAGAAAAACCTGTATGAAGTTTGCTGGGGGCGATGAGTGGAGCTGAGGTGACAAAGTGTGTTCATTTCCATAATAACTAAATATTTTGTTTGTAAGATTAGAAAGGCATATTTATCCATTAAAAATATATGGTTAAAAATAAGTATTGCAAATAACTTTTTCCAGAGGCTATTGCTATGGATGCCAAGAGCAGAAAACTCTCTTTCTCATGTGTCAGTCCTTCTCCATTGCCTCTAAAAATTATGTTTAACAGCCTGTAATTCTCCAGCCAGAGCAGGCATCCTTCCTGAAATCCCAATGATAAGTTTGTGGTTTCAGAAATGGGTGTGGAGAAACCATATGGGCGCATATGATGGTTGCTTATGTCTTCAACTCCTCTGGAGACCTTGGGCAGTGGGTGTGAGGAATGTGCCAAATGGTCCCAGAAACCTCAGCCATCATTTCACCACTGCAAAAAAGAAGAAAATGGTCACCATGAAATCTTGGATTAGAATAAATGTTAATTCTCCAAAAAGAGAACTTGTGTATGAAACCGAATCACTTGAATTCTTTAGCTGCAGAGTATTCTTCCAATTAATTAACCAAATGTCACAACTGTTGGTGATACACTAGCTTGCTCTCTCCTACTCCTCCTCCTCCCCAAAACAAAGAGCTGTAGTCTTGCTTTACTACAATAGCTTCCAGCAAAACTTACCCCCTTTCTCTTTTTCCTTTCTCCTCCATGTAGTGCTAGAGGGTGCTGCTGAAGAAGAGGCTGAAGAGCCAGACGCTACTATCCATACTACACTAAGTGAGGAGACCAGCAACCAAGAAGGGACCCACATTCAATCGGGGGATAAAGATGAAGGTAACTGGTTTGACTAGCTCTGTGTGACTCTAAATTAAGGTATTGATTAAATCTTGCATAAACATCTCTTAGCCATCCATAACCCTTATCCCTGTTAAGAATGTTAGATACGTTGAGTAGGAGCAGTGATGCCTACTTTTCTTTCCCCATCCATAACCTTGATCTCTCTGAAAAGTATGAAGAAGGTTGAACAGAAACATGGGCTTCAACTGCCAATGCAGACTTCTGGACTAAGATTTTCTTGTCTCCTAGTAACTTGGCACCATATTACTTAGCCTCAAAAAAACCACCTGTTTATAACTCTCAGACTTACCTTCCAGAGACTGTCCTATGCAGAGACCAAATGTTCACAGAAAAAACATATTCCTCCTTGTTCACCCTTGCATCTTCTTGTGTTACAGTGATCTTCTCCAAACGCATACTTAAGTTTCCATGCTCGCCACCAGAGGTGACAGAGCAATAGACTTGCAGAATATTCCTGTTTGTTTGAGAGACTTCCTTTGAGGGGCATTGAAAGCATTTTTCTTTGAGTTTGACATGTCTGTATCTTAAGAAATCAGAGATGAGCTATTAGGTTTATTCGGAATCTGGACAGGAACATCTCTGCTACATACTGAATATGGTGGAGAAGTTAGTTAAAGTTGTAAGCTACACGGACTAACAAGGCTTAATAGACCCAAAAAACAAAAAACCAAGATATAGATGTCAGCTGTGGCAGTAAAGAGGCATTTGAGGGTATCTGAGGTCTTGTTTCAGTAGATTTTTGGCAATTTACCTTATTCCATATACATTCCATATTCAGAGCTGGCTTATGCTACCCTAGAAGGAGAACTCAGTATCTTACACTGTTACTATGCCTTAATTGTGCACAGCTCTGCTCAAAACACATGCTTGCTTGAACAATTGTGGTTGCCAGAGCATGCATTCATCAGTACTACTCTACTAGTTCATGGTGATCACAAGGTACCATAAATAATGCCATTTTACAACAAGAAAGTTTAAGGTAAATCACTCTAATCAGCTTCATACTGAGTTAAGGTTCAAAATATAGGATGAATGTCAACTTCCTGTGAGAAGAAGTGTGCGCCTCGTCCTGTGTGTTCTAATGTGAGAAACTTGCTGTTAGAAGAGGTGCAGTTATTTATGTATAGTCTTGAAGATGATCAGTCAGAGTGTGCTGAAAGTTACAGGCAACTGAAAACACTGTGGAATTTAGTTTTCAGATGGCCTAGAAGCTCCTGTTATGAATTTTTGTTCTTAGTTCCAGAGAAGCAGCTGCAAAGCTTGAACAGCTACAAGGTATCACCAAGCTCACCGAGCAGTCTGGACGGAGCGGACTTGTCCTCCATTGACGCCATGATGTCAGCAGTGATGAATGTGGGGAAGATTGCTGAAAATGGCGGGAACTCTCAAACTGTCAAATCCCCCTCAAAGTCTCCTGCACCAAATCGGATTGGCAGGAGGAACCAGGTGTGTAAACCCAAATGCAGGGAGGATGAAAAGACATAAGCAACTGTGTGGGAAGTGGTTAGACGTGATTATGTTTCTTTGATTTTTTTGGCTTTTTTTTTCCTTCAATGGATATTTCTTGCCTCTGCCATTGCTCCCTTATGTATGTTTTCTGGTGACTCTGCAGGACGTAACTTTGGAAAACTGTGAATTGAAGGGATTCTCTTGCTTGGGTTCACATGTAAAATATTTGAGCATGAGCTCTAATACTATGCCATAGTAATCTGGTCCAGCAGGTGCCATTAACAGAGTCAAAGCCATTGAAGAACTGTCGTTCTTCCCTGCTGCATCCTTTCCCTTGCATTTGCATAATCTAATGGGACACCAGTTCATTTCATGAAACTAAATGAAAAGAAATAGCTCAGAAAGGAGCAGAGCTGTGTAGCAGGCAGCTTGTGTTGACCATTATATGAGACCCCTTCATGAGGTGTGCAGCTGTCCCTGGGGAAGATCCAGGTGATTTAAGGTTAAAGATGGTGGTAAAGCACATCAGGATGCTCAGTTCATGCATTTTACTTAATGTTAGAGAACTATGAGGAGCTATTGCAAAATGTTTTGTGCACAATTTGCAGAGCAAATGTAGTAGCTTTTATCTGCTTTTTCCCATTAACCAGTTGATGGCACCAGTTGACAGCAATATCAATCTAAACAAATCAGAGTGTCATGTCAGTTAAAGCTGTAGATACTTATATCCGTATTTTCACCTGCTGGAAGACAGCCTACCGATGAAGGTGCTGCAGAACAGCAAGAAATTGCTGAATTCTCTGTGTCCATCTGACTTTAGAGCTTATAGTGAAGCACAAGGGATTTGTAAGTGAATCAAGATGTAACAGGGACCAGAAAGACTGAGAGGCATGACTCATGTGATGTTCCTATAGTAGTTTATTAATAGCCTGCTGAGTAGCTGCCCAGTTGACAGACTTATGACTTGTCTTGGATTCTTTTTCTTGAAAGGAGTTAAAAGCCTTTAATCATAAATGAGCATTCTTTAATGAAGAGTCTCAACAGTATACTGGCAACAGGGTTTGTGGGATCATACTGTCTAGCACCTGGCTTTAAGGTTTATTTGCCCTGTTCCCACTCAGGGGCTGCCTTGGTTCCTTGATTTCATCATGTGGGGAGTCAGGCACTGGAGTTCAGGCTCGTATCAGTGGCAGTGCTATCGCACAGCTGTCCGGCAGTACACCATGTGGCTTGGCTTCAGGGAAGTTTATTAGCGTTAGTGACCTTTATCCCACCTGATATTTCAATGGGCATCGAATCAAAGGAAGCTGGAGAGTAAATGTGACAGGATTAAGAGGGATTCTTACACCATAAAAATAAACAAATACATTGAAAACATTGTAAATAGCCTATTTGTTTTTAGGGTGAAAGATTGTTATCACCTGGGGGGAAAATAGCTATGTTACTGGGAAAACAGAAGCGAGATGTGAAATATTAAGTGACTGTCAATCTGATTAGCAACCTCCAATACAGCAAATTTCCCCTTTCAGTGTAGCAGAATGAAAATAATGAATTGTTCCAGTGTGTAGCAGCACACAGATCTCAGATTCTGGTCAGAATGTGCCCCTTATTATAACTGCAAGTATAATAACAGTTAGTTAGTTTTCTGGATCTGACTGCTGTTTCACATGAGTTGGCAGCAAAACCTTTTGCCATGAACCTTTGTCCCAAAGTCTATGGTACTCTTCATGATACTGATTTTATCTTGGCTCTACTCTACCCATAGTCTAATAAACATCTTCTCACATCAAACAGCATCCATTTTAACTTCTCATTTGCTTTGTTCTTGAAAAAAATATGAAAGTGTGACAGAGGTGTTTCTTGAACTGGAGGAAAACAGTCGGTACACACCACACAGCTCCAAAAGCATTTGCCATCACTTGGAAACAGAGCAGTTGTGCCAGGTTGGCTTAACTAAAGGGAGAGTAGGTAAGAAATTAGATGCTAATTTTATCTTCCAGTTCAGGAAGTGTATTTTCACCAGCCTGGCTCCAGCAGGGTAGCTAAGTGTGGTGTTTTAGATTTGTGTGTGGGGGGGTACTTTTGCAGTAGGGATGCTAATGTTTTTTGATCTGGATAGGGTCAGTCAACAGCATTCCTGCTGAAGCTACCCTGGATTTGCTTGAGCTGTGTTATGGTATGCAGCAATGTACCCTCTGTGACCACTGGAGAAAGTTTGGATTTTAGTTAATAATAAACCCCAGATTCAATACTAATCACCTCTGGCTGAGCTTTAGTGTGTTTCTGATCTTTGCTTCAAGGTGAACCAGCAATTACTCTATCTTCTGTTAATTTGCTGATTCAAAGAGCAGGCAGTCTAGAAAGCAGGCTTTGAAACAATCAAGTGCACCATGCAGAGCTGCAGCACTCAGAGGGGAGAGGGGGCAAAAAAAAATAGTAGGTTGATAATTTCACAGAAATACCCTGGGGATTAAACACCATCTAAACTGTCAGCACAGCTGCAGGGATTTTCCTCATGGCACAGTGTGTTTGTTCTCTGACCAGAGCCAACATTAACAGGGTTGCAGTATAACTGGAGCTGCATATTGCTCCACAGACAGGTTTCATGTAGTAAAACTAAAATAGTATAAGTAGGATGGAATGTATGTGTGCAAGTGGTATGTTTGTATGTAGAGAGCAGGGGTGCACTGGGATAAAGTGTTTCGGTTTTTTTGGGGTGTTCAGACTTCATGATGGCAACCGTGCTTGCTTGCTTGCTTTTTGATGTTTTGTGAGTAACAGTACGTTAGGCCTTAGCCCATGTGCGTAGCCAGTGGTGATAGCTATAGGATAGAGAGCCCTGAAATACAGTTAGAAGAAAGATGTGCATGAGAAACAGTAGGGAGGAGTAGGAGAACCTAATCCTTGAGGTCATGATACTTCTAGAAGTTGTGTCCCAAGTTCTGTTTACTTTAGTCAAAATAGGAAAGTAGTTCTTCATCCAAACCCATAAGCCTTTGAAATTAACAGAAAATAATCATGGCCCAATTTTTGAAAACACAGTGTTAGATTTTCAGTTGGGGACTTTCCAGAATGACTCTCCAAATCATGTAGGAGGGAATATTCCTCCACCAAGACTTAAAAAAACCTTTCTCTAGCATTGTCAGCACCTTTCCTCTTAATAGGCCAGAGAATTTGTCACAGAGGCTTGTCAGGGTTAGTCATTCTCATTGTTCTCTACACTAATGCTTGTGTTTGACAATCTGGAAAGGGTTGCTTCCAAGTGTATGGCTTTTGGAACAGCAACAGGGTAAAAGAGCTTTATGGAGAAAGGAAATTCACAGATACACTTACATCAAATCAGCTCTTTCCCAGTAAAAGACCTACTCAGGATGGGTTTTCTTTTTTTGCTTGTTTTCATGATTTTACTAATGATACTCAAAATAGCAAGCAAAAAGGTTCAGTAGAACATATAAACATATTTATACTTTTGGTAGAATTATTATACTTTCCCATCAGTCATGCAGAGACAGTTTTGTGTGGATAATAGGCAGTTAATCTATCTAGCTGGTGAGGATTCGCATCATTCTACAGAAAACTGAGGTTTAATTTTCAGTTCCAGACCATCTTCCTTTTTAATATACTGGTAGAAGTCATGCCTGGGCTTCCTAGTGAGGTGGTGTGAAAATAACTCTTTATATCATGCTGCAGCCGTGCTTGTGGGCAATTCAGGCAAACACCTTTGGTTCCTGACAGAGTGCCATTTTATCCCTGGCTAAAAGAGTGCTGGCTTCATGCAGTGTCTCAAGGGCATGCTTAAATCAGGCTGAGCTCCCCAGTCGTGTTCATTGTTTGTACTCGTGGTTTGACCCTGGTTACTCCTAATTCTCACCTGGGTGGAGAATAAAAGGGTTCATAATGTGTTCTTTTCAAGTCACGTACACTCCTGCACTGTCACCTCTCTTGTGCTATGATCTCATCAGATCTTGCAGGCCTCAGAAGGATTGGGCATGGCTGGTGTGCCTGGATGGGGTGCTTCCAGGAGAAACACAGAAGGCCTTGATGATTCAGTAAATGCTGCTCTTCCGTCTGAGTCAGCCAAGGAGCAGAACCCACAGGCCCCAGAAAAGGGCACTGTGATAGTGCTTTGCTGTAGAGATGGGCTGGAAAACTTGAAATCCTGATAACTTGTGCTTATTAAAGTTCTTTTGGGAAGATTAGCGGAGTTTGCCTGTGTATTCTGACAATGTTCCAGTAATTAGTTTCTGCTCACCTAAATTTCTTCTGGCAGTTGGAGCTGGTCGCAACAATTGCCTTCACTTCCTGTCCTAAACTGCTGTTGCTGAGTATCTGTGTGCTGTGTTAAAACGGCTCCTCTACTAAAGTAGTTAAAGTGACCCCTGTTTATATTCTTAAGTTGCTTTATTCTTAAATTTCTGAAGCTCCCCTGATGGATCTACCAGGATGACAAATGTATATATATGTATGTTGTTCTGTTAGCAGTGGGCTTTTGTACCTAGGATGGATATTTTTCCATCCCCAGCAGTAAAATTTCTCAGCTCTTTTGTATTGATATTTCTTCAGTTATGTTTTGTTTTGTTCACAGGAAATAAAAGAAGAAAGGTCTTCCTATACCTGTCCTCTGTGTGAAAAGATTTGCACTACACAACACCAGCTAACTATGCACATTCGTCAGGTATGCAGGCTCTTGATTTCTTAATTTTAAGAATGTCTGGTTTGCCTGTATGTGTTTTGTGATGGTGAAAACCACTTCTGCATGCAAACCAGAAATGCTTCATTTTAACTTCATTCAGTAATCAATTGTTATGTTTTGATTTTAGCTTTCCCCTTGGTGTTTTATTCTTAAAAAAAGAAAAAGACATAAACCCAACAAAATACACAACATAAATCCAACCCTGAGCTGGGTAATTTTCCTCCCTTCCTTCCCCACCACTTCTCCCCCACCTTCCCCTGGCCCCACAGTGGCTCAAACAAGGATGTATGTCCTGTTCTGCATAGCTTAAGGTACCCAGAGGATCCAGAAAACCACTTCCATCATGAGGCATAAGTCCTGTTTTCTTATCCTGTTTGAGTACAGATCTCTTTACCGGTCATGCAAATTAAGAAGCAGGAAGACACAATTTTAAAATCCTCTCAGTATAGAAAAGCCTCTCAGTTCTTCACAGGATATAGTAATTTTTGGGAGGCAGAATTAAAAGTAAAGTTTTTTTAATGGATGCAATTTTTTGTTGTCACCTGCAGGCCCCTTCTTACTCCTCTTGAAGGAGGCTCTTTTTATAAGGAGATTTGTTCTGTGTCAGAAGGTTCTGCTTTGGGTGCTAAGGTTGGGATTCACAACTGTGAATCAACTAGATATTACTACTTCAGTTGTTCCTCCTGTACTGTAAATGTAGCTTACCTTTCTTTATTTTCTTACTCTCCTTGGTTGTTTGTTTCTGGAATGTGAATAAATCTTAAAATCTTTCAGTGCAAGTAAGAAAGAGTGGTACATACAGCACAGTATCTAATGGCCATATTTTGGCCCTGATATGCATTTTTACAGCCATAGAAGTCTGCAGATGCACTCAGAAGTACATGTGGACTTCTGTTTTCTTTCTATGCAGTCTGTTTGAAATTAATGTCTTAAAAGAATATTTAGGTTTTCCTTCTCCTTCCATGAAGTTTGCAATTACATCCTTTTTTTCTGTTTCCCCCCTTACTACTCATTCAACTCTGAACCACTGCACAGCTTACGGCATCTCAGGGTACCTTTTCGCTAATCGGTTGTTGCTGGATCCCTTTCTGTCCCTTTCTGCTGCACACCCAGCACAAAACTGCATGTGACAGGCATTGCAGTCTGAATGAAACAGCTACTTGTGCTGGTGTATTAGGGAGTTAAAAATTATGAGTGGGGGTGGAGTTGGGGGTGGAGGGGAAGGGCTAGGAAGGAGAGCTGTATGTGGAGCACACCTTAATATAAGGTGTTGGGCCAAGTGGTTCTTTGAAGCAGCTTTTAAGATGTTTAAAGTTCTTGCTGATATTTTACTGGCACTTTAGAAGGAACATTCAATGAAAAAAAAATGATTGCTTTCTCTAGCATAACACTGACACTGGAGGGACAGACCATTCCTGCAGCATCTGTGGAAAGTCTCTGAGCTCAGCAAGCTCCCTTGATCGCCACATGCTGGTGCACTCAGGTGAAAGGCCTTATAAATGTTCAGTATGTGGACAGTCCTTCACCACCAATGGAAACATGCACAGGTGAGTGCTGATCATGACCCAGGAATTTGCAAAGGATTATGGGATACGGGGCTGTTTTTTATCCTTGGAAGGGCTTGCAAGCTGACTCAAGACAGTTACTTGGGCAGAAAATGTGTACTATCTGTGATAAACAAGTATGGCATGATGCATACTCACTACAACTGCTAGGATGCTTAAGATGTGGGGAGAAGTAGACTTTAAAAGGATATCTTCGCATATGAAGAGTTTTTATGGATAACTGAAAGTTTTAATTTTTTTGTTACCAGTTATGTGTTTGTTAATTATTATTATTGCTTATTATTTTGCCAAATGGGATGGATTTTTCTCAGAGGTCAAAAATACGTAGCAAAGCTGTATAGGAGCTTCTAATTTTGTAGCTTCAGAGTCATGGATGCAGGTGATTATATTAAAATAGCTGTAGTGTTACTGTATGCTACATAGTACCATGATGAAGATGCCTGTTCAGATCAACTGATCTTGGTTTTAAATACATATATCAGTTCTTGCTTGTATTGTAGCCAACTTACTGCAGTACAGGTCTGGGAAATTATCTGTAAGTCAAGTTGCCAAAAGTATTTCGTTTAGTTTCCTTCATAGGGATGTAGCAATAGGTACAGTTATTGAATAGGGAAACAAAATGTTAAATTACGTGGATATTTCTTCCCCTTTCTTGTGCCCCAATTCAGTATTTATTTATTTGCGTGGGTACAACACCTCAGAGCTGATTAGGGCCTCACAAATTCCACATAGCTTTAGTGCACATATCAGAGTCTACATCCTAGAAAGAAACCACAAGACAGGTGGCAGAAAGGAGTATAACTTCTGAGCAAAATTACAAGAGTGTTGGTTAAAGGCTGGTTCTACATGGGACAGAAGAAATCATGTTTCCTTGATTATTACAGGGCATTTTCTAAGCAGTGTATTGTGAGTGGAATGAAAGGGGTGATTTCAGTAACCAGAGGTAAGATAATGTAATACTGCACAAAGGAAGCAGTGGCTGCTTGCAGCTTTAACTTTTCTGTGTCTTGTTGTCCAGTTTAAGCAGTGATGTGGAAACAGAGGAGAAACAGGCAGGGATGCAGTTTTATAATTCTGCATTTATTTAACCTGTATTTGAATGGAAGTGGGGAAAGTTGGAGAGAGATGCAAAATGAGGAGGGAAAGACACAAAAACAGTTCTGAGGCCTTATGCACTGAATAAATCATCTCTGACTCGTTTGGCCAGAGATGTTGTGAGACTCATGTTCACCAAAATTGGACATTACTGTGGTCTGCTGTGAGGAGGGTAGGGCAGCTGCTGATTTGCAACTCATGCCACTCTCAGCATTCTACAAAGGTGAATTCCAGTGCTGGGATTCTGAGGTGGTTGGATGCTTGGGTCCAGGTCCTCCGCCCGGGCTACTTGCTCAAGGGCTGCATTTGTTTGTCTTTTTACTCATAGGCATCTCTTTGTCCTCTCTCAGAAGCAGGAAAGGGAGACTTCCCCTGAGACTTGATTCCAGCCCTGTCAGATGTTGATGTAGTCACCTTTGCTTAGGCGGATTTCCCTGTATAGCAGCTCTTGCTGTCCTTTAGTAGCAAGTTTGTCAGAATTGCCAGGGTCAGTACCTTGCCCAAAAGAAGCTAACATAGATCAGAACCTGCTGATGAAAATGCTGTTTGGCATTAAGTTTTTCTCTCATTGCATGAAGCTGTCAGGCTGTATTTACTGACCATACTAAGAAGGACCTAAGTTTATGCCTAGAGAATCTCCCCACAGAAAGTTCTTTTCGCCTGCTGGGTACCTGTCTGCTCTGCAAAACTCCTTTTTGTGTAGGCCTGCACTACTGCAGCTCAGTGAGACATTGCAGAAACCTGTTAATGAGCTCAATGGCACTATAACAAGTGACGCCAAACACATGGAAGGCAAGATCCTGAACACACTGAAACAGGCTTGTTTTGTGAAAGGAGGGTTATGGTTGGCAGGACTGTGCTACCAGTTTTTTGCAGTGAATAACTTTTCTTGTTGCTGTAGCAGACTAAAATAGTGAATCCTGGTGCTGGAAGGCAACTAGGCAGATGAATGTAAAATCAAAATGAAATAAAATTTGCTATCTGGTGCTTTGACACACTCACAAGGAAGATGTTCCATTTGCCCACTCCTTCAGGAGCAGGTATTTCTAGTCTAAGATGGTGTGAAGGAAGTTCTTTTATAGGCATATCAAACTTAGCTGTAACATCAGGTCCAGTGACCTGTCAGTGCTAGGGCAGAATGACTCTCATGTTACATTCAGAAGGCCTTCTGCTTCAGGATCCTGGAGCAAAGGCCTGCTTGCCAGGTCCTGACTTTTGTGTATTTCCTGCAGGCCTTGCTCGTGGTGGTGCTGTGTCTGTTCCTTGCACAAGTCAACCTTTCTCTTCTTTTGCTAACAATTCCTTTGTTGTTCATTATTTTTGTGTGATGGATGGTATCTGAGGAATGATGGAGACATACCCAAAACAGCAAAGGATCTTGTTCATTTGATTCTTGTAGCAAGCATTGTAGTATCTCTGGAACAGCACAGAATGAATGTGGGATCAGAGAGTGAATTTGGAGGCTTATCAAAAAGTTGTGAGTGTGCTACTGAAGAATTGACATAGCTTGTGTAGGTCCTGCAGGAGTCTCCTCAAATATTGCTGTACTTATACCAAGTAAGTTCAGTGTACAAGAGAGGAGAGAGGGAGAAGTTAATCTGCCAGTATCTGAACAGAGGGGAAAAAATGTGTAGTCACATAGCACACACATCCTCTCTTCTCTTTCTTGCTCTCTGCCTTCTTCTGGCTCTTATTTAACTGACTATATTATTTTTTAAATCCAGACTTTTAAAAGATCTTTTAGGGGAGAAAGTCAAATGAAGTGATTTTGTCAAGAGAAGTATTGTGCCATAGGAGTGGTTATTACTGTTCTGACAAGAGGATGAAATTTCTGATCTGTTTTTCCATCTCGTAGCAGCCAGGTCATTAAACATTCAGCTGACCAGAGGAGGGAAGAAGTTTTGGTTGCTTTTTTGGGTTAGAAAATAGCAGTGTTGTTTGTTACTCTCTCACGTGCCAGCCTTTTCCTAAGCAAGTAATTTTTCTTCTCCCTCACATTTTTAAAATGAAGGGAGGAAAAAACTGTCGAGAGCAATTGTCTGTGGTTCTTTTGCTTGTGGGCAAAACTTCTTTGCAATAGCTAGACATTTTCTGTAGTGGGGACCTTCTTCTCTGGGTAAGCTCATCTGTGTTGAGGTGTTCCGTGTACCCTTGACCTGTTAAATTGATGCTGCCTTTCCTTACTCACAGAATCCAGTGCAGCACTTGATTTGTAAATTAGTCACAGCACTGTGCAGAAAAAGTGATTAAAACCTGCTTCCTTTTCTGATCAGGGTGACTCTTGGCCAGGATATTCAACAGGGAATTGTGAGCCCAAGGCATGTCAGAGAACTCTCTTACAGCTGCCAGACTGCTCAGGAGTGGCCTGAGCCTCCTGTGGGAGCAGTCACCATTGGAGAGAGGTTTTTGGAGAGTGCTCAATATCCAGTGTGAAAAGCTGGTTTTCTCATTCTTCCAAATATGCTGTCAAGCTACCTGCCTCTGCTTCAGTGCTGCTCCTGCTGCTTGGGAGAGCCGTTGCCATTTGTTATGGTAAATGGGAGAACTACCAGTGTCTGGCATCAGATACAGGAATTGCTCTGGAGGAAGAGAGCTGGAGACAATGTTGAGTTTTAGACAGAGATTTCTTTTTAACCAGTATCAGAAAGGCAAGTCTTCTTGGAAATCGCAAGCCCTCTGGCATCAGGAACTGATTTGGAGGCTTGGGAGTTGTTTTCTTGGGACTTTGTAGGAATTTGAAGGAAGGAGTTAGATCATAGTAACTTTGAGTTCAAAATCTGTGTAACTGGAATGGCATTGCGATTATCAGTACATAAAATCTGCAATTGAGGGAATGCTAATCTTCACACTTTCACACCAGAGACACGGATGCTGTGGCTTTCTCTCAGTCACAGTAAATTAAAGCTGAATAGTCTCATGTCTCCAGCAGGAGCATAAACTATATGGAAGGAGTGCTTGAGCTTATAAAGAGTACTGTAAGTTTAAAAGAGCTTGGGATTTCCAAAGTAATGTCTCAAATCAATAGGTTGCAATTACTAAAAGATTGCCAAAGGCTTTTCATCTGCACTGTCACGGTAGATCCCTGAAGAGTTTATCTATGAGTAGTGCCAACTCTGAGACATGGACTCTACTACTTTATAGGTGGTTGCAAGCCTCTTATTCAATCTCCACTGCCTCATCTCCCCAAAATGAAGACAGAGGTGGTAGGCTGCTGCTGTGGGTTTCAGTGATGGTGGTTTGTAAGCTTTATCAAGGGACCTGGAGGTAAAGGTCTTGCTTAACTTACTGTGTTGCATTCTAATACAACATGGATCAGGCTTCAGGGGGAAGGGTGATGCCTCCACTTGCTCCAGAAGGGCTCTCTTTGGGAGTAGAAGATTTCACCAACATCTGCTTTGCTGTTTCTGTGACTGAGGATGGTCTGTACCTATCACTTTAAAATCTCATTTTCCTCCCTGCCAAAGACAGGCTTTTCATGCAACATGACAATGTTAATAGGATCCAGAAGGGAGGTGAGAAATTACTTTCCTGCCAATTACCAGTGAGTAGCTTTTAAAGACTCTGTGGCAAGTCTGAAGAGTGAAGGGATAATATATGTATTTCAGCCACAGCTTCCCCAGTTTTGTAAATGAAGGTGCAGTGTCCATGGTTGATGTTCACCAGGCTGTCCATATAAGTGCAGTTGTGCAAACTAATCTGAAGTGTTTCATCTGAAACCAAAATGTCACAGGTATCTAGTTTCTTCCTTTCCTCCCACTTCTTGCTTCATGGGGAGCAAAATTCTTCATAATGCTTTTTATCAGCATCCTACTTAGGTACTTGAAGACTGTTTATGTACCATCTCAGGAGCAGGTCTCAAAGTTTGGGGAATGTTTTTTGGCACATGCGAAACACCACATGCAACAACCACATGCAAAAGTCTTTGAAACTCAAATTGGAAGATCTGGATCACAGAAGCTGTGCTTTGAAGCATGCTCACAAAGGGTCCTATCAAAGAAGGTAGTCTTCTTTTAATTAAGAGGGCAATTTAGCCTCAATCTTATTCTCAGAGCTAGATAATTTTCCCAAACTTCTCTTTTTAATATATTCTGGAGGGATCTACAGCTGTTTCTATGATCAGGATATGGTACTATTCTGATGTTCAAATTAAGTCTTTGTAAAACAAAACTTCACATGTGAGTATATGTTGCTGAGTAAGTTTTTTGAGAAAGACAAAAAGCACATCTGTGAATTTTGATGTTTAAGTTGGCCATTGTCATGGCAGATGAAGAGCCTGTGCTTAGTGAAGGTAGTAACATAACTGATTGATTTCCCCACTCTCTTTAACATGGATCTCTGTTTCTTGGGCAGGCATGTGTGCAGCCTGCCTGTGACTTTGCAAATATCCAAAAGGCTGAGTGTCCTCAAGATCTGCCTAAATTCATCCTGTCCCTGCATTCCACCTGTGAATTGCCCTAGTGTTATTTATGCCATTGGCCTGCTTCCAGTATGTTCTGTGTGCTTTGTAGAGTGCAGTGCGGTAACAATGCCTTGCCTCTAAGTACAAATAGGATCTCTGCAGTCTACCATGTGCAGTCTGGCATTTCCTTTAGATGGGAATTTTTGGAGGCAGAGCATAGCCAAATATGATGGTGAGCTGAGCTTCTTTTTCCCACCCGGAACTGGAGAGAAACTGTCTTATCACAAGATGGTTTGGTTTGTGGTAGTTTGCAAAGAAGGCCAAGGTGAAATTGGGTGGTAACCATTGGGTAGCTTTGAAAAACTGAACATACAAGATTTGGAATCTAAAATCAGTTAACTAAGTAACTTACCACCCTGAAAATGATTAGCACTATCTTGCTTAATAGAAATGTCTGCTAAGGAGCTTTTATTTCAGTGTAGTAATTGGTAGATAGTGCTCTTAAATATGAAGAAGCAGGGTGCATTACAGGCTTTCAGACCCATTCCTTATATGTGGGGGATGATTTAACTGCTGTCAGTATGCTAGTGAGAGATAAGCTTCAGTAAATGCAAGTGCCCTAATTCTTGAGCAGGGATAACAAACACAAAGGTCTAATTTCTGCTTCCAGTAATTGATGCCTATAGTTGTAGGAGACAGGTGAGATGTGATAGCTGGTTTTGTTGTTTTCTTTACAATTAGAAGATGTTTCTTACATTTTTGATAACAAATGGGGAAACAGGTGGAGGAAAGGTTTTTTCTAGTCTCTCCTCTATCAGCATGTATGTCCAGAGTAAATGCTTGGTATTCTGCTATGATCCTATGTTTTGAAGAAGGTTAAAGAAAGAAAGAAAGGAGGAAAAGGTCAGGCTTTTTCAACAGCACTATAGTAGTAAGAGTCTTATTTTCTGTGTCTTTGATGAAAATTAGAAGACTACAGTGTTTCTAATGGTCCCATGCAGAAACTTTTGCCTCTTTCACTGTTGCTGAGTAGGTTGGCTATCTTTTTTAAAGACTTTATGTAAACTTTTACTTAATTCACATGATAAACAAGATGCCTTAAAAAACCCCCCTGTGGAGATTTTCAGAAGCAGGAGGGTCTGAAGAAGCTCTTGTGCCACAGGTCCTCTGGGAGCTGTCAGAGCTGAAAGGAGATGCCACAATTTCAGTTGTGTCACATGCTACTTGTAGCCTTGGACAGTATCCCCCTTCAGTTATCATTAAAGAGCAGCAAAGGAAGTTAGCACAAAAACATGAATGCTGGGATCTGATTAGAATCAGGAGAAGCAAGGAAGTGCAGAGTTAAGATTTATATGCTGACCTTAATTAGCTCCATTGTTCTTGAGAACCAAAGCATACACAATGAGGAATGTTGTGTTTGCATCTCCAGAACTCTTCGGCGATACCTAAACATCAGAAAGACTTCAGTGTACTTATCAGTCCTAGATTTTGTGTGTGTGTTGCCTGCTTTGTAAGGCTGGGGATTTTTATGTTTTGGTCTTCTGCGGGTGAACAAAGGGGTCACTCTGCTCTCAGTACGTTTAGGTTTCTGGTGTGACTTTGTGCCGGGGGACAAGGTGGTCTGACTCAGCAGGGTAATACCACCCTTCTCACAGGCAGCGACATAAATCTCCCTGAAACAGCATATTGAGCATAGCTTAGTGCTGCTTTGTTACCCGTGTCACGGTTCAAATAAGCACAAGCCACTTGACAGATCAGACTCCAGTCGAAGAGCACATGGCAGCACAAGACCTTGATCTTTCTGCATAAGTACCTTTCAGGAACATCATCTCCTCTGAAGGTTTAGTACTGTCAGGGATGTTACCTCCTCTTCTCACCTTGGAGAGCCACAAAATAAATACAGGCCTTAACTTAGCAAGCACTAGAAAATCCAGGTGATCTTTCCAGGGAGTTGAGATGCTTTTAGTCCTTTGCCGTAAGCCTGACATTTAAGGTGATTCTTGCAGATGTTACCTCTCAAGGTTAACAAGTAACACGTTATTTTGTTGGCGTTTTGGTTGGCTTGTCCTCTGATTAGGTGATTCTGTGTGGAAGATGTTAGAGGTGAGAAAGTGTCCTGGGACAGTTTGCACATTCAGGTAATCTTTGCTCAGCCTTGTTTTGTATGCGCGTCAGAAACACTTGCATCACTTCTCTAATGAGTGTGTGATCACTTTCTTCCTCTTGTGTTCTGAAAAGACTTCTGGGCCAAGTACTGATGAGAATGAGGAAAAAGTCTATCTCAAACTGTGTTTGTGGTTGCTGTCGTTCCACCTTTAATGTATGTCTTCCAGCTTTTACCTTTTCTCTGCCCAGTATCTAACCTGTTCAACCTGTTCTAGCTCAGCATGCTGGAACCAGCAACCTGCAAAAGGTACCCCCTCTCAGGGTCAGCAGGTTTTTTCTTCTTTCTTTTCTCCTTCTTTTATACATAGGCTATTTGTTAACAGTAAATTGTCAGCATTTGGCTAAACTAACCAAGCTATAAAAAGCAGTGAGTGGAATCTTGATCTTTGAGTTTAACCAGGGCCTTTCACTGGGTTTTTTTGAGCCATGATGCTCACCAGCAGAATGCACACAGCTTAGGCAAAGACACAGTCTATGAAGTACTAGTGCCTCCATGCAACTGGTAAACAGCACACAATATACAAATAGTACTTTCTCTTTCTGAGGGCATCCATAGATATGTGGAGTTCTTCAGGCTGCTCTCTTAGCTGAAGTTTTTTATAGACTCTCAATGGTCTTTTTTGGTATATTCTGAGAGTTAGCTTCATGCAGAAAGATGTCTTAAGAGAGCGGGGACATACAACTTCCATGTAGTTAATTTTTGACATTAAACCACCTCAGCTGACAGTTTCAAATCGAGAGTCCAGAGAGGCAATCCCTCTTGCATCGAAATTAATTTCACTTGAGGGTGAAAGTTCCCAACTTCCCACAAGTCATGCATGGACTTCTGTTTCCAGCTTCTGCACTTGAATAAACAGGCATGTAAGAAGATATGAAAGCTTTTCCTAGTGCTTCTCTGCTTGATGAGGGAATGCTGTTAGATCACTGCTGGTGAGGAAGGAGGACCACATGTTCAGGAACAGGAGAGGAAATGGGCTGAGCACGTGAAACCTCTTTTGGTAGGATGCCGTCCTCAGCGCAGGGAAAAGTTTGCATAACTTGTGCGTGCACAGTGATAACACCTTATTTCCTTGTCCCTCCAGTTACTTGGTGGCTGCTGATACTGGGCTGATGCAGAGACTCTGCTATAATGAAGATGTCCTTCTCTTATCTAGCTCAGCTTCCTTGCTTCCATGATGTGTGTGCCAAGGGGAGGTACTCAGCTCCCTCTGCACAGTGTCCCCAGCATTGCTGTGATCATCTATTTTTTCCTCCTTGAGCTGTGTGACGCAGCACGTTGTTCCATGCTTTGTGCCATCAGGATTGCTCAACAGTGGCGTGTGAGAGGGAGGCAACTGCACAGGGACTCTGCCTGCTTCTGGGAAATATCCAGAGCTTATGTTTGCTTGGTTGGTACAGGGCTAGAGTTTTGAGGGGGAGGCAGGATGTATCTGGGGCTTCTTCAGATGTGTTTGCTCCTAAGGATAAAATGTTTCCCTCTTCTGACATCCTTTCTCTCATTTGTTCATTTTCTTCTTTTTTCTTGATGCTGAGACTTAAAACTGCCTTAGTTGAGCTTACCGTCTAATAACACGTTTTCTTTAAATAAAGTTTCCTAAAAAAGCAACAGTGAAGTAATTGACTATGGTTATAGGCCATGATAACTAAAGGAGTTGCCTGAAATAACAGTAATTTCCAAAACAATGAAAGAGTAGCTCAGAAGTTCCCTGGTCAGGTTTAGCCACAGTTTTAAAAATCTTATTCCTGCTTAATTTTACTGTTGTTAGTAAACCTTTGCCTCCAAACTTGAAGAACCACGCAGGCCTCAGAAGGATCTTCTATAATAGTATCATTTATGAAAAGCTATCTTAGGGCTCGGAAATCTTGCAGAATTTGGCATTGTTCATTTAGGTCTGCTCTGAATTTAGTGCAGGCTGGGGGCTGGCAGTTTGGTGAAGTGATACTGTGGAGCTCATGCTGCCATTCCTCCTCTTTTGCCCTCCCTTATGCAAAGGTTGATGCAAGCTGCAAGAGAACACTTTCTTTTGCTGTCCCTTGGGAAGTTTTGCTTGGGAGGCATGGTTTGAATCACTTCCCTGTCACAGCATCACCGAGCAAATATTTGTCTCCTTTTTTTTCCTTTGAGGTGTTCTGACAGCACTGCTGTTAGGGAACAGGAGTAACTTTGAGCCAAGCTGGGAATGAAGTTGTATCAATCTCAGCCTGTTTGAACTTGCTGATTCTGAGTAGCAAGTAGTTGCTTAAATATCTGTGAATACAGCATAATTATTCTGAAATGGTACACCCACCCCTCTCCCCTTAGGATTTGTAGATCTGTATCTTTCCTCTCACTCAGGCTTACAACTTGCCTGTATTCAAAGCAAAATTTTTTTTCTAGGTTAAAAATACAAAATGCTTTGTATGCATGTATGTGTATCACATATCCTTAGGTATCATGTATTGGCAGCTGCATGGCACTAGTTAGCTTTGCAGCTTGTCCTGGTAGCACTGAAAAGGGATTTCTGATCTGGTCTTTGAAAACATAATAATCACAGGTGGCTTTTGCAGCCTTAGCTCACCCAAGCTAGTCTTGGTGGATCTAAATAATAACCCTCATGTCACCCTAATGATGCTGTCTGCCACCCTGCTCTGAGGCTATTTTTGCCTTACTGGGAAAGCCTCGTTGTACAGGGAGATAGCCCAACAGCCCCCACTGAATGCAGGGGGATGCTTACAGCATGTCTGTGCTGCACTGTGGGCTACAGCAATTCCTGGGGGACGCCGAGGTGGCTGCTACACCCACATGCTGCTGCACAGGGAGGCTCGCCAGGGTCATCTTAGCCCTGATAGACAGAGCTAATAAGCTCTGGGGCCTCCACGAGGATAAAAAGCTGTGCTGGCAAGATTGCAGCGCCAGGGTGCTGTGGGGAGAATTGCCTGGGGGATCTCCTGCTGTGCCTGGTTGCAAGACATGTGGCTAAAATGAGTCAGCCCTTCCCAATCTGATCCTACCCGAGACCCATTCGCCCCACCCGGCTCTTTCACTGTGTGCTTTGCAATGGTTTCCTTACTAGTAAAAGGCATGGAGATAGATTCCTTGCTGTTCGGCTTTTTTTTGTTTATCCTATGCTAGTGTTTCAGCACTGGTTACCACTGGAATATTTGGTGGTACTTGAAATTGGTGTTGAGATTTCTCCACAGTTTTGAGAGGATGTTTCTCAAATGTTTGGGTTTTAGGTACCTGCATGTCTCTTGACTTGTGAGGTATGCATATGTGTCTGAGGATGTTATGGATCATTTTTTGGGTTTTTTGAGAATATAAATAGCCAACCACACAAGCAAATAAGATTAACAGAAACTGGTCCAAGTACAGATCATGTCCAATTTGCAAAATTACCTGCATCGTTCTGGTTCCTGTTGTACCATTACAACTGGCAAGACCTGCATGGATTACTCTCTTAAGTGGGTGATGTTGGTAATTAACACTGGAAATGCATTGTCAGTACAGATTCTCTGCATGTTTTAACACACAAACAAACAAACAACTGAACTCTTTAAATCAAAGCTATAATGTTACTGCACTTTCATCTTAAGTTCTGGTTGTATTCACAAGACTCTTAATAAGGAGGTTATTAAGCAGCAGTTGTATTAAGTGATTGCTCCTAGAAATGCTGCTGCTTCACTTTATTTAGGATTTACTTGTCATGCATGTCAAATGGAAGAAGCTTTGAAGAGGAGGTCCTCATGTTTTCCTACATTTCTAGACGATTTGGACTCAAGTTATTTGAAGGTGGCAATGTAAGTGAAAGATCTCAGGGAAGAAAACAGTGGAAAACATAAAGCAGTTGTATCAGCTAAGTTGTAATTAGGATGTCTGACCTAGTCTTTCCTGGACTAGCTTGGTGAACTTGAGTAACTCTGCATTGGAGAGGAGGAAAAAAGTGTATTTCAAATATGGTGAAGGTTGGAAACCACTGGTTTGTATTCTTTGTCCCTGGATGGTTGAATCTGTAGCTCCCTTGTCTTAGATAAGCATCAGATGTTTGAGAACCATACCCGTGATAGTGATACCAAATGGCTCAGAAATCATGAGGGAGATGAGGAACAGGGAACAGCCCTGTATGATACAGTAGAGTATAGGGTACATCTAGTGGTAAAGTGGAGAAACTTAGAATAATATGTGGACTATGAAGCCAGAACTTGAACTTCATACTGTCAGATGATTTCTGTGGATTGATAATGCCTGGATTCATTGGCTTCTCCACTGCGTTTCCACAGGCATGGAGATGTGAGGGAGGAGGATGGTGTTTATACATGCACTGAATCCTGCACTCAAGAATTAATCTTGATTTAGATGTTGGGACTTTCCAACCAGGCCTCAGTGAAATTGCTTGCTCCCCCTCTGGACATGCTGCTCCTTCTAATCAGACCTACCTGGCATAAACCTCTCTTGACTGAAAGCCAGCAGTGCTTGTGCTGCTATAGGGAGAGGCTTAACTCTGGACCCTGCTCAGAGGCTGCAGATACACCCTTTTGTTGCACACCTTCCTTTTGCCCAGGTCTCTGAGCTAGGCTGGCCCTTTCTCTTAGGGATGTAGAGCACATCAGCAGCCCTAAAAACACAGGGTGCTGGGCCTTTCTCTCCGGAGTTAGAGGTGAAGGGTTCCCACGCATGCTGAGGGATGCTTCCTTTCCAAGAGCCAAAGTGGTGCTGATCAGGTTATCTGCATGCAAAGCAGGAGCTCCTGGTTTTGTTCAAATTCAGTGAGACCCGGAGCTGTGAGCAGCTGCATCTTGCAGTTGCCTCTTTCAGGATGCTTTGACTCCTCATTCTAGCCTTGAGCCAGCCAGTCAAAACCTGCCCACGTTCTGGTTTTGGCATTGAAGCTGTAGGCTGCCCTGTTTCAAGACCTCCAGAAAGCTTATATGATCAACATGCAAATCCTCTCAGCATTTAAGAAAATAACAACAGTCCTTTTTGGAGGTGCAGTAAAGACTGGGATGTGACCAGCAGGAGCTGCATGTCACATCAGTGGGACACATGCTCAATATTTTATTTTTCCTTTTTTGTTTTCTCCCCATCCTATGAGTCACACCTCCCTTAGGCACTGATCCAGCTCCATCCACAGGGAGAAAAAAGGAGTAAGACACTCAGATCCTGCATTTGTCTGCATCTGTTTATTTTTACGAAAGTCTCTTCCTTGATGAAAAGTAGCAGAGTACTTTCACTTGCTATTCTGATAGAATATTTACCCTTTGGAAATCACATTACACTGTGGGACTGAAAACTTTTTCTGCCCATTTGTTTTAACAAAGAAAAGGAAAGAAGCTGGAGGAATTCTTGTGCAGGATCATCTTAGTCATCCTGTTCACGTGACTGTTAGAGGGGAGAGGAAAGTTGTGGCAGAAGAAGGGAAGCGGAAGGTGATTCTCACGGGGCAGTCAAGCACTTGAAAAATGTGATTTTGTCAAGAGGGCTAACTGGCACACAGTTGGAGTCCGGTTGGATCCTCTTGGCTCATCTGCAGAAGTCATTGTGTGAGGGTGAGGGAAGAGTTTCAGAGAAGAGATTTTTCACATATAGCTGTACTTTGAAAAGCATAGTGTGTACCAAATTATCTCTATATTTTCGTAGCAATTCTTATACATTTAGAGTGTAGTTCATAGGTGGATCAGACCTTGTTTGGGGAAGCCTTAATTTCCTCTTTCGTTTTTTTGTTTATTCTTTGCAAATTCATCTGACTCTCTTTTTGGTCTCATTCTAAACAGGGTTCCACCACTTTCTCTGAGAGGTTAATCAAGGCTACCTAGCACTTAGTGCAAGGGAATTTTTAAATTTTTATCTTATTTCTTTTATCCCACATTATAGTATTCCACCTTCAGTGCTGTCCAAATGTATGTGTACTTGGAGATGTGCTGTGGAGACAAATAGCCACCACATGAAGTGGAGATTTCAGGGCTCTGTACCTTCCCAAGCTTGTCTGCTATTCTTAAGCTGCTCTGTAGGATGGCTCAGAGCCACAGTTCATTGATTTAAATTAGAACAAAAAGCCAAGTTTCGTGCTCTGTGGTTCTGGCTCTCATCTGAGCAGCAGTAGTGGTCACTTCAGAGCTGCTGGCACACGTTACTCTAACCTGCTGAATATGAGCATTTCTGTGCATGTCCTTATTTTGCCCTTCTTTACTTTCACTACATTCTCACTTGAAGTGCTGAATGTTTGTCTTTATTTTCTGGAACTTTATTTCTGGAAGAATGTCATATAATTTTTCTTTATCACTGTAAGATGCTGGAAGCCAGGCTGACTTTATGAGCCTGGCTTTCGTATTCAAAGTGTGCCAGTGTTGTCAGGCCAAAATACGTTGTTATAGTCACAATGGGAAAATAACTTCTAAGCACAGCTTTGTTCCTGTTCTCCTTGCATCTTGGCAGGTTAAACAGTGAGGTCTATCATTTTCAGCATTACATGTAAGATCTAATCAAGGCAAACCCTTCTAAAGGAGGATAAGGCAGCACAAATACTCCCCCCCCCCAATTATAGTGAGGAAACTCTAAGTAAAAGAAGCCTTGGTGAAGGGAGTGTTTGAAAGAAGGGATGTGGATGTGACTTGGCATCTGCTGCAGTTCAACCCAAGTTGGGTGATAAACGTTTTCTCGAGGCAGAATGACATCCATGTTGCAAAGTAATAGAGAGATGAAGATTGTGTCTATCCTTTGTACTGCTCTGCTTTATCTTCCAGCTTATCTTGGACTGTAGCTCTAGTAATCTTTTTCCTCTCCACCCTTGATTTGATGTAGTGAAACTTGCTCAACCTGCCAAAGGAACAAATCTGGCTGTAATGCAGACAGGTTGTGACTCTTCTTGAGAACTCTGGAACAAGCAGATTTGGTTTCAGATTTTTCTTTTTCCTCTAATGATCATATGCAGAGAGCTATCACAGTGGCTGTGATATTTGACCTACATGGTAAAAGTCAAAGGTGCAGTCAGGGCGTCTTCCTGTTTATAGCTCAATAGCTCGGGCTGCTTCCTTTTAAATATGCAAAACTAAAACATGAAGGGATTATCACATTCCTAGCTGTGGGTAAGGATTCTGCTTCTCTCTTAGGGCATGGCAAGAGTATGCAAGTTGCAGGAAGAACTGCAAGCTGAGGGCAGTCCATAACATTGATATTAGATGTAGCAAAGCCTCATCACTGTGGTGCTGCACCCACATTAGCAAGCCCTGCCTTACTAATGGGCAGGAGCCAGGATGTTTGCATGCATTAGGTCATGCCAGTTGGACTGGCAGTAACCTGGAGGTCTCAGCAGTTTCTCGTGTTGGGACACCGTAAATGTACCAATGCACCCCTCTCAAGTAGAAGCAGCACCATCAAAACAGAGTCCAACAGGTGGACAAGGGCATGAGGAAAGAATTTATCCCTGAGGAAGCTCTTTTGCATGGGTAGCTACTGAGACGGAGTACTGCATAGCTGTTACTGGCAGAAAGAAGACTTTAAAGGAGAATGGGAATGAAAAGTCCCCATACTTAATGCATATCATATTTGGGTTTTCATAATTTGTTTGTTTTCTGCGTGAATGTGATTCAGCTTGGCTGCTTTTGCTGTCCTAGCTCTTTGAAAATGGACTAAGTAATATTAGCCAAGCTGCCAGAAGGTTAAGTGTACAGGCCCTGTATTTGTGTGTGTGTGTCTGGGGTGGGGGAACAGACAAGGACATAGAGAAGCTTCTGTCTCACTTTCAGGAGCTCACTGAAACTGGAAAGTGATCTGTAGTAAAATGAAAAAAAGACAAAAAACTACCTTGTGACACTTTTCCTGTGTTCTGTTGTTCCAAGATGCTTTTTCAGTTTTATCCTCAACCATTGTGGATGGAAATGCTTCAAACAAATAATTGATTTCTTCTTGCATAAATTCAGGCAGCGGCTCCTCACATGCTTGATTTATCACCTGTAGAAAGCCCTGGGGTTGACGTAGCTAGCACAAGAAGTTAGATCATTGTCATAAGGAGGAAAAAAAAATGACCAGGAAAAGAATAAAGACAATGAGTACGATACCTGTTGATGCCTCCCCTGCAAACTTTGTGAGGCTGGGTAGAGCATCAGATTCATGCAGATAAATGTCAGCTTTAAATGCCTGTGGTGGTTGGGCTGCCCAGAGGTCTGAAGAAGGGCAGTGTGCTGCAGTCAGTGTCAGTGTTGGCACTGACTTCACTGTCAAAACTGGAGAGAGCCAAACCTTTGGAGCACCAACCTTCCTTCTGCTACCACTTGGGCATTCAGCAGGGGAAGAGATCAGACAGATTCAGCATCATTTCCATGAGGCTGTGGGAGGAGACAGTCCTCCCAACAGTTCCAGCAGAGTCTGCCTGTGGGTCAGTTTGGTCCAATGTCTTATCTTGAAGGATCATGCCCTCGGCATCCCAAACTAAAACAGATTTTATGTCATAACACCGAAGCAGTTACAAGGACGTAGGAGACTCATCTAGGTTACAACATTCTCTCATGTTTGAACATGGTAGTGTGTAGTCGAGTTAAATGGCATGGTCCTGAGTCAAGCTGGGGGTGTGACTTCTGAAGGTTGTACCAAATTGTCATTAACATTGTCTTCCCTCTGCTGTCTTGAAGTCGGTCATGTAGACAAGGGGCACCTTTCTTCTGCACTCCCATTTCTGCCTTTGGAAATGAAAACTTCCATTGGTTGTAGAAATCTACGATTTTTTTTTTTTTTCAAAGGCACTATAAATTTGAAGTGAGACTGAAGGGCCTACATTTTTTTCAAAAAAAAGGAAAAAACATAATTTGAGCTTTTAGTACTCAGAAGAACAAGCACAGGAGCAATACACCAGAACTAGCCCACAGCATCTTCAAGAGTTAAGGATGTTAAGGAAATGTTAAGGATGAGAAGGCAGCAAATGTATTTAAGAAATGCAGTTCAGACACTGGCTTGTGCTCATCAGTTTGGGATACTGTCTGAAACTAGAAAAGGAAAGACAGCTGAATATGGGATGCTTATTTTGCATCAAGAAGAAGATGCTAAACTGTAGGATTTTACTTACTCTAGACCACTATAAGACTGGGAGGCCAGGCTTGTTGATTACTGTGCAGTGTTGGGCAGAATCAGAGCTTGCTGGATTATGCTGGGGGGCAGTCACAGTGTTCATGGAGCCAGGAGGTGGTGGGGCAAGTGATGTGCCGTGGGTCAAGCCACAGGGAATGCTGGCTGCCTCTGTCACCAGCCATGCACTTGGGCCCTGCAGAGGGCCCATGCTGAATTGTGCGTGCCCTAGCTGTCTTCCAGAAGTACAGTCTGGTTTATGGGATCTCTGTTGGTATCCTTTAAAGGCAAACCTCAGATGTGGTGCTGGCATTAAAATTTACACAGACTTTCCACTCCAATTTGCCTGTTGACAATGTCTTCTTCCTCCTCCTGCTTAGGCACATGAAGATTCACGAGAAGGATCCAAACAGCACAGCAAGCACAACTCCTCCATCGCCGCTGAAACGCAGGCGATTCTCCTCAAAACGGAAGTTTAGTCATGATGCTGAGATGGACAGAGAGGAGAGAACACCTGCAAAAAAGGTTCTTTGTGGGGCACAAGCCAAAAGACTTTACTGGCTACCTCCTGTGCTGTCAGCTATTGTGTTTATGCAGTCAGAATAGAAATAGTAAAACGTGGTCCTGTTACAGTCTTACAAATGTTTTAAGCTGCCATGCTTTTCTTGTGTAGCCAAGAGTTGTCAGAGATTGAAAATTAATTTCTAATTTCAGAGGCTGAAATAATTAAATTTTTTTTATTCTTTGATTTTTTTGGGTTTGCTTATGGTTTATATTAGGTAATTGATGCTGGGTGACAAGCAGATGAACTATTCTTTTGCTACTGCTACCTTTCCCCTGGATGTTCTTTTTTTTTTCTCTCATTTACTTCATAGTAGGCTTATCAATTTATGCATAATGATTTGAATATGAAAGAAAACTGTTTACTTCAAAAGCAGCAGCAACTTAAGTCTATTTTTGTCTTATCTGAGAAAAAAAAATCTGTAGTACATTTCCCTTTTGCAGCACCATAATCCTGCATTAGTAGAGCTGCAAGAGCAACTAGAAAATATTTATTTAAAGGCTAGACATTTCCATTAGAGTTTTGTTTATGAAGTAATTTAGTGCATTTCAGACATTTATACAAAATGTATGGTGGCTGCCAAACTTAACTTGACCCTTTCCACTCACTATCTCTAAATGGAAAGCTAGTAGCAGCCCTGTTTAGCTCAGTATCCCTTGCTTCTATGCATGCTTTCCTCTCTGTAATCAGAAGAAGGCTATATAAAACATGCAGAGGTTCATTGCTTGTCCCTGGACCACTTGAGTTAGGATTTGGCACTATCTCAATGACATAAATAATTGAGGCTGACAGCTTGCCTGGCTTTCTGAAGGGGGAGGAATGGTAGTTTGGTGGTATATAAACATACGGGTTTTATAAGACATTCAAGTTGCAGTTTTTCATTAGAACGGATGTATCCATGACTTAGTTGCACACTTTGTCTCCTCCTAAGCCTCCTTTTCCATCATGCACGTTCTCACACATGTGCAGAAGCTCTGTTGCTCACCTTCCTTCTGTTGTCAAAATGAACAGGTTCTGATCACCTGCAGCAAAGCTATGGATAAGACTATTTTTAAGAGAAAGACTTCAAATTAATTTTGTGTTAGGTTTATTGCTTAAAATTTGGTCTAACAAGGCTTTTTTTCCTCTCTCTGAAGGTTGTTGAAGATGGTCACTCTTGTGAAGGGGATAAGAGGACTGATGAGGAAATTTATCATTGTCCAGTGTGTTTCAAAGACTTTTTTTGCAAGTATGGGCTGGAGTCCCATATGGAGACGCATCCAGATAATTCACTGAGGTAAGAAACTATATCTAGAGTTGTTTCTTGGTCATCAGATGACCTCAGGTAGTCTGGTGGGGTGGGGCAGGAGTAATTTACCTCCTGCTCTGTTGACTGTCCTTAGTGATTTTGAACAGGTTTTTTAATGTTTTTGCCTCCTTTTAGGTCACCAGGGTGCAATAGGGCTTGGTTGTATTATTTTTGTAAATACGGGAAATCTCACCAGTTAATAGCTGGGAATGTTTTTAGAAGAGAATAAGGCATCCCTTCCTTCTCTCCAAATCCATCTCCATGCATTACAAAACTGAAAAATGCCAACATTGCAGAACTTTAACATGATAAACTAGAGATACTTAAAGCACGAATCAAAGCCTGATCAAATGTATTCAGATACTAACCTATTAGATGATTCTACTTCAGGATAAGAAGGCAGCTGGATATAAAGGTTTTGGTGTCTGTCATGGGAGTGAGTGAAGACAGATGGAAGCCTGGAACCAGAAATTCAATAAAACGTGTTGTGTTTTTCTGCCTGCGGAGGTTAGGGAATGATTTGGATTTTGGCTTGTATCAGTTTCTCATTACAAGAAAAAACTAGCTATTCATTGTTATTAATTGTTTGGGAAGGTGCTTGGGTGCTTTGTTTTGGTTCGAGTAGTTGCCCCTGGGTTTTCTGATAGTTTTTTAACACAGAAAAATGTAGATGCGTGAAGATATAAAGGAGATATTCCTAGTCTATTTTTAACATGTGCAATAGCTGCTGTTGCAGAAAAGGAGATT
The DNA here is from genome assembly GCA_013400935.1 of Turnix velox. NCBI lineage: Eukaryota > Metazoa > Chordata > Aves > Charadriiformes > Turnicidae > Turnix > Turnix velox. The sequence goes on from VZTY01013032.1 coordinate 250,762, forward strand.
GTCCATTTGCAGAAGTTTGTCAGTGTTTTAAGCTTATTTGGAGACATTGGACTCTAATGATCTTTTTGGAAGGGTACAGAATTCAGCATCTTAAAGTGTCAACATTCTATCCTGAATACAGCTTCTTAATAGAATGGAATGGAGTAGAACTGTGCCATTCAATCAAGTGGGATTAACTCTATTAAATTTACTACTTTTTTTTTTTTTTAAGAGAGGCTTAGTAAATAAGTGTAAACCCATTTTTAAAAGCATTGTAAGTGCTGCATTTATTGAGGGAAGCAGTTGGGAGAGCTTTTTCATAAACTCGGTCCAGCAAACAACCGTTAATTAAATAGAGTTTGCTGTTTCTGAAGTAAATGAAGTAAATTTTAATTTGCAAAACTGAAACAGTTCCCTGGTAAGAGCTCTGTAACCCTCCCAAAATGGAGTCTGAGACAATTCTCCCAAATACTTGGCACTTTAGAGAAAGCAGCTGTCATATTAGGCTTATCCTGGCATTAGCCTTATTGTGAAGCTTCTATCAAGATTTGACCTCTTTGCAAAATTGCATGTTCTGGACATGAGCGGAGAGGTGGATTCTCTTGCTTCGAGAGTTGGCTAAAAGGTAATGTAAGAGTTACCTTTCTACCTTGGCAGATTTGTTGTCTGGTCCAGCAAGGCACACTGGCTGTGCAAACATGCTGTTCCTTTTCATGCAGCTCTAGGATTAGGAGGCTTGCTTGTGGCTAATGTTCTTCTGAAATGGGTTTTGCTAACCTTGATTGTGTTGAGCACCAAAGACTAAAACATGTCCCTAAATCAAGCTCGGTGAGCACAAGTTAATGTGGGTGCTGGGGTGCTGTCCTTATGGGTTTGTCTAAACAATGGTAAGGGGATTTTGGTAAAATATTTGTTTTGGCAATTCAAGGCCTGTCAGCGGAGATAAGACAGGACAAGGAAGCTATGGTTCTCCCTGGTCAGCTAACATACTCAACTTGCCCTGCCTACATGGTTTCAAACACACCTTTTGTCCTAGTCTAGACAAATCAAATGACACTGTCTGCTTGGCCAAAGCTAGCAGAAAATCCTCTGGTAAGCAGTGCAGTCTGGACTGCTGTTGAAGTGACTCTTTCACCCCAAAGGAAATGGGTTTAAATCCCTGGCAGGCAGCGGCTGTAATCCCTAGGCTCTGCAAGACTGGGTCCCAGGGTCCTACAGTCTGCAAGACTGTAGGATTTTTGAAGATACACTGAACATGGGGCACTATTCTCAGTCCTGAGTTCATGTGACTGAAGTGATTCCTCTTGGTGAGGCTTAGGGGTGTTCTTTTGAGTCAAAAAGATAGAATGCTTTGCTAGAGTGTCAGAGCAGGAGGCACATGTGTATGGAGATGCTCATGGTGGGAGAGCTAGATGCAAAATGTTAGAGGGCATTGATCAGATCTGATGTTTCCCTATTACAGAAGGAGGAAGAAGTCTCCTTAAACTAAGTTCAGGCAAACAGAAATGCATAGCATCTGTGTTATAAACAGGAAACAGAGCATGCTCAGTTTCTTTTTATTGCCAGTATTGTAAAAGCAGAGTCACTTGATCAGGACTTCTGTGATGCAGGTATCAAACACTGTGCATCCCAGAGCCAGGTGCTCTTGTTCTGGCAGTTGGTTCACCGCTGCCGCTTTAGGTAGCCCAGCACAGACTGTTTTCTCCTGACCAAAACTAAGTGATGCTCAGTCTGCCTAGCTCTGCCTTTCTTCGTAAACCACAGGGCAAACAAACATCCAGCTCCTTTCTGCTCCACCAGTAGCAAGTGTAGAAATGATTGCGGGCATCAGCTCTGCTATGATACACCGGCCTTCAGTGTCTTGACAGTGGTACCCACTTCCTTTCCGGGATGCATGTCCAGCAGTAGCAAAGTGCCATAGGTATGCAGGAGCTTCTCCCTGGCTTCCTTGTGGTCCCTTAGTCTTGCCATTGTAGTGCTATTGTGTAAATACACCCTCTTGCCCCCAAAGGGTCTGTCTGTCCCAGCTCCCCTAAGTAGCAGGAAGGGTAAGGCTGTCTGGCAGCCCCTGGAGCAGTTTGTGAGTGGCTAATTTACAGGGTGGGCCATTGCCCTTCTAGATACTGTTAAATGAACAACTTTAAATCACAGGGTTAGCTGCTCAAAGTCGAATGAAAGACGCCCCACGTTGTCTTCCCCAGTACTGCTTTTTCATGTAAAGCCCTGAGCTGGGAGCACCTCATTGTTTACTTGGGACAGAATAAACAATACTTAATCCACTGATTGTGCAGTGAGGGGCTCCCGCTTGGGAGAGTATCTCTTGATTATGTAAAATCCTAAATCATGCATCTTTGTCTCCTAATGATGGTAAGAACTGCCCTGCTCTGGGGAGCAATAATGGGGCCCTTTGTCCCACAGACAATGGGCTGTGGCAGTGCATTTCCTTCATGGCATTACCCCCCCTGGTCAGTCTCTGTCCCTTTGAAGCCCTGGGACCTGCGCCCTAATTAGTGACATGAGCTGGTCCCAGCAAGGTTGCCTGCAGTCCTGATTAGCAGTGGGAAGTGGCCCGGGGATGTTTTCTAGCCCCCTTCCCTTCTCTACCTTGATTATTTAAAGACCAGGTCTGTTTCCCTACAGCTGGGGCCTCAGGACACCATCTATTTTGGTGAGTTTGTATCTGAGTGTTGATATAATTAGCCGAGTGGTGCTGTGCAGCCAGTAGAGAAAATGAGAAACCTTGTGGAGCAGGGTAACTTCTCTGGAAACTTTTGTGGCTGAGGGCTGCTGTCAAACATGGCAATGTGCTTGTAAAGGTCACCTGACAGACAGCTCTGAGCAACATCAGCAGTGCAGGCAAAGGAGACATGAAGATTTCCTGGGGAGAATCCTCTCTAGGCACTATGTGAGGTTTCTCCCCTTTCTTTTGGCAAGTACAATGGAACAGGCTTAATGTGAAACGTGCAGCTTTGAGTAAAGTACATGCACTATAAATTTCCTCTGTTGGGTTTCACTGTAACCAGAGCGTATCCTTTAAGTTTTCTCCTCGTGCAGGAGGCTTCTTACATTACTCTCTGTGCAAACAGCTAAAGTTTTTTTGATTTTTTTCTTCATCATAGCAGCAGGACATTCATACTGCCTTTCATGGTCCTGTATCTTTCTGGAGAGGAGCGGATAGTGGTGATAGTGTTGCAGTTACCTCCTTTCATAGAGACATGCTTGAACATCAGTTCTCAGCAGGGATAGTTGTGCAGTTTGAACATGGTAAAAGCCTGTGTCTCAGTGAGTGTAAATGGAGGTTCAGTGTGGCATTGCCTTCAGATGCAGGATTTGTTTTTACTGACTTTTTATATAGGAGACAAAAAAAAAGGCATTGTAAAGTGTTGAACACACTGTCGGTCTCAGTCACTGGTCTGACCTGGTGGCCAGAACCAGTAGATGCCTGTTGCAATGAATGGATTCAGGGTGGATTAAGTTTTCTGACCTTCTGCAGAGCATGTCCAAACAACGATATAATATATTAAGCTTTGTAACTTGCCAAATCCCAGGCATATTTTCACAAGGACAGCAAAAGCAGTTCTCTTGCCCCAGGGTAATGTGCTTCTGTAGAACTTCCAAACAAAGAAAACCAAAAGCTGTTCACACTCTACCTTGTTCTTCAAAATAACCTACCCAAGTTTTGATGGAAGTTGTAAAGTTAAATCAGCTAGGGGTTGAGCACCACCTTGGAACGCTGTTGTTTTGAACAGCTAGATCAGAACATAGCAACAGAAAAGCTCAGGTCCTGGAATGGGAAGTGTCAGGACACCCTGACCATTGGTGCCTCTTGTCATCTGCCTCCAATTTTGCCAGGGAAACCACAGGGTGGTCTTATTTCTAAAAACAACCCCATGTGGAAAATTCTATTGTGTTATGGTGTTACCTGGCTTCACTCAGAAGGAATGGACAACTTAGAAGTGGTCTCCTGGGTGTTGTGGGTAAATTGTTGCACAAGATGTAAAGCATAGCTTGCAATTCAATCAGACTGGTGACCAGATTTCCCCCTTTGCCAGCACATCCCTATTCTTCAGTGCATGATGTAAGGTGGTGGGATGCTGCAAGGCACCTGGACCTACATCCCAGTCTTAAATCATTTTAGCCAGTACATATGAGCAATCCTGTTTAAGACAAAGACAGTGGATTTTGAGTCTGAGCAATTCCAGCTACTTAGAACATTACAAGTTTATTGATCAGTTAGTGTTCTTCAGAGCAGTTCTGCATATCAGTTTTGAGGAGATAAAATAGCCAAGAAAGTGAATGAATGTAAAATTAATGTGTACAGAGATTGTTTCAGTCATTAGTACCCGTAGAAATGACTAGTGCAGAACTAGAGCATCAACAGGACTGAGTAACAGAACGTTGTACAGGGTGTAAAAGAAATAAATAATCCCACCAGAAAAAGCCCCCTAAGTTTCATTCCTGTTTTTGCCAATCCCTACTTAAGGAACTTCAGGAATTCACTTTCTGTCTTTTCTTTCCTTATATAGTGGTGGAATAATCCTGCTGACTTGATATTTGTGAAGCTTGTTGCTTTCTACACGTGGTCAAGCTTTTTGTGGGAATAGGGTGTTAGTGACATTACAAGCTTGCAAGAGTGAATGTGTTTGAAAGCTAAGTGTTGTTTGCAATTCACATTACTTGTGAGATGATGAGTTTGTGGTGGGGACAGGAGGTTGCTTTCCTAGTAGCTGACATGACTGTTACTGGAAGGATGTGTGAACGACAAGCAGTCCTCATGCAGCATTGTGAAATTGCCTACTGCTTCTCCATCTCTGTCACAACTGTTGGTGTGCACATAGGTAAGCTTTGTACCTTGTTAGTGTTTCAAAATATGGAATTTTATGCTCTTTTGATGCAGCTTGATAATTGTGAGGTGGTTACATCCTACACTGCTGTTGAGTACTGAAAGCAAGATGGAGAGTACTCCAGCATGGACATGTTAATGGACCTCCTTGACCTTTGATTTTGACACACTGGGCTTTGGCTCCAGTATTCCCCTTCTCAGTCATTGTTTGAGATTGTACCAGCAAGGATGGTTTAAGTAGGAACTGCTACTAGGATTACTGAGTACTAAACCGAGTCAATACTACAGATATTGTTACAGACAAGGATGGAGGCACACAAAGGTCGGTTGTGAGGCATTACAATTCGACTGACTCTCCCACTCTGCTCTGCTCTGCAAGCTGCTTCTTGATGTCTTGCTGATAGAAACTAGGAACTGAATCCTAATTTCTATTGGCAGTGTTTTCAGTGCAGGAGCAATACCATTAGCCAGCTTGTGATGATGAAATCCAGCTCTGGTAAGTGCTAGGACCAAAAATACACTGTGGTACAATGCAACTCTTAAAGCTACTAAGGCAGAGGAGAGGGTATGCAAGGCAACTGGTGAATGCATCCTTTTTCTAAGCAAATGGAGAAGTAAAATCAGTGGGTTGGGCATCTGTTTGTATGTTGGCTTGCAAAAGCAGACCAGAGTTGCATTTTAATGTGCTTTCTGAAGTTTGTTAAGAGGAGAGAAATGGGAAACATCTGAAGCACAGCACAAGTTCATCACTGGCCTAGAAGTGGTCAGGTCACATCAGGGAGCTCATTGTGCGAGGAGACTGGGAATCCAGAGCAGCTGGGTAAAAATATCAGATAGTGAATGGACACAGGGAGTGACACTCTCATGTGAAACTGTGTGGCTTGTCACATGGTGTTGAATATCTTAGCTCCGATGCAAGAATAGAAAGTGCGTAAAATGCAAAGCTGACTGTAGAGGAAAGTTTTTTGTAAGAGGGAGTGCAGGAGGGAAAGAAGGCTGAGCCAAGTTAGGTTATTAGCGTGCCTACCCAATTCTGATGGCCAGGCTTTGTTTATACACGGGCTTTCTCAGAGATCTGTCTGATATTTACTGTGTCAGCAGTTAGGTCTGCATGCTGAACGTTGCTTTACCTGCAAATGTAGATAAGGGCAAGGGCTGTTCAGTCTAGATTCAGTTGCACCTATTTATGAGCCCTGTTGTCAAAAGTGGATGGCTACAGGATAGACAGGCACATGTAGATTTTTCTTCAATTGTTTGTGAAAAGTGGTGTTGCTTTTTTAATATGGTCATCACATATATTTGTTTTTTAACTCTGACCATTGATTTTTAAGCTACATGAATATTAGACTGAGGTATTTGAAAGATGTGTTCGAAGGCAGGAAGACCTTTCCTCTTCCTACCCAAAAAGGTCAGCAGAAAATCCACTTTTGGACTTTTTGTGTGCACAAATAATAATTTTTATTCTGGATGTTGTACAGCTGTAAAGGACTGTTCCCTTCACAGGGTTTTTTTCCCCCAAGTATGCTTGCCCTGGTTGGTAAACCCTTCGTTGTTACTTACGTTGTTCTTCAGCTCTTGTACCATGATTCTGTCCAGACAATTTCTTGCCACTTCTGGTATTTAAAACTGTGACCTGTATTAAGTAAAAATGTCCTTGTGAGAAAATGGACTGCTTTGTTTGTGCAAGTGTCTGAAGGCCATCTCCTCTTTTCCCTTTTCTTGTTCTTAGCTGCATGTTAATTCCATTGAAGTAAATGGCAGAGTAAGCTGCTGTTCCAGTGGGGCAGAGGTGTTTAAATCTGGCACTGTGCAAGTCTTGCTCGTACTTGCCATTCGTTACAGTGTTGGGAAGAAGTACCCTTTTTCCCTGCTTTTTCTTTGCTTGCACATAAAGGAAGTTAAAAGATGGCAAAGGATGGTTCCGTGCCTTTTTACTAAACCCTATAGTGGGTAGCTTCACTTGAGTTATTCTGACTGTGGCAATCTGTATACACCAATATGGACCCTGTCACTGCAGTGTGCCATCAAGTTTCTGAAGCATGACTTCACCCTGCTTTATATTGGGTCTGTCCTATCTCCTACATGATGATACTTTCCTCGCCTGGACCACAGCAGGGCTGTAGGAATGCACATAGCATTGTGCATCTCTCTATTAATAGAAGGGCTGGTGCAGAGGTTTCAGCCTTTGCTGTGCCCAGGAGTGGCTTTTTTGAGGGAAAGAATTAAAAGGGGCAATGAGACCCATTGTTAACAAAGTCAGACAGCCGGTGGAGGAAGGAAAAGTTAAAAGTCTTGCCTTTTCTAAGGAGGTGAAGCAGCTTGCACTCAACTCCTGGTGAGCTATGTCCATCCTCCTACACACTGAAAAAGGGGAGGGGAGCTTCTCCTGCCCATCAAGCCTGGTAGGGAGTTGGCTCAGGTGCCACAATGCTGCTTGTGTTTTCAGCACTGACCCATAGCATTGATTGAGGTGGAGAGCAGGTCCTTTGGGGTCATACAGGCTGTGATGCTGTGGGTAAGGGAAGCTGGAACAGTCATGAAAGGACAGCAGGACCCACAGAGATCCCCAGGAGGGAGACAGGAGTGGCATTTTCAGCACTGCTGCTTTTCCATCACTCATCTACAGCAAGTGGGAGAGATTAGTGCAGCTGTTAGATGTTATTTCCCAGGGCCCTGGGTGGGGAGGCCAGGAAGGGTTTTTCATCCAAAAGGAGATGAGTATCTGCCTGGGTGGGGTTGCACAGGAGCAGAAACCAATTTGCTCTTTCCCTCCCTTTGCCTCGCACCAAAAGAAGTGAGAAAGAAATCCTTTCACAAAGAGGAGTATGTCTGTAACCTGCTAGTTTTTCTTCATAGGTGGTGAAAGCTCTTGTGTTTAAAACCATCCTTTCTCCATTTCTCCCCTCCTTGTTGGCCTCCTCTGCAATGCACATTACTGTGGAGGCTGGGAGCCTGCTCCAGTCCCTGGCGTGGACATGAGTCAACAGCAGGGAATCGCCCGTCCTTCTTTTCTGCCCAGTTGTATTATTTTTGTGTCAGCACAGGATTTTCTCTGCTCACAAGGAGAGCTGCATTAATTCTGTAAATAGTGTGAGACAGAAAGGAGAATAATAATGACAAGGGTAGAAATTTATATATGGCACATATTAGGGATTTCAGTGGAAGGAGTTAGATGGCTTAATAGCGTAACTGCATATTAATGACTTCTTTATTGGGATATGTTTCATTCTTGTTTTGTTTTCCTTGCTCCCGTTTGTGGCAGTTTCTAAAGAGCACAGACAGGAAGAGATCAAAAGTTGGTAACTTTTTATTTTAGATAAGATCTAGAAATTAACTCTCTTTTTATCTGCTGATGTCCTAAACATGAGGAACACATCATCAGTGAGCTATATGGCTGAAAACTCAAGGTTTTGGTCTGCTTTTGGTTTCAGAAGTGTAAGTAGGATAATGTTAAAAGTCACTTTCCATTTCCCATCAAAAATCTCAGGTAATGCAGAGTATCATGCTTGTTTGATTTCTTGGTAACAGAATGATGAATATAAATATTTGGCATTTGCATCTTGACTACTGAAATAGAAAGTTTATAAAGATTTGACTGCATTACCCATAATAAAAATCAATACAGATTAATTTTACTTAAAACTTGTCTCTGCATTTCCCTTCTAAAATGTCTTTTCTTAAAGAAAAAAAAGCTGTTTCCATTGCTGGCAAATTGGAATTGACTCAGAGGAGAGAGCAATGCAAAGCTACAGGCATCACTTAGGTAAACTTCTCTTGCAAAGGTGCTGCTTTAGCTTGCCTCTTGAGCAAGCTGCACAAAGCATTGACTATTTCTTAAAGCCTGTTAGAATGCTTTTATATCTTAATTAGCATCACAGATTTCAAGAATACTGACATACTTTATTAGAAAGCTGTGTGTTTTTACACAGAGACCTTGGTGGTATTCAAAATGAAACGAAAAATGTGCACTGGTGTAGTAATAATTAAGCAGATATGCCCCGTGTGATATGAGGCCTGAGAGCACCAAGGTCAGCCTGGTCACTGCACTTTCTTTACACAGTTACATTTCAGTTCTGCTTTTGTGTTTTAGCTGTTCTGTTTTCTCACCCACTAGCTTTGTACACCTCTGCCAGTGTGCCAGAGCACTTCATATTCTTGTTTGCATTGTCCAGGTATGAAAGACTCTGAAATGTAAAGTCAGTTAAGGCTGGAGTTCGTTTTAAAGCAGCTTTAGCTGCTAAAAGCATTCTTTTTGCTTATAATTGAATCTCTGTGCTTGGAACTGAACAGCTTTCTTCTCTCGGCTCTGTAATCATATTTGTAGAAAAATGGAAGATTGTAGCCAAGACTAGCAATCTCATGATAACACAACAGCTTTTATTTGCTACATCTGGAAACTTACCTTGCAAGTGGAGTGCTTTTATCTCTGCTTTAGGTGTTGAACCTTTGCTCTGCCTGTTCTGCTAACAGCCCCAGAACCTGTTCCCATCTCTGTGCTCTGTAGCCATACCATCCGTGTTTGACTTGGCACTATACACGGGCAGACTTGTGAAATAATGAGGAGAGGGGATTTTTTTTTTTTTGGTGCTTTGTTTTTTAAAGTTCTGCATGAGCAAAGTATTACCATGTGTTTCAGATGCTTTATCTGACATGCTGGACTTTTCAGATTTTCCACGATTGTTTAACTAGTGGTTTTTTAAGCAATTTAAGCAAGATGTTGGTATCACCTATGATTCCTTTCTCTTGTCTTTCTTAGGCTGTGGTTTTAGATTTAAAAATACTGTAGGCATTGACAATACCTAAAGATGGAAAACAGTGCTGATAGAAAAACAGAGAAATTAATGATTATACTTCCTTAAAAAAGTTAGTGTTTCCAGTTAATGTCTTGCCTAGGCGTGGCGTTTTACTCCATTTTAAATTAACACAAGCTTTAGTCAATGCAACATGATGCTTGCCTTAACTAGTTAGGTTATGAGGGTCAGTACCTGTAAGTTCTCCTTGGAGGTAGTTACATTCTGCATCTGCCTTGCTAACTGTGTTCAAAGCTCAAGTCACTTCAGTTAGGAGAAACTCAGACTCCCTTCATACATGAGATGAGAGGGAGGGAACTTGGCAAAAATGCACACATAAGAAGAAAAAACATTGTGGACATGCCTGGAAAAACAGAAGTTGTCTTTTAAACAGATTGTATCTGCAGTGAAGACTGACAAGCCTGAGTGAGGTCTGTAGAGCCAGAGAGACCTCCTGAGCTGGTGGTGTGGTGGCACCCCTCAGTATCGGGAGCAGCTTTATAGTGAGCTCCCTTGTCCTCAGCCAGTGGCATGGGCACAAGGTGCCCATGTGGGCACTGGAGCCTGCTGGGCTGCCTGGGGAGCAAAGGGAGAACTGCTCCAAATGTCTCCTGGGGAGGGATTTTCTTGGGTGTTTTTATGCTGCCTTTCCATGCTGCACTTTCCTCTGCAGAGGGGTGTGCCTGGTCCACAGAGAAAGGGAGGGCATCTATGGGGCCCTCCTGTGCTGCAGCTCCCGTGTGATCCTGAAGACTCTGACACCAGAGCCTAGTGTGCTTATATGTACAGAAGTGCCTGAATCTTGATTTACCTGGATGTTGATTTACCTGGATGTTTCATCTTTCAGCCAGGAGCTACTTTTTGACTAAAATAAAAAAGAACTTAATAATTTTCCTGACTTCTCTTTTCCTTGCTGCTTCTTCACTCGCAGAAGGAAAACAGAAGACTAAGGAGGAATGAAGAAATAGTGTTTTATTTGTACACGTTGTACAAGAGAGAAAGTACATACTCCTTTCTTGAGATAGATTGCTTTTGTTGGGGGAGCAGAGGCGGTTCCCTTTGCATAGAAAACACCATTTTAAATTGCAAATCGTTACTGTCCTGAGGCACAGCAGTTGATACAGGTGTACTCTGAAGGACTTTCACACGGGTCTCTGTTCTGAAAGATTTACTCTCAAGTGCAGCTTTTGATGGGAGCCCTAAATAAACCAGTGCTTAAAATCAGCATACTGTACAGCTGATGGAGGTGAGGGAGTGTAAGATGGATGAAGCACACCTCCCTGCTGCGGCTGGGGGGGAGGGCCGACTGGCTGCTTGTTCAGGAGCCCTGATTCCTGCTCAGACCAAATCCTAGAGGTACCATGGCAGGCACCAGCTCTTCCAGTATTTCTGTTGTCCCATTAATGATAGAGTGCCTGCCCCATCATCCATGAGGGCAAATGGTTGCTTTATTGGGTTGCTGGTCTGAGGGACTCAGACACATCAGGGACTGCAGAGCTGCCTCAAGCACTCCCAAAATGAGGGTCCGCATCCCTCTGCAGAACAGCTGGCCCCACAAAGCATTGGCAGTGCTCTCAGTGTCACACAAGTGTTGCTTGCAGGCCCTCATTGTCTGTACACTGAGGTACCACAAGGAACATGCCAGAACCACTGCTTGCTTTCATGTGAGGCATTTTCATCACCACTGAAAGAGAATTTATTGCAGTAACCTGCACATTCTTCAGGTGACTAACACTTCAGTGCCCTCCTTCCCCCAGCAGTTTTGGTGGTTGTGTGTTTTCGTTTCTGCTGAAGATGAAAGCTTTGCATCATGGAATAAGTGCTGCCAAATGAGCTAGTGGAGAGCTATAGATCCTGACACTGGAGAAGTACTACGTGTTGGCATTCCTTGCCCTCCACCAGAGATTGCTGTCATATTTAGCAGACCTCTTTAAAGTAAACACTTGCTTTTTAAATGGCATTGGTTTGCTATTTAATGGAATGCCAGGGACTATTGTGGCAATAATTGTAAAGGTAGAATGCAAGTGAATTGACAGGGGAGATAAAACAGATTAAACCTCCAGTATGTAATAGGTATGTCCTAGCCCCCTGGGTACCGTGATAACAAAGGCTGTGTTACATATACTTCACACTTGCTTCTTTCACCGCTCAGAGTTTATGAGTCCAGTTGCTTTGTGGGTGACTTGGTTATCTCTTTATTTTCAGGGAATAAAAAAAGTCTCTGGAAGTTTATCTAGTGATAAAAAGAACAACAATGCGACTTTGTTAGGGACAGGGCAGGGAGGGAGTGGTTTCAGGAATTTCTCAGGAGTCATTTCTAATTGCAGGATGTTTTTTTAATGAGTAGGCACATGTCCTTTTTCTTGGTGTGGAGAATGAAGACAGTATGGGAAGAACTAAGGCAGGGGAGTTATAAAGAGCACCTAGTGCATATACTGTCCTCACAAAATCTATCTACTTTACATTCACTGGTGTTTAGTTCTGTGTTACTCATGATTGGTTGATAGGTGGAATTGTAACCACAAGGAATCACATTGAAGGAAACTGCATGTCACTTGATGAATGCAGAGTGGACGTGACCTGTCATGCTGCAGAGCTCAAATTCCTGATATTTAAAAGGCTTGTTTGTTGCTTTGCTGGCCAAATGCTGCTGCATAGTCTTTATGCCTGCAGCACAACTGCATTTCCAATACCTTTGACTGTTTAATGCAAGTCTACCTTATGTGAGAAACTTTTGTGTAGCTGAACTTATGATTGGAGAACTTAAGAATCAAAAGCAATCATAGCAATAAGGTGTGAGTAGGAAAAGAATTGCTTCTGCATTCTTCTTTGGGGCACTCTGAGTGCACAGGGATGTGGTAATGTCAGAGGAGTTGAACCTGTTTTGGACCTTCCTCCTTTGAGCCTCCTCCCCTTCAAGGAATACTTGTTTTTCTTTTAATACAGTGTATTTCTCTTAACAGTTTTGAGAAAAAGGCAGTGAAAGTTGATGGAAAGACAGTGAAAAGAAAATTCATACATGGGCAATTCAGGGATGTGCAATAGTACATTTTAATCATAGTTTTAGAAAAGGGGATATTTATATATTTGCAGTTGTGTGCTAATTAGGTCTGATTTAAGCCTCCTGTTGTTGCTGATTTTTTAAAATCACCTTCTAGTAAAAATGGAGCACTTTCTAGTAAAAAAGAAACAGTGTAATGCCATTGAAATGTTTTATGTTGGGTTATGGGAAGGTTGTGGTCTCAGCTGACACTTTGCCGACTGCCCACGTGTGATGCTCAGTTCTGATGCACTATAGTCTTTGACCTTCCAGTGAACCTTATCACCAGAAACTAGTAGAGAGAGACTGTGATTAAAGTGGCCTTTCTGTGGTGATAGGATTTTGACGTGTTGTGGCTTTGTTTCATCTTTAGGAGGTTCTCAGCATCATGGGACAGGAGGAAGGAGGCTGACTTAATGTGAGAAGAAAGTAGTTCTTAAGTTTGCAGCAGTCAGTAAGTCATATCTGTTTTATTCTTTTCGTTTTCAGATGTGACATCTGTTGTATTACCTTTCGCACTCATCGGGGCTTACTGCGCCATAATGCAGTTATCCACAAACAGCTTCCCAGAGATCCCATGGGAAAGCCTTTCATTCAGAACAACCCTTCGATTCCAGCAGGCTTCCATGACTTGGGGTTCACAGACTTCTCCTGTAGGAAGTTCCCCCGCATTTCTCAGGTAAGCTCTACTGTTCGTAGATTAAGATACCAAGTGCCTTCTGAATTCATTGGGGTACTTGCCCTTGATGATGCAGAAACTAGGAGTAGAGCATTTTGTGGAAAGTACACTGATGCTGTCTGTATTAGATACTTCCTGCCTTTTTCATTTTTCATCTGAAGAACATTTGGTTGTGCTTTTGGCTTTTTCAGTATTTCAGTGGTCAACTGCTGATGTCAAGTTCTATAAATTTTTTTTGAAGAAAAACTTGGGTGGTATTAGATTCTTCTCCCTTACTGCTTACTTATTAGTTCTTACCTTCCCCAAACTGTTTCACATCTAAAATTGGTTGGGAGGACATATGGTAGGGAAGTAATTTTTTTATTTTAATTTACTTATAGCAAGAATGCAGTTCTGGTGTGAAAGATTTTATCATTAAAAATTGTGGGAAGCCATATTACTTAACTAAAGGGTGACATCTTCAGTGACTGCTTCACAAAACACTCACAATTACCTTCCTACTGCTTTCATTATGGTATTTTGAAATATTTTGCAACTTGGAGTGTGCCTGACTGGGAAAAGGCTGAGAGATAGTCTGTAAATATTTTTCTTAAAGCCCTAAAGCTTTCTGTTGGGTGGTATTTTCCCTCCCTTTATCAAACCTTGCCTGTCTCAGTTGGTTTGTGTCTGGATGAAGCTGGTAAGTATGTAAAAAAAAAAAGCACAACAGAAATTCAACAATGTGCAACAGCACAGTTCGTCAGAACCATGATTACTTACTCAGGAATCATACTTTCTCAGTATCTGTACATTTCATATTCTCAATGGATTAAAGCACTAATTTCCAGCTCTTTCAGATTTTGGTGTAAAAGTTACAGTATCAGAAGAGAGGACTTTTTAAACAACCCAGATGTCTTTAACTTACCACTTGTTCTCTTCCTTATTGTGGGACCTTTGCAACATGTGAGCTGAGTAGCATTTAAATGCATCATTTGGATTCATGATCATTTTCAGGGACATTTGTGAAATTAGGATTTTTCTTGGGACAATAAATGAAATTAAGATTTCAATAGCCAAAAGCCTTTCCACTTTGGGCTGTATGCTTTTGGGAGTTATTATTTTATTGGCTTATGTTATTTTGCCTTCTTGGATGCTGTTTTGTTTTTTCACCTCCCTAGTAGTTTCTTTGTGATCAAGCAGGTAGTCTTACTGCCTAGCTTAATGAAGTTTGCTCTAAGTTTGCTCTACAGTCTACTGAGGCTCCTGTCCTATCATTGAAGTGAGGGAGGTTTCTGGAAGGGAAGTTCAGGAGGGGAAAGTATTTTAAGAGTCTGAATATCCCTCTGAAGAAGCTTGCCTTCATAGAGAGGAACTTTTTGAGAGTTAGCCCCTAATTTAGGTATACCATTTAGGTGACTAAAGGCTGTGGAGCGGGAATATCTCCATGCCAGGTAGCTGGTGGCTGCTCTAAACTCCTTCACTAGGGCAGTGGAAGAGAGAGCAAACTGTTTTTGTTTTGCAGCAACATATAGTGAATTTCCAATTTAAGATGTCTACTCTAAATGTTTTTATATGTCCTACAGGTCTGGTGTGAAACAAATTTGCGAAGGTGCATCAGTGACTTCCATCGATTTATTTGTGAGGTGTGTAACAAGGCATTCCCCATGCTTTCAGCGCTCAAACTGCACAAAGAAACTCATGTGATGGATCAGGGAAAAGACAAGCACAAGCCACAGGCCACGACCCCACCCAGCCAGAACCTAGACCAGAAAGCCTTCATGGCATCCTTGGGCCTACAGTACACCAAAGACATCAAGCCTGTCAAGCAGGAGGACAATACACAAGATGAGGTCCAAGAAATGCGGCTCAGAGCACTGAAGAGTAACCTACCTCAGGAACCTGGCAGCACCGGTCTGCTCAGTCTTTCTCCTCTGGAAACTGCCTCGATGGGAGGATCATTTTCAGTCCTTCCTCCTACAAAAGAGAACATAAAGCTCCTCTCACTGCAGCCTTTCCAGAAGGGTTTTATCATCCAGCCTGACAGCAGTATTGTGGTAAAACCTATCTCCAATGAGTCTGCCATTGAGCTGGCAGACATTCAGCAGATATTGAAGATGGCTTCTTCTGCTCCTCCTCAAATCAGTCTTCCTCCACTTTCTAAGGCACCTTCTGTCCCTGTGCAGTCAATTTTCAAGCATATGCCACCGCTGAAGCCAAAGCCTCTGGTAACACCCCGTACAGTTGTCGCAACCTCTACACCTCCTCCCCTTATCAGTGCCCAGCAAGCCTCCCCTGGCTGCATCAGCCCAAGCCTCCCACCTCCCCCTCTGAGGCTGATCAAGAACTCAGTGGAGGCCTCCTCCAATTCTCACCTTTCTCAGCCAGGAGCCAAATCGAGCCCTTCTTCACAGTTGCTCCTCCAGCCCAAAGTAGAGCCTTTAACTCAGCATGAGATGAAGACACAACTAGAGCAGGACAGCATCATTGAAGCTCTCCTGCCTCTGAGCATGGAAGCCAAGATCAAGCAAGAAGTGACAGAAGGGGACCTCAAAGCCATCATTGCAGGGGCAGCAAACAAGAAAGCCCCAACCATGAGGAAAGTTTTATACCCCTGTCGTTTCTGTGACCAAGTGTTTGCCTTCTCTGGTGTCCTGAGAGCTCACATCCGTTCTCACTTGGGTATTTCCCCATACCAGTGCAACATTTGTGACTACATCGCAGCTGACAAGGCAGCACTGATCCGACACCTGCGGACGCACAGCGGGGAGAGGCCTTACATCTGTAAAATCTGCCACTACCCATTTACAGTCAAAGCCAATTGTGAGAGGCACCTGCGAAAGAAGCACCTCAAAGTGACCAGGAAGGACATAGAGAAGAATATTGAGTATGTCACCAGCAATGCTGCAGAGATGGTGGATGCTTACTGCTCCCCAGACACTGTGTGCAAGCTGTGTGGTGAGGACCTGAAGCATTACCGTGCCCTCCGCATTCACATGAGGACACACAGTGCCTGCCAGAAGAAAAAGCCATTTGAGTGCAAGGAATGTGGCACAGCCTTTTCGGCCAAGAAAAATTGCATTCACCATATCCTCAAGCAGCACTTGCATGTTCAAGAAAGGGAGATTGAGAATTACATCTTGATAGTGGACTGCAGTGCCCAGGAAAGCCAGACAGATCCTACCTTACTGGAAGACAGCACTTACATGGACCACAAGTCCATGACGCCTTTCCTGGAGCCACAGAATGGCTTCTTGCTTGGGACATCATCTCACGTTCCCATCAAACTTGAACCTGCAGGCAGCTTCCCAATGGATATTGATGAGCCATTGGATTTTTCTCAGAAGAGCAAAAGCCTGAGTGCTGTGCAAGTGAAGCAGGAGAACCCATTTGGTTCTTCTCCCCTGTCCCACTATGACTGTTCCATGGAGCCCATTGACCTGTCCATCCCCAAAGCCCTGAAGAAAGATAAAGATGATATCCCATGTGAAGCCAGGAACCAAGAGCTGGCTGCTTCAGGGAACAGTGATAAAGCCTATAACTGTCTGCAATGTCCTTTGGTTTTTGGTGCCAATGGGAACTCAGATCAAAACAGGGCTGTCGGACACCCCCAGCCACTGAAAGGTTCATTGCATTTGACTGTCCCAATCATTTCTCCGGCTCTCCTTGGCAATTCTGCCTTGCTGAGACCCTTGAGGCCTAAACCACCACCACCACCTCTCTTGCCAAAGCCTCCAGTAACTAAAGAGCTGCCACCGCTGGCTTCCATTGCACAGATCATTTCATCTGTGTCTTCTGCTCCTGCTTTGCTCAAAACAGATGCTGCAGATGCCAGTCCCATGGCAGTGAGCAGCTCCACTGGATGTGACAAATCAGGGAATGCCAAAGCAAAAGTGACAATCGTGACTGCTGCTCAGAGAGACCCCAACTTGCCAAGTGACCTGACTCAAGCATGTGATCCAGAGCAGACTCCCGTTGCTGATACTGTGTTGACTAAGAAAAGAGGTAGAAAGAAAGGTACAAAAAATAAGCCTAAACTCAGCAGTTGTGTGGATCTGGAGTCAAGTGGGGAGTTTGCCAGCATAGAGAAGATGCTGGCTACGACAGACACTAATAAATTTAGCCCATTTCTGCAGTCTACTGAAAATTTCAAGGAAGAAAGCGGCAGAAATGGAACAAGTGAGGATGAGAAGGAAACTGCAGAAGATAAGCTGCTGAGAGGAAAGAGGAACACTTACTCAGATTGCCTGCAAAATATCCCCTGTCCTTACTGTCCTCAAGTCTTTCCATGGGCAAATTCCCTGCAGCGGCACATCCTCACTCACACAGGTAAGAGTACTTCGTGCTCATGGTTGATTGCAACCCCTGCATCCCATGAAGATAATGCTCATGAGGTGTCCTCTTCATGGAAAGTCTTCCTTTCTTGTGCTCTCTCTGATGTCTGAATGACTTTTTTTTGTTATTTTGCTGATCCCCACCTGTTGCTGTGGTGTAGTGGTGGTAAATTTTTCATTAATCAAGTAATCTCTGTATCTTTGAGTTTCAGTGGAGCAAATTAAACTGCTAAAATCCATTTGGCTTTGGTGGCATAACAGCATACCTGGGAAAAGACGCTGGTTACAGGTGTTCTGTTATTACTGCCTTTACCTTGAAAGTGAATGTGTGTGTTTAATATTTATCATACCTCATGTGATTTGCTTGCCTGCTTTGAGTGACCATTTGTCTGCATTAGTAATGATAAAAAGATCCTTAAAAATAACACCAAACAAGTGTAAAACTGTGGCAGGAAAGTAAATCAATACAGTGTTCAGCATTATTTTTCTTGCAGTGTCTTTTATTTGTCAGATCAAAGAAGGAGGATGCAAGAAACATCATCCTGAGCATTATATAGTAGCTTGCCTCTAGGAAATGTTTCTTCTCAATGCTGGACAACTAGAGGTGGGCTTATGCCTTAAGGTGTGGGGATGTGTGTGGAATCTTTAATCTTTTGCCATTGTGTAAATCTAAAACCTAGTATAAACAAAAGGAGAAATTTGGAATTGAGGAGGGAGATTTATTTTAGGTTTGGGGTTATTTTTCACTCTTTGCTACAAAGGAGATACTGTAAAGAATGCTGTGCTGATTTGAAGCTAACTCTTTTTTTTCTACTCAAGCCATGATAATAAGTTCTGTGAAAGAGGACAAAGCTCTACTTACTCCCTTTTAAGTCAGTTACAGGTTTTTTTTTCTTTATTATGCAGTCTCAACTCTGTTGTTAAAGCGTGGAAATTAATGTTATTTGCAAGAAATGTCAGGGAATCGAGTACAGCCTCACAAGAGATAAGATAGCTTCATATTTTTTAATGGAATTTAGGTTTCATGAAATAACTGTCTGCTATGTCTGCTAAACAGGGAAACATGAAGAGGTCAGCTAAAGAGGTTTAAAGGGAATCTGAGCTGTAGAGCAGTCCCTATTATGGTTTGCTTTGGGTGATGTGAGGACATAACTTGCAAGGTATCAGTGCAACAGTGAGGCTATTGTTCTCTGGCCTACAGAGACCAAATTATTTCATCTTATTAAGCATACAGTTTGCTTTCAGTGGTGAAGGAGAGCTCTTTATTCGTATCCATTGTTTTCTAACACCCTGCTCTCAAAAAAAAAAAATATATAGTTACTGAAGAACTGTTCATGAGACAGAAAACAATAGAGAGGCTTTTCCCAGACTAAGGGGTTTGACCTGCTTATTGATGGCAGGGTTCCAAGTTAGCAGCATTGGTGTAAACCCTTAGTGAAGACAGGAAACTGTACTTGGCCGTGAGTTGTACTGGTAAAACTTGTCTCCCCTACCACCACCAGGCTTGGAAGGAGACACCATCCTTTCAGAAAGCCTGTGCTTCCCCTGCAGGGGGATCCCCACCACAGATAAAAGATTGGTGGGGATTGGTGACAGTCAGATTCAGGTTGGTGCAATTTAGCAATGGTAATACTGAACTCTAATCATTATGAGAGCAACATTGTGGGAGACTTATTACTGGAAGACCACCCTGCAGCAAGTGTTGACTGGCTTGGGGCATCTCCTCTCAGGTGGCACTAGTGCTGCTTTTAAACTGAGGATTTGCAGCAGCTCCTCTGTGGCAATAGTGGAGGTGAAGCTTACTAGAGAAGAGAGGGAGAGCTAGGAATGTAAAGATTTAGGCCAGGGAGGTAGTGCCAGTGCAAGCACTAAGATGCCCTCAGGTGGAGCTAGCACTGTGTTTTTGTGGTAAGTGTAAGGTGCTGGTGGCATGGGAGGAGTTTGACAGCGGTGTGATAGATGCAGCCATTTGTTAAGTTTGTGTTCTGGGTGGGCGAGCTGGTTTTCTGATGAAGACATCTCTACAGTGTCATAGTGCAATGCACTGTCTCTGACCCCACATATTGCACAGGCAATGACTATTGAAAAAGCTCAGTTTTTTAAAAGGAGTTAAGAAAAAAATCTATTCACTAATCTTGCTGTAAAGGAAAAATGGGGCATTATTGTCTGGGTTTGATGGCTACTCCTTGACCTGGGGATGGTAGGGGCAAAAAGTCTGATGAGAACGAGATAGATGAGAGTCCTGCTGATCTGCTTTCAAACTGCTTATGTTGAGTAACTGTTCTATAGGGAATGTCTAAGGCAAGCTGGTCCATACTCTTAGATTTCTGTCAGACACTGCTATCAAAAAAAATAAGGCAGTTATTTGGGCTAAACAATGTCAGCTAGCTCTTTGTGCATTTGTTCTGACCAGAGTAATTTGTCTAAGTGGTCTAAGCTAATGAGTGTGAAAAAGTAAATAATTTTGAGCATTTAAGTAGAATCTGTACATTGCCAGTCTTAAACTGCTGTGTCTATACAGACATGAAAAGATTTTTGCAAGTAAATCTTTTACAAAGTTTTGACATGGAGAGCTCCTTCCATGCAGCATTAAGGTCATATTTACCTTTTGTGAGAGTGTCTGTAGATCACATCCCTCATGCAACCAAAAGTCTCTCTTGTGAAAGCTTTCACCTTGATTACTCTTGCCTCAACACCACTGTGTGTTTTTTAATTCAAAAGTATTTCCCCAAAGAAGCATGCATCTTCCTCATCAGTTTTTATTTTAATGCAAAGCTCAGAAGTGGAGCACTAGGAATTGAGCATAGCTTGGTTTTGTACAGTGTTTAGTGTAGTACATGTGTTTTGTTTCGACATGCTTCAACACTTGCTTTTAATGCTTTTTTTCTCTTGATGTCTCTATTGTTTTATTTACTCTTCTACGTTCAACTTGGTTTGCCTTTCTTTTTTGCCCTTCTCTCCCATTCTTAACTTTCTTCATTCTCAGAGCAACAAGTAGGATGTGCCCTGCAGGTGGTGCAATTAATTTTCCTCCTTTTATGGCATGTGCATCAGATTATGTTAAGTGCATAGCTAAAATAATGGTCTTTTTTGGACATTAGGTTTTTATAGATAGCTGAAATCTGTTTTCAGAGAATCACTTGAGAATATTTTCAGAGTGATACTGACAGATCCTATTTGGCCTCAGATTATTTTTTGAAGAAAGTGAGATGTAATGGTGGAGGAAGGTTTATTTTGTTTAGCTTTGCTATTCCAACAGGGGTGAACTGGACAAGAAAAAAAATATAAACAAAAGAAAGTTAATAAATAAATAGAATACAGTTACACCTACCCCAAGAACCTGAATGTTTCCTGTTGATTGGAGGACCTAAATAATTAAAAAAAAAAAAAAAGACTGGAGGCAATTTTATTCTTTGCTTTCATGACTTAAGTCAAAGTGAAATTGTAGGTTTTTTCCTGCCATGGCAATATTATATTTCCACTAGGACAACATGAACTTCTTGCATCCTATTATTATTTTTATGATCTTTTATATTGAAAAAGACTTCCTTCCAATCATTGGCTCCCATGAAGTGTCCAACCTAGATTAGCCATTCTCTGGCTGGTAATGAAATTTATAGTCAGTTTGAAGTGAATATATAGATGCTTTGTAAACCAAGCCACAGCTGTTCTTATGGAAAAAATTAAAAAATTACATTACATTTAAAGTGAGTAAGTATATTTTGTGAGAAGAGCAGTTGCTTTTAAGGAACAATAGAAAAAGCAGAGAACACTTAATTTTTTTGAAATTTTTTTTGTGCCTTCAAAGGTGATATTTTTGGAAAGGAATCTGCTTTCCATTTAGGAATAGGAATGTAACTGGAAGTGAGTCTATTGGAGTTTGCTCAGTAAAAGGGAACTTTTAAAATTTTTCTTATTTTGAGACCTCCAGGTAGAATGTATGTGTGGAAAAAAAGTACTGTCTTACCTGCTCAAAGTATTGGCCTGTAGGACAAATATGTAGTTGATATGAACTTTTTAAAGGCTGAAAATATGAGAAAATCATGACCTGAGATGCAGGTTGAGTTTCAGGTATTAATCCCCAGCTAATCCTGTCATTGCATGCTTGAAAAGAAATGTGGAAAGGAATTGGGCTATCATGAAGCAGAAGTATTTCTGCCCAACTTTGAAGTTCTGTTTTGTATTTGCATTGTGAATGAAGCCAAATAAAAGTGCCGAAAGTAGTGGTATTCATAACCATAAATTTATGGTTGACTTAGCAGGCATCTAAAAACAGAGAGACTTGAAAGCCTACAAAAAGCAGCGCCTTGATGCTTCTGAAGAGTTGTGTTGACACTGGGAGAAAATTAAGAGAAAGGAACAGTGCCTGAGATGTCTGTGAGATGTGGGGAATCCCTCAGACAGATTGAGATGTTAATTAGAACTGAATCAACAAGCAGAAGATTAAAGTGAGAAACAGACAATGTTGTATCGAAGAGGTTGCTGAATGGGGGACAGGGAACAGGGATGTTCAGAGGCTTTGGGTATGAGGTGTAAGATGTGACAAGAGCTTATTTTCTTTTACATGTAACTATCCTCACAATCTCTTAATCACAAAGATCTCTTGCAGGACTGCTTCCCTCATTGCACTATATGATTCTGGCTTTTCTTTCAACTCTTCCTGCACTCAGTCCCTTCCCATGTTCTAGTCATTTAAGTGAATTACAAATAAGTTACTTCTGCAGGGAAGTAACTTATTGTTTATCCATTATGTCAGGCTTTATTCCACTGAAGTCAGTAGAAAGATGCTTGTGTAGCTTTGATGGGATTTCTGTCAAGTTCACACAGATGATAGACATCTCAAGACAGAACCTGCTGTTGAGGAGCTTGCCATCAGGATGCACCAAGGAGCATATTGCATATTACATTTCATATTACACATTAGAAGGACATACTTGTTTCTTGTGTCAGGACAAAAGCGCTTCCCCCTGTCAGAAAGGTGTTGTGTTTTTTACCAAATCTAACTGTATTTGTAGAAACCTGAAGTTGCCACTTACCACCTGAATAGGAATGTGCTTATCCCCCAGTTAGAGAATGGCGGATCTTGCAGTAGCACATACAACTTTTCCTGTCTGTTCGGAATAGCAAGCCCCGGTTGTTTTTGGTCAGACTTAACACTGTAGCCAAACAAAGTGTAAAGACATAAGAAATGCCCTGCTACATTAGACCAGTGGTACATGCAACCAAGTACTTGTGTCTCTGATGGTAGGGGTAGGGTGTGCTATTTAGGGTGAGTGTGTAGGCCCAGCCACTTCCTCCATTCTGTTCCTCTTAATGCTCTATCAGCATCCTCAACTGCTGCATTAGGGCTGTGCATTAGAGGGAATATCCCTTCCTGCTCCATTTGCTGTCTGCAAATCTCTCTGTTTGCTTTCTGAACCCATGGATGCTGTCTGCCTCCAGCCTCATCTGGCATCAAGCTCCAGAAGCTCACTACCTGCTGTGTAAGGAACTGGTTTTTAATTTGTTTTCAGTTGATCCCCTGCTAGTTTCAGAGAATTGAAGTTCTGTGTGTACCCTCTTAGCTGCTTTCATGATTTGCAAACATCAATCGTAACAACCCAATCTGCTTCAGAATGAGGAGCCTGAGCCTTTCTGGTGTCTCTGTGCCAGTGCCATCACTTGGATGAGGTTTGCTATGTCCTTCCTGTGGCTTGGAGACCAGAAGTGATGACACCTCCTGAAACAAGGGTACACCAGGGTTTTATGCAGGAGCATAAAGTCTTGTTCTCCATACCCTTCCTCATGGTACCCAGTATTCCTTGGCTTTAGTTTGGCTGCTGGTAAAGGCAAAGGAAGTGATCCTGGAGAGCTGTCAGCAATGGGTCTGAGACCTCCTGCCCAAGAGTACCTACTGGTGCTACATTCAGCATCACATAGACATGTTTAAGATTATTTTTCCAAAGGCATTTTACCTTATATTCATCTGCATTGAGCCTCAACTGCCATCATATTGTCCCCTCTGTTTTGAGAATTTACCATCACAGTCAAATCACACAAGACTGTTGTAGGTGGGTGAGTAGCATGTAGTCATAAGGGACAAACTGATATGAAACTAGGGGTAAGCACTTTCACTCAGGGTTTTTTTTGTGCTGACCAAATGGGACAGATGTAAGAAAGAAGCTCAGCAGGTGGTGGTGAATGTGCCTTGCCTGGAAAGTGTTTGCAGAAAAGAGCCCTTGCTGTAAGGCATTCACACCTCCAGGAGAGACAGGGTCAGTTTGAGTTGGTTTCACAGGAGAGTTGTTGAAGTAACAAACCAAAAAGCAACCAGAAGTTGGCTCTGTGCATCAGGGTAGTTAAAATTGCGAATCAGTTGTTACTCTCTTCCTTGGGGTAGCTGCTGACCAGGTTGCACAAAAGCGTGCACAGGGCTTTCCTCTTGCATTTTAAACTCCGATTTGTTTGGGAAGTCTGTTTTCTTCCCAGGCTCTCCCATCCTTCCTTCTTCTTCTTTTAATACGACACAATGCCTTGCAGTGATTCAAATGTAGTAATACAGTCTCAGTAATAGTCTGGCATTAAAATCTGCCATGCTGGAGACATGTTACAACATGATTTGATCTTGCCTATCATGAAGAGTCTCAGTTGTCTTGTTACCATATTAACAGCCTGTAACTTCACAGGGCTGTAGCATGGATTCTGAGGTGTCACGTGGGCTCATCCTGCCTGTGCAGACAACAGATGGCTACAGTGTGAGAGAGGAAGACTCATGTTATAACATGATCCCTCACAGAACAAAAGTCAGTAGCAGGGGCTCTGAAAATGCTCACCTCCAACAACCTTCAAGGCAGAATAAAATTAAAATCTTCTGCTTTGGTATATTCAAGAGTTTCTTTGTAGTCAGAGGATCCTCACACAGCTCAATTGGTCAGCAAGGTGAGGAGGCAAGCATTTCTCAAGCCACTCAGATGAGGGTTGGTGAAGCATGTAGGATGAGTAGGACTTTGGTGGAGCATAGATGTTGTTGTTTGCACTCATGTGGCTGGCATTGGGCTGGTCAGAGTGGTTCGACCTGCCCCCAGTAGACAGAGCCTTGGGCCATGGTTGGATAACACAAAGCACTCATTGGCTTTACTGGCTCGACCTGTTCCCAACTGTTCATCCCCACAGCTGTAGCTGACCCAGCTGCCCAAAAAAATGGAAAAGGCAAGGGGAGGGACTGGCAGTTGTGAGATCAGATCCTGGATCTGGCTTACAGTATGGTCCTAAAAGAACACATTGATGCAGCCGAGGTGTGGAATTGGCAGCATCTCCTGGGAGGCGCTGGGGACAGATGCTGTTGAAATTGGCTTTGCTGTCAAATGTTTTATATCTTTGAACGGCAGAGAAGGAGCCTGGATCCTATACTGTTGTGGTCTCCACATGCACTTTATAATACAGCTAAGTGTTTATAACTGGCTTCGCCAAGTGTTGTTTAATCATGATCCAGAATCATTCAACAGCTTTGAATTTGTGGTCTCCCCCCATTGTCCAAGAAAAATGGATTTCAAAATTGGTGGAAGGAAATTAACGATTTGAAACTGGGGCTCAGTTTAAAATGGGGTTGTTTCTCTTTTTGTGCTGCTTTTTAAAAGGTGGGAGAGTAGCATGCTTGGTGCTCCCGTGTAATGCCAGTGTGAGAGCAAATAGTTTTCACTCTAAGCTGAAAGGAAAGGGATTGAAGAGAGATGCTTGGATGGTGTTTGGTTAACGATAAACAAAGTGAAGCTTTAAGATGAGGTGTAAGACAGGAAGTGCAATTCAATGGAGTGTCACTGGGAACAACTTTACAGAAGGTTTCTTTTGGTCTTATTTTAAACCAAAACAAAACACAGGATGGTGGTTTTGAATAGGATTCAGAAATGAGGAAGCTATGTAAGTGATGGGGCTTGTGTGTGTCCTTGCTGCATGGAGAGCACCTGAAGCAAACTGAGGACATCTCATCTGTCTCACAGCAGTCAGACTATGGGACACTGTGCCAACATAGACATACAACAAAATTGTGGAGCAACTTAATGAATCGCCCAATTTCGTCATGTTAAAACAGCCATGCCTTCTTGTCCCTAGGGCTTTCTGAATGCTCCCTTCTTGCAACCAAATACAGGTGACAGAGGAGAAATGTGGGATGGGAATGGGTTAAGGGATTATCTGTCACGTAATGCAGAGAGAGATTTTGCTAAAGAAAGATAACTTTCTTAAAGTGGCTTGTCCCTAATATGAGAGGGTTGAACACAATTGCTTTGTGCTAACTAGGCAAATATTTACAAAGCATACTCAGCAGTGAATTTTCTGATTACCATTTAGCAGAATTCATCTTTGCTCTACATATCTGCCACTCTGATCCCTCCAGAAATCATGTGAGCCCTGGGTAAAGTGGGGCAATTTTTGTTTTTCCAAACAATTCTAGCTGTATGTACCTCTGAACTGCATTTGTGGGTATTTCCTAGAGGTCAAAGGGCTTGAAACTGCTTTTACAGTGTCAGGCAAAGTTTAACAGCTGCCCCAGAGCCACAGCTCAGGGTCAAGCAAGAGCTGCTTGCTGCTGGGGTATATGGCAAATGAAAAAGCCATAACGTTGGCCTGAGTGCTAGAGCTGTTGTTTGGAAGATACTGTGATGATGATGTTTAACTTGGTGATTGTATTGCTGGCCTGGTGTCAAACCTTTCTGTTAAATGATGGGATCCAGTGAAAGTTGAAAGTCTTCATGTTCCTCCTTGGCTTCAGTTAACATTTACTCTTGATGTGAATACAGTCAGAAATAGTCCTGAGCAGCTTTGTGTTGATTACTTCCCTACTGCTCTCTTGAAGATATAGGGGGTTTTTAGGTTTTTTTTACGGAGTTAATTTTCTCCTTTTCGCCCAGATACATTCCATTCCATTTACTGTAAATAGTCCTTTCCTATCTCAAATGTTTTCATTTCAAAAGGCATGCAGATACAGAAGCTTCCTCACCTGTGGGCTGCTTAAATACTGACCTTGTGCATGAGTATGTGGAGTAATGAAGGTGGATAAATTTTAGTGGTTAGATTATTTACAATAAAAATGTACGAAGATAACTCTGGCAATTTTGCAGGCTGGCTCCACAGGTTGGAAAGATGTTCTCCAGTTCCGAAGTGGAAGTAGAAGCAGCGTGTGGATCCAAAGAAACCCAAATTTACTAGACTGCTGCCACCTAGTGGTGGCTGCTTCTTAGCTATAAGACTAGTTGGGGTTGTTTCAGTAAATGCAGAGAAACTAGTAAATCATCAGCTCCTCTGACTGATGATGCCAACTGCTTATACAACATCTATTTCCAGTGTTTGCTCCTTTTTTTTAACCATAATTTATGTGATGGGTTTTCTGGTACTTCTCTGGGGATATCAGGAGTGTTTGGCAATAAACACTTGCTTTAAAGTCCCAAAACAGTTTCCCTTACAACACCGTGTTTTATCCAGTAACTCCTGTCGTCCAAACCTACTGCTTTCTGTTCCACCTTAATTCCAGGAAAAAAGAAAACCACGGGAAAGCAGAATCAAACCAGCAACCTCCCCACTTTGATCTATATGTGCTCTTTTATCTGAAACTTTACACATTCAGGGTCTCTCTTGATAATTCATTTGTGTATATAGCAAAGCAGTTTACTCCTCTTTCTCTTTTTGTTTCTTGCCACCTATAAAAGATTAAGCGGATCCTTCTGACTGAAAACTGCAACTTGAATTGTAAATAGACTTCATCAAAACAGTCTTCCCCTTCCACAGTTTGAAGGCAAAATTATTTTGGCTGCAACTATATAGTGGTTTCTTTCATGCAAGCAGAAAAGTTTTTAGGTTCTCAGATGGAGTCCTTGAGGTTTTTCTTATGAATATATCTCCTGAGAAGTTCATTTTTTCCCAGGAGCTGAATAGGCAGTAGCTGAGCTATCAGTGGTTGCTTCGTGTTGACTTCCTCCATACGTCTTTACCTCCCTGCTCATTTCCAAGTCTCTCTCCCTTACATTGCCCATGTTCTTTCTGAAGAAGTGGCAGTGGGTGGGAGCCTTGGCAAGTAGACCTCCCCACTCTTGTTCTCTGGACTTGCTGAGTGTAAACAATCTGTGGGATAACAAATGAGCCGGAAAGCGTTTTGCAACCTTACTAAGTGAAAGAAGGCGAAGGGGTGAAATAAAAGGCAGACCTTTCCCATGTACCTTGCTTTCCTCACCACCTGGATGCAAGCAGCTATGCTGCACCATAAATCAGCAGAAGTCTGGAAACGGGAATTACCTGTCTGAGGGGAGCTCTGCCTCTTGGAGAGATTTTAGCCCTGACCTGAATGTTCAGTCAGAATTCTCTTCCTTGTTGGAAGACACAAGGCTGCTGAAGTTGTATGGCCAGCAAGCTTTTTCTCTTGCTGCAGAGAGGCATGTTAGCAGGCATGTCGTCCAAACCTAACCTGTGCTGGAATGGACAGACTGTCTGCCAGCCAGCACGAGACTACCCTTGCAGCCATCCTTTGTGATGAGGGAGAAATTCCACACTGGACCTGATGTGGCCATTGTCACACTTACAATATTTCCCACACACCTTCACAGCTCCTCTGCTGCTTTTCCAGTTGAGCTGTGGCAGATCCAGGCTGTCTCTCACCCATGCCCAAACAGCCAGGGCTTGTGCAAAGCAGCTCTCTTCTTTCATCAGCTGCAAAACCAACCCCACAGGTTGGGGGGCAACCACAGAGCAGCTCAACTAGTTGGTTGCTGCTGCTGTACGG
Organism: Turnix velox; assembly: GCA_013400935.1. Classification (NCBI taxonomy): domain Eukaryota; kingdom Metazoa; phylum Chordata; class Aves; order Charadriiformes; family Turnicidae; genus Turnix; species Turnix velox. The sequence continues at coordinate 279,150 of VZTY01013032.1, forward strand.
TATGTGTGGAGTTTCATAAGGGGCCTGTGAAACTCCTCCTTGACAAGGAAAACATTGGGTCTGGTTTGTGCAGGTAAGAAGGAGGAGCGCTCACTCAAGCACATACACGTGTCAGCATGTTCCTGGCTATGGCCTTACCAGAGTTTTGAATGTGTTCATTCAGGGTTGGCAGCCCAGCTTCTGAAGAAAAAGCCTTTGTGTATCTGTGCTTCCAGCATCTGACATGGTCTTTGCCCTTCATGAAGGCATGTTGTTTAAACTTTGCATTTATTTTACTTGGTATCACCCTCATCTGATTGGCTGTGCTAATGAGGCAGCATCACTTACCATGGTGAAGACCACCTATTCCTTGGAGCATCTCTTCCCTGCACAGGAAAATGTGATTATAGGGCAACCACACAAAGAACAGAGTAATAGCCAGGGAGGACCTCAGGGCAGAGAGGAGAGCAGAAAAGGAGATAGAGTTCAGATATGATTAATTGAAGGATAAGTATAAGAAAAACAATGCATATTTTTGAAACACTGGAAGCAGAAGATAGGGAAAATTAGGAGAAAATGGGAAAATCATGTGTGATATACACAGATTCAACGTAAGAGTTGGGACTTTAGTATTTGAGACTTAAAACATTCTGGTTTTGATTGTGCTTAATTGACTGCTACCAGTGTATGTTCTCCTCATTCACTTTGCTCCTCATACTTCCTTTTGAAAAACCAACTTACTCTGCATCCTCTGTCTTCATTTTGGTCAACAAAGAGTTGCAAAACATCTCTCTGCATATGACAAAAAACAATATTCCTCCTTGTCAATCTCCTTATGAGGAGACTCCTTATGAGGAGTCTTCACTCCTCTCCATCTAACGTGTTTCCTCTTGGGGTAACATTTCCTGACTTCACTGGAGGTGAGACAAAGTGACCCACACCTGCCAGGAGGTGTTCTCCTCTTTGCTGAGAGTAAGCACCAGTGACAGGGTACAGCAACTGATTTAGGTGCTCTCTGTTGGTGTCGCTTTGTGGTCTTTTCTCCTCAGACCCACTTTGCCCCTGCAATTTTGTCTCTTCATCCATCATCATCCACAGGTACATTTTTGTCATGGTGGCAGCCAAAGGCTGCTGAGGAGGAAACTCCTTTTCCCGGTTTCCCTTCCCTACTGCCCTTAGCCTAAAGGGGGAGGTGGTTAAGGGTTCCCTTCAGTCCAACATAAACAAATGCTCTGGTAAAAGGGCTCTGGTGACTGCACAGCCATGTGAATGTTTGGACTGCACAAGGGCTGGGGTGGGAGTGGATGGCCAAGGAAGGACAGGAACTTCATTGTTTGCTTTTTTGTCCTTTCTTTCATCCCTGCTCCCAGGCTAAAATGAGACCATGATTCTTTTTTAAACATATCCCCTGTGTAGGTACAGTCCAGGTTTGGCTTCTGGGCTCAGTCTTCTGCCTGCAGCTGCAAGACTCAGCTACTTGCCTTGTTTCCAGGAGCACCAGCATAGTTCCAGTTTCCTGTATATTTGTGACACCCATTTCCCTGGCTTGCAGAGCAGTGCTTCCCCTTAATTATTATGCCTTGTCATTTCAGCTTAATTTTCAAAAATCACATCTTTTTCATTTTAATACCATGTGTCTTTTTGTGTGTGTGCCTTGTTGCAGCTGAGGAATAAGTATTGGTTCAAAAGTAGAATTCAAGTGCAGATTCGTAGAGCACCTTGTAATATAATAATCTTTGTTTTCAGATGCCACATCCTCAAATTGTCTAACATTATACACAGATTATGGCTCAGTTGTGTGTTTTAATGGGCCGATGATTAGATGAGCAGGGAACTCTGTGGAAAGCTTTTGTATAACCCTCTGTCCATGTAAATGGATCTGTTTCAGTTAAAAGTTGAGACTACATTTTGTCAGGTCACTTCTCCCCTCCCTCCTGCTTCCCAAGAAAAAGGGTATTGATTGTTCATGACTATTGGAAATGCTGCTTGTCTTTAATGTTCATTTAATGGCCATTTATTAGAATTTGTTTGAGGAGATGGGGCCAGTACAAGTTATGATGCTTTTGAACTACTAAGTGCCTGCGAACTATCTTCTTACCTTCTGACATTACTCCTTGCTTATGAAAAAAGCCAGTAATAGGAAATCCTGGCAATTTGGAGACAAGCACATGTTGTACTATGTCAAATGAAGAACTTCTGCTCGACTGTAGTTTCTAAATCCCTGCAGTTACTCAGCAGCTATCAGGCTTGAAGATGAATGCTGACATGCCTGCTAGGTTGTGTGCTCCCTTGGCTGCATGCTGTTAACAGGGAAGGGGTGAGACGGAGGACTTAATGCAGGGAAAGTTTCAGCTTTCTGAAAGCACAGCTTGCTAAATTCGTGTCCTGGGACATTTGCTGGAAAGGGGTGCTGAGGATGTAGTTACAGGTCGTGTATCATCATCAGCTTTGGCCTCCAGATCCAGTCAAGCCAATTTCCTATTTGCACACTCATTACTGGATAGAGCTTGGAAGAGGTACAGCTCCAGCCCTTTGTCCTTAGCTACCTTATCTGCTTTATTTTATTCCACATGTTATGTCTTCAGCACTGTTAATGCTGCAGATAGTTAAAGAAGCTAATTAAGGTGGATGTCTTAGGTGGGTTTTGTCATCTTCTTATGAGAAGTGTGAAACACCAAAAGATGCTGCCTGTGACTGCATCTTGGCTTTTACTGGTTACGTGTGGTATCAGTGTAACAAAGAATATATGTGAAAAACTCACACATGGACAAATGTTTGCATCTTTTGCTTATATGATGTATTCACAACTTTTTTAACTGACCATCTGTGTTATTGTCTGCACTAACCTTTACCATTTAGTTGTACCAGTTGGTTGCACGAGACCTTTACATTTTCTTTGAAAAGCATTTCCCACTAGAGTTTGTGAGTTAGTTTCAGTGATATGTGTGACAGTATAGTACTCCTATCTATCTCAAAATATGATATATTCTAAATAATACATACATGTGTCTGGTGTTGTGTTCAGTAGCAACCATCTCAACTCTTCTTTGCAGTCTCAGCATTTTGTGTTCTCTGGTAAAACTTACTATATTAAAAGTAACCTCAAGAAACTGCCAAGGAAGTGAGTGCATTTTGGAAAGTAAAGCATTTTGCTAACAGATTTTTAATCAGTGTGTTAATTGGGTTCTGTGGTGTTTTGATCTCTTGTACAGCCCTGGGTGGAGCTCTAAGTTACTGGACTGTCACAGATAAGAAAAACAGATGTTGGGATGCTTGATCAGAAGCAGTGCCCTTGGGACTGTGTGAAACTTTCCCACTGGTAGTTGTGAATTAACAGAGAGCATCCTGCTGAAAGTTTCTCTCTGTTTGCTTGCAGACTGCCAGTCTGATGCAGAGACACCAGCTACAGGAAATGAAGTCTTGGACCTGACCTCCTGTGAGAAGGAACGGCCAGAGGAAATTACAGAGCTACCAGAGAGTGAGCGTGGCCCCAAGGAGGAGCAGAAGGCTGACTCCCCTCCAGCAGAAGAGGACATGGAAGCAAAAGCGGATGGATATGAGGAGGGCCCTGAGGAAGATTCTGTAAGTAACAAAAGTCTTGACCTCAATTTTGCCAGCAAATTAATGGACTTCAAGCTGGCAGAGAATGACCAGAGTACAGGCAGCATTTCTCAGACTGAAAGGAAACATGCCTGTGACATTTGTGGCAAAACCTTCAAGTTTGCTGGCACTCTTAGCCGTCACAAAAAGGCCCACATTCGTGAGGACAGAAAGGATGAAAGGAGCAGTGAGGATGAAAGCAAAAGCATTCAGGATGATGCAGGAGCTCCCTCGATGCAGGACTCTGGTCTTGAGCAGGAAGAGTCTCCGATGGACTTGAAGGTAGTGGAGTCTCCTGTGGACTATGAGGCAACAGGAAAGGAGAATGAAGAGAGCGAAAGCGTCTCTGAGGGGGAAGGCACAGAGAGAAAGTCCACTGAGAAGAGCAGTGATGACAGAAAACCAAAGACTGATGAGGCTAAGAGTACTGCAAAAGCAGACAAAAGAAAGAAAGTCTGTACTGTGTGCAACAAGCGTTTCTGGTCCCTGCAAGATTTGACACGACATATGCGGTCTCATACAGGTAAGAGGAGGCTTGAGGGCAGAACAGATTATGAGCAGGTCTGCCACCAGACTGAGGCATCTGCTCTCTAGGTGCACAACTGCAGCTAGTACTTGAGGTTGGAGACACTGCTTTTCATCCTGTGGCAATTTCCAAGGTGTCTTCTCCCCAACCTCCCATGCTGCATACAAAGCCTGTAGAAAGAGCAGGTATTGTCAGCACTGCCTTATCTTCATTTTTTGTGCCTATTTTCACCCTAATGCAGAAGTCTTGCAGATATTTTAGTATCTAAAGTACTGAGTTTCACCCCCAAATGACACACTGGTGTGTGCCCATTGAGATTCCCACACCGTGTGCTTTAAATGTTTGCATTGCACGCTGAGATTTGCAAGGTTTGTCAGCGTGGTTTTTCTTCCATTTTTTTAATTTGACATTGAAGGATGTTTTAATGTAGAGTAGGTGGTGAACAAGAGTCAGTGAAAGTGCTTTCTCACAGTTTAATAAGTGTAAATCCCACCTTTCCCCACTGTTAGATTTACATATTTTGATCTGAGAATTATGATTTTATACTGTGGGTTTCTTCCCCCCCTCCCTGTATTGACCAAACAGCTGTATTGACCAAACAATGTCAGGTTGTAAAGTTCAGATTGTAACATTGCTTATACTTTGGTTTTAATGGACAGGGCTTTTTAAGAATAACTGCAAGGATTTGGAATTTCTTTACTCAGGAGAGGAATGCTTGGGACATAATGAAATGTGTGAGAAACCCCTGCCTGCCTAATGAATGGCATTGGGGCTGGAAATGTTTCATTCTCCCAGTGCAGGCTGCTTCCCAGCAAATAGCTGGGAGATGCTTTGGTGCCAATGACCCAAGCCCAGAGTGGGCCATGGAACTGCACCAGCCACAGCCAGGTGCTGGGTGAGCAAAGGCCATCAGCTGAAAATGGTCCCAGGGAGCCATGGCCTCCCTTGATAGCACAAGTCTCAGCAGCACACTGTAGAGAAACTGAGCTTTCAGCCCAGAAGGCCAACCAAATCCTGGGCTGCATCAAGAGAAGTGTGACCAGCAGATGACGAGAGGTGATTTTCCCCTCTGCTCAGCTCTGTTGAGGCCCCACCTGGAGTACTGTGTCCAGTTGTGGAGCCCTCAACATAAGAAGGACATTGAGCTGTTGAAGTGGGTCTAGAGGAGAGCAACAAAGATTACTAGAGGTCTGAAGCAACTCCTTTATGAGGACAGGCTGAAGGAGTTGGGGTTGTTAAGCATGGAGAAGAGAAGGCTCAGGGGGGACCTCATAGTGACTTACCAATACCTGAAGAGGGCCTACAGAAAGACAGGGGTAGGACTTTTTAGTAGGATATGTGATGGCAGGACTAGGAGTAACAGATGCAAATTGGAAGAGGGGAGATTCAGGCTAGATACAAGAAAGAAATTCTTTATGGTGTGGGTGGTGAGACACTGGAACAAGTTGCCCAGAGAGGTTGTGGATGCCCCCTCCCTGAAGATGTTTAGGGCCAGGCTGGATGAGGCATTGAGCAACCTGGTCTAGTGGGAGGTGTCCCTGCCTATGGCAATGGGGTTAGAACTAGATGATCTTTAAGGTCCCTTCCAACCCAAACCATTCTAAGATTCTATGATTCCTAAAAAGTGTCATGCTTCCCAGGAACAGCAGGACCTACCTGCATATTTCAACCAGCTGCCTCAAGTTTGTAACTGGTTTTCTGTTAGTGATCCCAGCATTATTACTAGCAAGAAGTGAGCCTCAAGTGTCTTCTTCTGTCTGCTCATTGGCACAAGATGGTGTCCTGATGGAAATGCAGCATTGGAAAATCCTTAGGATTTGCAAACAGAAACAGAGAGTGAAGCTGTCAGGATGAGCCCTTCAGGGCAGGTGGCATCTTGGGGCATTGTGCTTGGAGGGGACTTAGGGGGAATTTTGTCTGTTGGGCTGGGGTTGCTTTGTTTTCTGGTGAGCTCATGCTTAGAAAAATAGTCAGGCATTTCAGGTGCAGAAAGCAGCTCTGAGATGGGGACAGTCTGCCTGTTGATTACAGCAAGGGCTGCCTGCAGCTGCTCTGTGGTGTAGGACTGCAAAATAAGAGGAAGAATTCTGTCCTCTCAAGTAGCATTTCTGGGATGGGCGTGAAGAGGTTTTTCAGGGGCTTTCACATGTCACTCCTGTCCTAAAGCACCAGTGGGCTGAGGAATGCCAGCAGCTCTGTAAATAACATCCTAAGACAGGCATTTTTCACTCAGTCAGTAAATTCTGATCACCTCTATCAGGCACTTCCCGTGTCCTTTAGCTGTTCTGTGTCCATTTGGAAAGGTGGTGATACTTCTGCTTCACAGAAGGGGGGGAAGTGCTGTGGCAAGGGTACTTCCTGACAGCTTGTCTTTGGCCTGGGTGATTAATTTGCAATCCCATCTGCCAGCACATAAGAGAGGGAGGGGGTATTTTCTTGTGCCATTTGGTTCAGCTTTCAAATGTTGTCTAGACCACAATTACCTGGGCATTATTCTCACCCTTCCATCCCAAATTCTCTCTCTCCACAAGTACCAGAGGTTGATCTGCAGCAGGGAGCCCCCATGGTGTGTTGGTTGCACAAAAACTTTTGAGCTCCAGAGGACAACTGCAAACTTCTGCTAGGAAAGTTGCTGGCTAAATTAGGTGGAATGGTCACAAGCAGCAGAGGCTTATGGTTTTCTTTCGTCCTTAGTAGTGCATCACAACAAGGTTGTAGAAATCTCAAGACACACTTAGGTTTGGTTTTTCATTTGTTGCCTAAGGAATTTATCCTTATGGATATAAGAAGGAAATTCTTTATTATGTGGGTGGTGAGACACTGGAACAGGTTGCCCAGAGAGGCTGTGGATGCCCCCTCCCTGGAAATGTTTAAGGCCAGGCTGGACGAGGCATTGAGCAGCCTGGTCTAGTGGGAGGTGCACATGGATGGATCCATGTATGCTCCCAAAAAATTTGCTTGTACAGAAGCATAAATGTGACATCCACGTTGGATAGCGGTACTGAAATTTGAAAGTGTGGAGCATCTCACACTGCTTGAAGCAAGAGGGATGTTCACATGTGACCTTATGGCTGACTTTGAATTTTAATTCTCTTCTAGGTGAGAGACCATACAAGTGTCAAACCTGTGAACGGACCTTCACTCTGAAACACAGCCTGGTTCGTCACCAGCGCATACACCAGAAATTCAAAAATGCCCGGAACCATGGGAAGGAGAGTGACAAGGAAGAGACCCAGTCAAGGTGTGGAGAAGACAGCGAAAATGAGTCTAGCCACAGTGGCACCAACCCCATCTCTGAAAACGAGTGCGACTCCGCAGGGGCCATCGGTAGCAACCTATCCTTCATGGGAAGCCGAAAAGAGCCCCTGGCCGGCACAGCCAAGGAATCCCACAGCAGAGAGGAGAGGTCAAGTGGGAGAGGAGCTGGCACCTGCCTCCTGGAGCCCACCAAGAGTGCACAGAAACAGACAGCAAAAGACCAGGAACCTCGAGGTAGCTCCGAGCATGAGAGGCCCTCGGGTTTCATTCAGGACTTGCTGGAGATGCACAACAGGGCATCTCCCATGAATCACATCCTTGCCTCTGCAGACAGCGCACCTCAGCTCTTGGGCATTGAGTGACTTGTGAGAAGGTGGGATTCATCCCAGCATACAAACTGAATCCAGCAGAGCAAGGTTTCTGGAGTCTGTTTTTCAGAAGATCGACCTACAGCTGTGGGGAGAGTATGGCAGACTGAACACTGTGCCATATGCCTTTCAGTATAATAATGCAAGAAACTACAGTATATACTGATTTGAGTGCCTTACTACTTTATTAGATCTTTTGGTATCATAGATTTTTTTTTTTCCCAAAAAATTATTTTTTTTTAATATTTTAATGAATTATTTGGAGAGGACCTTTTACATTTAAGCATTAATGTTACCTTTTGTATTGGTGTGCGTGAGCTTGTTCTTGTATATCTGTGATAGTCGCTGTGTTTGTTCTCTGAGCTGGAAATGGGGGCAGTGGGGTGGGAGGCCCTTGGATACCACAGCCAATAACTGGAAGAAAAAATTACCTGAATTTCACATGAAGCAGTCAGAGGAAATGCAGATGAGACGCTGTTTTACTGGTTTCTTTTTTCAGTAGATGTTCTTGCGTTTGCCACATGGTGGAGCATTAAGCCTGTTCCAGGCGTGAACAACGTGGCAGTTGAAGGTGTTCAAAGTGGTTCAAGCCAAAAGCAGGAAAAACAGATTTCAACCTCACACTCGTTTCCACTTCTCAGCATTAGAAATGTTCTTCTAAGCCCAAGGGCTTTTTTTCTGGCCATCGTGGACTGAGCACGTACGCAGAGAAGAGTTACATAGCAACGTGACCTATGGAAATTACACACCCGCTGTTATATATATATGTTTGATTTGCTTCAGTATATTATTATTATTATTTTATTATTATTATTTTGTAAATCCATCAGTTTGCTTGTCTCTGCGGTCAGCAGAAACCGATGGGCAATATTTGCCCACGCAGATGCGTAGTGCAGCTCGGATCCCCTCTCAGAACGTTTTTTTTTGGGTTGTTTTTTTTTTTTCTTTTGACGCTTAACACTTTCACCAGCTCCTCTTCTTACGTTGCAGCTTTTCTACTGTACTTTAAATTAAATTCCTTCCTCTGACTGGAGAGTGGAGGCCAGCGAGGTGTCATCACCCCCGTACAGGGGAACATCTCACTGCTGGTGGGGTGCAAGTGCCTGCGTGTGGGTGTGAGTGCGTGCGTGCGTGTTTCGGTGGGGGTGGAAGGCCCCTCCAAGCCCGTGGGAAACGCACTGCGAGTAGTAGGTTGAGCCTGGTTGCAATCACATCGGTGGCAGCGTGTGTTACTTTTAAACGAGCAAAAGTTCTTCCGTCTTCCAGCTGAAAGCAAAACAAGACAGAAACGCGAGCCTTACCGTCATCTTGCTACTGTCATGTTCTAGAGCAAGAAAATACTACTGGTAATAAAACTACAGATATAAGACATGTTAAAAATAAATAAAAGAAATTTAAAAAAAAAAAAAAAAAATTTTTCCTGAGATTTTGGGGTTTGATGCTTGAAGACTTGAGGTGTGTGTCTGAATTTCATATCAGTTATTTTAAGCCCCTTTCATGCTGGCAGCTGGAATTTCTCCCTATGGCTCCTGTTGCCGGCAACAGGCGACACTCCAGCCACCAATATTAAAGGGGTTTAAGCAAAATGTATCCTACTGTAGCTGTGCATTTTATAGGAGTGCCCAGCATTTGTTTTGATTTTTTTTTCTTTTTTTTTTTCT
>VZTY01013043.1:0-20123 GCA_013400935.1 Turnix velox
ACCCAAACCATTCAGTGATTTTAAAAATGGGATAGACAGGAACCTTTAATAGGCTGTATTTTAAAGAATTCTTTTGAACAATTCAAACTCACTGCTATTTCACCACAGAAGCTCTCTGTGAGCCTTACAGTGCATAACAATTGAAATTTTAGCCCTTGACCATGTATCATAATTTTTTTTTTGCCTAACCTTCAGCAGTTCAGCAGTGACTCCTACCCCTATTATCACCCTGTATGTCATACTTGGCTGTCTTGCAGCTATTGCTTGGAACCCTTACCTAGGTTGGAAGCTATGCTGGCTTCAGCATCCCTCTCTTCCCCTAAGTTGTAAGTCTTCTTAAAAAGTATGATTATTATAAGAATAGTCAATATATAGAAGTACAGCTTCCAAAGGCTTTGAAGGACATGTGATATGACTTTGGTCTGCTTCTCAACACTTTGCTCAAAGCATTGTCCACCATTTCAAAATACTGATTGTCCCATCTGCCTGTCATCTCAGTCACCATCCCAACATCATTTTCCTTTTATTCCCCATGCTAGGCAATACTGTATGCAAAGTGATTCCAGGTGCTATCTCAATACCAGCTCCTAATGCACAGTTTTTATTTGACAGATACTTACAACTACACTGGGCTGAATTTTATTACTAGTTACATCACTAAATCTGGGCTCAAATGGATTTACTTCAATAGAGCTAGAATGGCCTCATACCAGCACAAAACTAATCTAGAGACTAATGAAATAAGAAAGGACCTTTACCAAACAATGATTCTATCAAGGTCATTTTTATAATTTTCTTTTTATTATTGACCTACCTGGAACAACAGCCAACTTGGCTTGGAAATACATTAGAAAGCTATGGTCATGTACAACTCCTTAGACACTAGCAACTTCCAGAAAATATCCAGAGTCCTAGAAAACATTTATTCCACTCACATGATGATAGTTTAGAACTTTTAGACCACCTTTGTGGAACAAATCTGTGGAACAAACTTAGTACAGCCAGACAGAAATGCTATAGCAGGAAAAATATCCTGGATGTAATTTCTTGCTTTTTCTTCATGTTCACCCTTCAAATGTTTCTGCAGATAGTGATTTGCTTGCTGTCCTGGTTCATTAATAAAAGAGAACAAGTAGAGATTTTAAAAAAAGAAGGAAAACCAAGATGTTGAAAATGGAAGTAAACTCAAGAAAACTTCTCTAGCCTCAAAACTAGGTAAACATTGGACATCTCTTTCTCCTTATGGCATGGGGAGCAGTGACCTATCCTGAGGTTAGTTCTTGATAAGGATTTTTCCCCCAAAAGAGAGAGCAAAGCCAGTAGATCTTTGTATTGCAAAGGTTCACCATTACCCTCTAGACCAGTGAGACCAGCAGCACTGCATTAGTAAGTGCATTTCACATTTTGTTCCTAGAGCAAATTCCTAAAGCAAAAGTTTTCAAAACAAGGGGAAGTTAACCAGCAAATTGTAGAGCACACCCTTAGAGCCAAAAGTATTCTCCTATTCAGCCTCCCGATAATGCAGAATTATTATTTTAGAAATAATTACATACTTCTGATGTCTAAGTATAAACACAGAAAAGCCGTTGCAGCCTCAAAAAATGTTTCTTGATGAAAAGACAGACATAAGTTTGACACGGGCTTTCTTTTTTCTTTTCCATAAGCAATGTACAGAAGTTCAATTATTCACGAGGGGGATTAGTCATGTAAATAAGACTGGGAAGACTGAGCACCATGTTGCCAAAACACAGCTTAAAAGCACACAAGACAATTTTAGCCTAGCCCTTGCTAGGAGGGCATGATCTCAAGAACCCAGGCTGGAGAAGGCAGAATTTATATTTATAAATCAGCATTTACACCACATGAGGGGATCACTTGCAGCAAGTTAGAGCATACTGTGTGAAGGTTTACAACAGATTTACAATGGCCAGAGTTGATAACACAGAGAGCTTCCTTCTATCTAACAAGAGTCTGAAAAACAAAGCACAGCTCTCAAAAGTCAAGTCTATGTGAAACATGCATTAATTCCTCCAGAAAAAGTGAGGTTTGATGTGAAACTACATTCAAGGGATTCACTAATTCTTTCAGTATGTCTTCATACAGAGCATCTCCTCCTCTTTAAAACAGCAATTCTGCCCACTTCAATCAGAAACAGGGAATGATTTAGTATTTTTCTTGGCTGGTTATTTAGAAGAGATCCACTCTAGATTAGTCCTGCTTGAGTGGCATCATAAATGGCTTCATTCCCCAGCAGTAGTCTACTTCAGATGGGAACCTGACAACCTCTACTTAGCGTGTCTTTCATAGTACACAATGAAGTGTAAAAACTGCTGTGAAAAAGCCTGTGTTTCAAAACAAACCATCCTGGTAATAAGCACTTAAAACCACTTTTTATTAATATATTTCTTTGTGTACAAAGCAAAAGCTTAATGCTACAACAGGCCTTTGACAACGTTTTTGCTTGTTTTGTTGGGTTTTTCTTTCTCTAAAGGAAGTTCTGCAACAGCTTTTAAAAGGTCCAAAATAAATTAATTGAAATAAGGTGTTAAAGCGAGGCTTATAAAAGGATTTTTTCCCTCATTACAGCTTAATAATGTGAGGTTTTCAATGAAAAAGCTTAATCAAAATCCAAAGTGGAAATCCTAAATTAGTAAATATTGAGTTTAACCACTTTTATATCTCAGGTATTAGCAAATACCTTTGGTCTACAGAGATACAGCCCCTTCTAATCCTTATCTGAATTTGCAATTAAGACTTCAGAGCTACAGATATCTGTACACAGCTCTGTACACAGCTCTGCTCTCTTATTTTTAAATGATTGGACCCAAATCAAATCAGCCTTCAAATACATTGAAAAGTAAATGTCTGATGTCTGGTTGAACTAATAGATAACACACTTTTTAATACTGTTCATGCTTAGTGTGGGCTTCACACAGACAGGGGAGGGAGAGAGATGGAAAAAAAATCTGCACAGAAAACCTGATCATTATATTATTGCTACAGAGCTCCTTGGTATAAAGATAAGCTAATACAAATCATTTAGGAAAAGCTAATACAAATTATTTAGGAAAAAAAAATCCTAAATATGTTAGGAGTTAGATTCTTCTCTTTCACCAATTGTCACCTCCAACAGGACACGGTAAGACCCCGAAAATGAAGCACTTATATGAGTTTTCCTTCCACAATCTCTTGTGGGCTTCTCTCAGTTTATCACAAATGAACAATCATGTTGGAAGGGGCACCGTCTGTTTAATGTCATTAGTGATTGTTCCATAAAACAAACAGCCGCTCCGCCATTCTGCTGCACTTAATCTTAAATCTAAACGTGGCGGCACTTGGGGAGAGTCTCAAACATGGTTTGTTCTAACCAATGCAGGGCTCTTAATCTATTGCAAGTCAGGGCTCTTATCTCTCTGCTCAGCTCAGAGCAGCCATTTCTTTGTCCAAATATCAAACCAAACCCAGCTAATATCGTGCTTCCAGCCCTTTCCCAAAGATTATTCCTCCTTAAATTGTGGATAAAGCCAAACGTGGATTTCTTTATTGCTTACACCACTTCATGCTTATTTTTTCAATATTAGGAAAGTCAAACTGTTTTCTAGTTAGTGCACAAGGGTATAGCAACCAGCTTAATCATCCAAGTGAACTGGTAACTTGGAGATTTACCTAATTGTGCTGGAAAATCATTCATTCTGGATTAAGTCTGTAATGACACACGTGTTTATGAAAGCTGAGGATTTTTCTACAAAGGCCCAATCTAAAGGGGTATTAATCACCTTAAACTTCCATTAAAGTTACAGAAGCAAAGGCAGCCCATCTCTTCAGAGGATCAAATTTATAGCAGCAGCAGCAAACAATCAAACCTAATGCTGAAGAAAATTTCACATCAGCTTTTCCAAAATCATAGAATCATGGAATAGATTGGGTTGGAAGAGACCTTTAAGAGACCCCACTGCCTTAGGCAGGGACACCTTCCACTAGACCAGGTTGCTCAGTGTCTTGTCCAGTATTTCTTTCTTATATCTAGTCTGATATTCTTAAGAAGGACTAGAAAGAAATTCTTCATGGTGAGGGTGGTAAAACAATGGAACAGGATGCTCAGAGAGGTTGTGGACGCCTCCTCTCTGGAGGTGTTTAAGGCCAGGCTGAACACAGCACTGAGCAACCTGATCTAGTGGAAGGTGGCCCAGCCTATGACAGGGTGGCTGGAACTAGATGATCTTTAAGGTCCCTTCCAACCCAAACTATTCTATGGAAAATGAGGATAAGTTTATCCCATACATATTCACTGCCACCAGACCCTTAGCTGGCACATAAGGGTAGGCATATTATGGCAACTTACATATTTTTGAAAACACCACCACACATTCACAAGGTTTGTGGGAATATAGGGGCAATGTCTATGACATGCGTGTATACAATAGTTTTTAACTCTTTTTGAATCTGCTTGAGTCTAGCATGAATTTGGAATAGGCACATACATGTGTGCTTGCGAAGTCAGAAGAAAAAGTTTTCTTTTGATCTGCTGGTACTCCAAATGAGTAGGTCTCAGTATTAGGACAGACACATCCAGTGGCTTGTGCTCACATGCTAGTGGGTGCTAGAGTAGAAAGTTTTCCTACTCTAGGAAAGTCTGAAGCATTATTTTTGTCCTTACTGTTACCAACATATATCATCCCCTACGCCCTGAAAAGACAAACTTCAACAGAAGAAGAAGATTTGTTCAAGAAGAAAGAATAAAAAAAATGAAGTAGAATCAGCATTCACCTGTTTGAAAATTCCTTAAAGTAAAATTTGCATCAGGCAAACACTGGTGGGCAGGTACATCAAAAACATCTAAAATGCCACAATACAAACCCTTATATTGTTCATATATATAAATATTTCCTACTTAAATTTAGCAAGCTGAGCCACAGATATATGTCAATATGGTGAAAGCACACAAATATTTTCCACTCTTCATTTTGAAAACACAAAATGAAACAAAGTCAGTGATACAAGTAACAAATTCCCCCCACACTCCACTCTCCCTTTGATGGTCTATCCCTCAGCACTTGTATAAAACTCCCCTAATAAACATAACCAATTGTCTTTTATCTTTAAACAAAACAAAAAAAAAAAAAGGGAAAAAAAGAGAGGGAAGGAAAAATCAATTCAACTCAGGTTTTTCCACATCTTCATATCAATTCCCATCTCAACTGGCTAGAGTAGAATTTCAATTAACTGGTAGAAGTCCAAGAGAAGCCTGGCTGCCTGTGTTCCTCCTGGTCATGCCCCGTAATTGTAGAGGGACTTGCATTTTTCAGCCAATGACACGGCTTACAGAAATAGATACACTAAGTTATTTGATAAAGGAACCAAAGCCTGTCATTCCTGTTGAAGTGCCAAACAACATGAGAGTGAGTGAGATTGTGTTCACATCCCAAACTGGCCAGGCTTATTATTCTACAGAATCATCTCATGCTGCAGGGAGAAAACAAAACAAAAGGGGAAAACAACAACAAACAAACAACAAACAAACAACATCAAACCAAAACCATTGCCAAGTCAGTCTGTATCAAAGTCTCCTTTTACTGGAAGAAAATTAACTGTCATGTTTCCAGCCTGTCACCCCACCAGAAAGCTCTCTAGTGCAAGGCAGAAACTTTATGCATCTCTTTAAGCAACTTTAGGCATCTCTACTCACCTTTTTTTCCAGAGAGGGCAGATATACATCCCCTCTTGTGTTCAGAAATAATCTAGATTTCTGAGTACAGTTATTCTGAAGATCAATTTTCAAAGGAGGAAAAATAACTGCTAATGACTCGCTGCATCAAATTATTGGGCAACCTGTTCCGGTGCCTCAGCACCCTCATGGTGAAAAACTTTTTCCTAATGTCTAACTTAAACCTGCCCTGCTCTAGTTTAAAACCATTGCCCCTCATCCTATCACTACATGCCCTGGCAAATAGTCCCTCCCCAGCTTTCCTGTAGCCCCTTCAGGTACTGGTAGGCCACCACAAGGTCTTCTCACAGCCTTCTCCTCTCCAGGCTGAACAGCCCCAGCTCTCTCAGCCTGTCCTCTCAGGAGAGGTGCTCCAGCCCTTGCATCATCCTCGTGGCCTCTCTTGACCTGCTGGCTCTGCTGATGCAGCAGAGGATACAGTTGGCTTCTGGGCTGCAAACATACACTGTTGACTCATGTCCAGCTTTTCCTCCACCAGTGCTCCCAAGTCCTTTTCCACAGAGCTGCTCTCTGTCACATCACCTCCCAGCCTGTATTGGTGACAAGGACTGGCCCAGTACAGGTGCAGCACCCTGCACTTGTCATTGTTGAACATCATGAGTTTTGTACAGGCCCACCTCTCAAGCCTATCCAGGTCCCTTCTGGATGACATCCCATCCCTCTGATGTGTCAACCACGTCACTCAGCTTGTATCATCTGCAAATTTGCTGAGCACAGATTCCTGATGGACAATTCAAACACAAACACTAAATGCTCCACAATGCTCACTGTTCCCCAATTCTGAGTCACGTAATATTACAAACCATATTATCACAGAAATACATTGCAGTATCTGTCCTATATAGTCCTATAAGTAAGTAAGACAAGTGGAGTGAGTACTGCTGCAGCAATATTTTATGCTTACCATGCTACAGGTGTACCCCATACTTTAGAGATTAAAAAACCAGGTCACTGAAAGTGCCCTTCCTAATGCAACAGCCTACTTGGTTAATATTTTCTATTTTATAGCTGAGAACTTGCACTCAGTTTTAAGCTCAGTACTGAAGGAGTGAATAAAAATAAAGCCCTAATTATCAACTGCAGAACTCCCAGTTTTAATACCCAATCCAGTTCAGACACAAAATATTTTGGTAGCAACAAACTCATCCAACAACTCTCGGACTTTATTTAGAACCTGATGGGATACAAGGACTATTGCCTTCTTTTTTGATATGACAAATGCTGTCATACAGGTAAACCCCATACACCTGTCAATTGTCTCTACCTCCTCATACTCAAATACATTTTCCCTAGCAGGTAAAAATGTTGTTATTCCTCTCTCAGCAGTGCAAAGGCACCCATGAAGACCTTCCTCAGATGGCAACTACAACAAGAAATCAAATGACAATTCCAAGCAGAAGCCACACAAAAAAATCCTCAGAAGCTTCAGATTTACTTATATTTGGAAATGAAACAAATTCTTGTAACCAAGAGATATGGAAGACTTATGCCATGCTCTTCCTTCTCAACAAAAACGTCACTGTGCTGTCAAACAACTCACAGCACTGGGATTAGTAACTTTACAAATAAGATAATCTCTGCAAATAATCACCTTTCAGTTTCTCTCATCTTTTTTTCCCTCCTCTTGTTATCTTATTATCTTATTCACATATTATTCTCCCTACTTTGTGCTTTTCATTCTTCTGCCCTTTTTTCTCTCTGTCTCACAAATAATGTTAATTAAACCTAAGTTACAGAAGCCTAATTTAAAAAAAAAAAACACAAACTTTGACAAAAAAATAATCTATTCATCAACCATAGCTATTTAAAACAATCCTAAACCAAAATCCCACACAGAGACATAAACACGTGATCTCACACATACAAACACACAGGCACTTGTTCTGGTTGGAAGTTCAAAGACCTGAATCTTTGTTTATTTATAATATGGGCACAAATTAAAAAGAAATTCAGGACTGCAGCCTAAAAGGCCATCCTGATAGGCTAATCTGAAGGCAATCACTATTATAGTGTTACTTATCGAAAGGCAACTTAAACAATGAGATACAAGCCCTTTAAACAACGTAGAAACATTGGGCTTTGTAACAGAGGTGGACACACAAATCAGGTTGGCTTTGAGTTCTGAGCACTGTAAATATGGAAAATTCAAGTAAAGTCTACCCTTTTAATTGGTACTCTGGGCAGTTTACTTAATCTGTTAAACACCTTCAATGAATGAAATTCCCACAGGAAAAAAGGTTTTATAATCAGTTCACTAGAAGTTCCAATTATTATTATTATAATAAAACCTGTTCTAAGTTTTATAAGAAATGTTACTCTTTCCTAAAGTCTACCTCATCATGTAGCCTCCCAAGACTGCCTCTCTGCTTAGCCTTCACATGTTTTAAACTGTCCAGTCTTCAGGATGTGAATTTAATGGATTTAATGAATTTAGAGTCTGGAGTACTCAACCCTATAAACCATAATGCTGTCTTTTAAAAGTCTATTATAAATATATATATACGTATATATGTGTGTGCACTGAGTAACAATGAGATATATCATATTTTTTAATTTTACAGTGCTATATTTACACTTACTATGGAGCATCTTCTTTTGTGACACATTCTGCCCATTAGTCCTCAATTAGCCTCTTGTGCCAAGATTTATAGTAACATTTTTCAGGTAACAACACAGATTAAAAACTGCCAAAATGAGGCAGTTAGATGTTGTCTAATATCACATCATGCTCCAAGCTGTCTCCACCTGACCACCCTAAAAGCCTCCACAGAGTATTAGGATCCCCAGAAAGCCATAACTTCTTTATCCAAATAATGAAAAGGAGAAGAAACCTTACTTTGTAGTTTATTTTGAAAAATTGAGTTTATTGAGAATGGTCATGGACCTACAGAAAAACCTGGTAGGGGACACTGGAGACTCTGAGAAACAAATGCAAACTAGTGTGGATTGAACCACTAGCTGTGGAGTACTTCAGAAGAAAAAAAATTAATTAACTTGAATTTCAGCAGCTCATAAATGCAACATGTTTTGTGAGTACAGAGTGAACAGAGTGCATAGGTAAATCCATTGCGTAGTACTCACTGCAAACCCAAAATCAGTTGCAGCCCATCAGAAACCTTCTGTAGCACCCAACTTTCTAATAATAATTACCACTGTTGCTACTAATAACAACATCAGTGCAAGCAAGTAGTAATAGGAAGGCACAGCCATTATCCCATTGCATTACCATACACAGTTTTCTCAAGGGCACATTTGTTGTCAACTGCTACCACAAGTCCAGATAAGATCATGGTGGAGGTTGTTTTTTTTTTCAAATTCATAAATATGAATACAGAAGTCTACACCTGACTTTTATGCTGATTTTACTTTCATGAGATTCTGCTTTCAAACTATACAGCTGAGAGCAGTTTCACAGCAAGCACGCAGACAGCAACAGTATGGATTTGTCTGCCTGCAGCAGTTTCATCTCTAACTTTCTAGTACAATCTACTAGGGAGCAGCATCTTAACAAAAAAAAATCTGCCAACAGTTTGAATCCATAATACTATTATATTTTAATAATCAAGTCTAATGCCAAACTACCATTTCTCTTCCACGTTAAATATCTATGGAAAGCTCCACATTAATCTTCAAAGGAGAAAGAAAAAAAAAAAAAGAAAACCCTTCATTCATGTTGTAGATCCTTTTCCAGAATACAGCAGAAAGCTCTCAGTGTTTGCTGAAAACAATAAACACACGGGGGTTTGTGTCAGCTAGATGAAAAGTCTGATGGCTTCATATGTGCCATGTTAACAATCCCATTTGATTCTCTCTTTTATATGCCTAAGAATCAAAGCAATGCAGCAAAGTTGCTGTCAATGTGGATAACTATCTGCATAAAGGATAGTTAGTATCTTGTTAGTTTGCCTTAAGGACTGAATAGACAAAACAAACACAAACATGATACAATTTTTCTCATTTCTTGTAAAAATGGAAAGACACAAATAAAGAAAATAAAACTGGGATAATAAGTAGGATGCATAATACCATAAGCAGCTACTATCATAGTGTATTTTTGCCTGAGTTCAAGGCACTGAAAGCAAGAACCAACTTCCAACAGCCCAACTAACTTCCTTCCTTCCAACAATCCAACTAACTAACGTCCTTCCAACAGCCCAACTAACTAACGTCCTTCCAACAGCCCAACTTCCTTCCAACAGAAGTCTTGCAACCTAAGTGCACTCCTGAATCTGGCTAGCTAGCTCTTCAGTTTTAAATACACATTTAATTTCTACTAGAGATGCAGTGAATTACAGTGATCTAATTTAAGCAATGGTGAACTTTATTAACCTCATGGGATTGATGAGTTTTTTAGTGTTTTATTTTGGGAGTGCACACCAGTGCACCAAGTTCCCTGGAAGAATTTTCAACAGCACGAGGTGTTCAGATCTGTATGTATATATAGACATATGAACTTATCCATACATATGTTTTTTTGTGTGTGCACAGGCTGCTCTTCTATAAGTGAGCAATCACTAGATCCTAGTAAAGGGACAAATATTGTATAGACTATATTCTCTTCTCCAGGGCACACTGTAATAGCATGCTACAAGTGTCATGGGAAGAATATAGCCCTAAGAGTATCTAAAGGCCAAAGTTAGTTAATTTTCCATGACTATCTGAAATACCGAGCCAAGACTGTAAAATGGGGCTTGTGATGCTTTTGCAATGTGAAGTCCTGCTGCTTGGGGACCACACAAAAATAGCAAACATTATTTTAGTGAGGACCTCAAGGTGGAGTTGGACACTGGGCTTCAAGGGGAAATGCTTGCCTCACTAATCTCTTGTCTCCTGCCATAAGCTCCTTCCTGCATAGAGGGAAGACAGCATAACAAGTACAATAAACAATTCCCTTATATGATGCATAACTGCTACTACCTGTAGTAATTTATTTTTTGCAGTTGGGGATGTTTTCTAAATGTTCACATGGACAGTTGCTATTTGTTGTCTGTATTATCACCGTGCCTATAACTGTGCTCACAGACCATGACCCACCGTCCTGCAAATGCTGAAAAAGTTCCAAATGAAAGGAAAGCTCAGGCCACAAGTAGATTGCACAATATAATATGGCTGTAAATTCGAGCTGACACCAAAAGCCACTGAAATAGTCTAACAATGAAACAACCAGGAACTCAGAAATTGCAACGGAGAGGCTGTGGCTGCCCCACCCCTGGAAGTGTTTAAGGCCAGGCTGGATGAGGCTTTGGTCTAATGGGAGGTGTCCATGCCCATGGGAGGGGGGTTGGAACTACATGATATTTAATGTCCCTTCCAACCCAAACCATTCTATGGTTCTGTATAACACGGGCTTCAATCTAGCTTCTTCTAGAACTATAAGCAGAATCTGATCTGTCAATGGGAAATACAAAAAAAACCCCAAACCCCTGCACTATGCAAATCTGAGAATCCATATCACCCTAAAAAGCATCCTTGCAATGTCCCCTAGCAATTAGAGTGAAAACTCAGAGCATCTAATTTCAGATTTGCTTTAGTGGTCTTTTTAAAATGGGTAATAACAACACATAACATTCACATTCATATAAATCACCATGTGTTTTCCTGAAACACATTAACTTCCTTAGCAACTTCCCAGAGCAAAGAAGTCCATTATCTAGTTGCACACCAGGTGAAAAATTATTTATCAGTCACCTCTCTATAATATTCCCTTGTTCTCATATCATGAGATAGAGAGAAAAGCTCTTTCCAAACTGCCCTCTCTATGCAAAATAATGAATATTAGAATCTTATCATGTTCTTTTTTATTCATCTTCTCTCAAAAGTAGCAATCCCAGACTTTTCAATCTCTCTTCATATGAGAGTTTTCCTGTAAACCTGATCATTTTTCTTGCCTCCCTCTGAACTTTGGGTAAATCTGTAATGTCTTAATTTGAGATGGTCTCACTCACTTGATGAAGGGGCACCTTTTGCATGATGGAATTACTGTATTTTTCATATTATTCTTCATTCATGTATCTAAACCAGTCTTTTAACTGAAGCAGATGTCTTCAAGTAACCACTGGTATTGATGGCTAGGTTTCTTTCCTGAGTTGATACAGTTATTTTACAGTCCAGTTAGACAAATAGTAACATTTTTAGGTAGACAATTAGTAACATTTTCCCCACTCAGTGGTTGAAATTTATCTTCAATGAATTTCATGTGTCATTTTGTGGCCCTTAAAGTCCTTCAGAGGTTCCTCAAAGTCTTTCATATAGATTTGACAAAATTTTACAAGTGCCAAACCTCCCAGACCTCATTCATACAGGTAAAAAGTAAAACAAAACCCAGGTGTGTATCAGATTCTTTATGATATCAACATATCCTAACTCTCATCTAGAAATAAATCCTGACAGAAATGAGAAGGCACAAGCGTGTTCATGCCAGTTTCTCTCATGAAATTGCTAACTAGGAGGTAAAAAATTATTATGCTGAAACAATCATGTATATATAACTGAACTCTTCATGCAAGTATCCACCTAAATCTCCATCAGCTGGAAATCCTATTCAGTTGTTACAGACTGAAGCTGAATTAAAATTGATTAAATGGTGTCATACTGTGCAAGAGACCACACTGTACTGAAATCAGAGGGCTGTGTTTTGACTGCAATTGCCTTTGTTATTACAACTCAATGTGATGGAATTCTTAAACATAAAAGTAGTCTGAATTTCTCCTAGAGGAGGAACATGTATATGAATTTGGTTCCACCTCTCATCACCAACCAATGCATCCCTTGTTCCCCAGCTCATTTCAGTTTGAGTCAAAAAGTTGTTCTCTTAACTGATACTTCACTGAAGAAAAACAAACTATAGGCAGCAATCCATAGATGAAGCAGACCTAATGACTTAACAGAAATCAGACCATCAGTACATGCCTCAGACCAGGTTATGCTGGTGTCTGAAGTATGAAGCAGTTATGAAATAGCACTGCTCAGTAGTAGTTACATTTCATTCATGTAATTCCTTCTGACTAAAAACCTGAATACCATGACATTTTTTCAATGTTTCTATTCTCAGCCAGCTCTTTATTTGACAGACATGATCCTCAAATTATCTCTTTGAAACAGGCTCACTTTATTTAAGAGCAGCAAAGACTGATTTTTTTTTAATTAAGAAAAAAAAAGGAAGGAAGTTTCCTACTACTTAGGATGACCAGTTTCTCTCTGCATTACTCAATGTCTTCAAGCTATGGGGAGGGGACAGAAAATAGTGTTGCTTTTAAAAGAGGTGTGTTTGGATACTGAAACAGCAGCATTTTGCATGGTCTGATTTACAAGTGAAAATATTTGCATATCCTTAGCAACAGCATCCAACCCTCAGCAATAGTTGTGTAAGTGGTTAAAAGTAAATTCCTATGTATTTTTTTTAGAAAACAAGAACATTTGGACAAGCTGCCAGATGACTTAGTAATGCAGAGAGCTGTGCCACAAGAATGAGGCATGGCTGCCTCATTCTTTGACCACTAAGTGTCTTCTCTGTGTGTCAATGGCACCCTGCACGTACACATGAGCTCCACACTGATTATCAGAATATGCTTAGTATTAGTCTGGAAAGAAGATGACAATTTTAAATAGCTATGGAGAAATTAACTTTCTAATCAAGACTTGTTGACTTAACATGAATCAATATGTATAATTTCCAATCTTTCTGTTACTGTGAGTAAAAAAGTTAGAGCTGAGCTGCAGAATTAGGTCACTTGCATTAGATCCTCTAATTAACCAGTTTTTCCTTTAAAAGAGCACTCAGCTTTCACCACCACTCCAGCATTTTGTCAATAGAGTTCAGAACAGGGCTAATGATTACCATTAAAGAAAGCCTACAATGACTTTAAGAACTTATCTTTTGTATTTTGTTCTTTTTATTCTACTGTGGGATCCTAGAGGGAAGTTACTTCAGACAGCTCTTAAGGTTTAGGAAAAGAAATTAAAGAGGTCAGGGAGGGAGCAAGAGGAAAAATTTCTGCAAGTGAAAAGATGAACTACTTTAATGCAAAACACTCTTTTCCACTTTAGAGGATGATGACAGAAAGGCAAGACATTCCCAGACACTCTTTTTATTTATTTTTTAAATGATGGACAAGTAGACTTCAAGGAGGAAGGGTGAGAAGAACATGAATATATGGATATTTTACTATTCTCTTGCTCTAGTTATTGACCAGATTGTACTGTAAAGAAATTCTATCTAAATTCTTTGAATATCTAGCCCTGGCCATAACTACACTTGTCCCTTTGTGTGCTTGTGCACATCATGAGCTCAAATGGCCTTCAGCAGACTGCCTCTTCAGCATCTTGTGGAAGTGCCTTCAGACTGATGCAAATATATTTTAATACTTACCTTAAACTCCTGCCCCAACTTTTTCACCAAATTTCACCTCTCCAGTTTCTTAAATCCTTCTGAGAGGCCTTCAAATCCACTAATGGCTCATTTCAAAGAAATTTAATATAGCTTTATGTTCTGTACACATTTCTGCTTTGTGTAAGATGCTCCTTCTAACTGCAACACTCCTTTTTCATTGCTGCAGTACCTATTTTTTTATATCCATGCAAGAAAAATACTAGCCCAAGCTACTTCTAAAGTAATCTACGTACCTCAATCATGCACATCACCACAGCAATAGCAGAGTCTAATATTGATATATACTGTCTTTCCTTCCTAGCATTCATTACAGTTGGGTACTGTTGGGTACGGTTGCCACTGAGAACCCATGCATGCTCCTGGGTCTCCTGTCTTGGACCCGAGGACCACAGGGAAGTAACGTGCTGCAAAAACATGGTCTAGAGAACAGGATCTCCAGCACTCTGTGCAATTTCCTGGTGGGAAGCCCAGCTTTGGCAGGCATTCCCAGTCTGTTCCCCTACTGAAGCATCAGAGATGCTTCTTTCTCATACCAGAGCATGGTGGTAAAGATTTCAGACCTGTAAGCGCTTTTCACACCCTTTTATGATGTAAAAGGGGGCCTTTGGGTCAAATATAGGACCACCATGTCCAAAAATACTTTGCTTCAGTTTAGTGCTCTGCTTAGTGTGCTCAGTTTATGTTACAGTAGATGAATTCTCCAGTGAACTACTTTGTTTGCTTTTTAAATAAACCCTTTTGAATTCCGTTATCATCTCCTCATAGCGATATCTCAGTTACTGAGAGGGTTTTTTCTTCCTTTACATTTATATAAGGTGCTCCTCCTCCCTGCTGCTTTCCTCTTTGATCTCCTGTCAGGAGTTAGAAATTGACTGCACACAGTGTGTTTATTTTCCTGCTTGTCATTAGAATGAATTATCATCATTACGCAATTCCTCTACAAACAGTAAAGTCAGAGCGTGAAGTTTGTCTGGACACTCAGAGAGTCCCACAGCTTCTTTTCTCTTTTACCTACTGGGCACCCTGGAATAAAATTTTGCACACAATGAAAAGTAAAATCTACAAAACTCCAAGGCTGATAATGGTCTAAAACGCAATAAGACACTGGGAAAAAGCATATCTGACATCAGCAGGAAACTCCAGCTGTTTTTAACCTCAACCTTCTCTGCAATTGATGAGGAATCCCTGTATAATTTGCCATTCAGGCTATGTTAGAGAAGAAAACATCACTTTATTTTCTATAAATTAGTAATGGGCAGAAGTAGTCAGCTTGGCTACTTCCATTGATTTACATGAGTAGAATTCCTCTAAGAGTATCCATTTCCATGAGGCCCTTTGTTTTTCATGTGATTGAGAACCAAACTTGTAAGAAATTGTTATCAATATTTTAGTGAAAGTACTCCATTTTAATGAGATCTGCAAGATAAAGTTTTGGTCCTAGATTAAAAATAAAACATGTTTGTTATTCCCCTTGCTTTTTTTGGCCAGTGTTATATAAAATTAAATTCACAATAAAGCATATCTTCAATAATTCATCTGATTTTATATCATTTTGTCTTCCCCTCCCCTCAATTTGGACATGGCTGTTTTTGTCAACAAACAGCAATCCTCAACTACTTTCACCTTGGATTCCTGTGGTTGAGTAAATTATAATTTTCTAATGTGATTACTAGGACAGTGTTTCAAGAGGATTTACAAAAAAAATTATGCCAAAACCTTGTGAAGGAGGCACCTAGAGAAAGTTCTGTGCTAGATTTTTGTAGCTGTATGTTTTCAAACTATGAGGTTCCTTAAACATAGATTTTTAACCCAGCTTTATGTCAACAATTTGAGGGCAGTTCAGCACAAGAGCAGTAGCAGAGCTCCTAATGTCTACACTGTCACACTGTTTTTAATTTTAAAGCAAAGAGTCACACTACCCTTTAAGATACAATTAAACCAGCAAATATGATTTGATTTATTGAAAGCTACTAATAAGCAAAGCCAGCCAGCTGGGCTCAATCTACACGGGGGAGAATGATGGATGAATTGATAGATTCATAGTTCACCTGACAACTAATCCCTAACAGCAGCTACAGTCGTGGTTCTGTGGGAAAGAGGTGCAGTTGGGCACAAATCATCATCATCATTTGTATGTCTATGGCAGCTTTCAGTCCTCTACTCGCAGATCTTCACAGACACTTAATTAAGCCTCATGATATCCCCTCAAGGGAAGTCAATATTAGTTTACCTATAGGTAAACTGAGATACAACAATGTGCAACTTGTTCAAGGTCATTTAGTGGTCCAGAGGGATAGCAATGAATGAAATCCTCTAAATTTGACCCCAGCAGCCTGATTTAATTATGAAATGATGCTCCCCTTTTGTTACCAGCTCCACACTGGAAATAGCCATGGCAGGTGTTTTTGGGAAGGGAGTACAATATGGCAAAAAGAAGAGGTAACAAAGTGGTAAAAAAGCCTAGCAATACACAACCTATGCTCAAAAAAACCCCCCAACTTTGAAAAACTCACTAAATTTAGAAGCAGATTAACTGGCATCTTTTGTTGAATATATTAAATAGTTTACTGAGGAGGGAATGTGATCGTTTTACTTGCTCCCTAAATTACCACTCTCAACAACTAGTCAATGTTAGTGGCTAGAGAAGTAAACTAAACCATTGTGGTAGCATTTCTCAGATGTTCTGCACGTATGCAGACAGTGAAAAAAAGCAGATGGAGAATACTATAATGAAATGAAATGTTCTATTTAAAAACTGTTTGTCAGCTGTAGTCAAGTTGATACTGTCATCATGGCAACAAATCACAACACTTCACATGCTTTGTGCCTCTGTGCTCAAGTTCACTTCTTAGAGCTGAGCTGGTGGAAATTGGAAGTTCTTGAGCAGTCCCATGAGTGGAACAACAAACAAGTGATGGCTACCTCAGGTTTCGAATGCACTTGAATGGGAAGATGAAAGGTCAATGGAGTGCTCAGTTTTATAACAAACTGATGGTTACCTCCACTATGCTGCACCAGATTAAAAAAATAAACAAATCAATCTACATGAGCAAAAACACTTGAAACCTTACTAAGTTGACTTCATGGTTCAGGGTGCTGATAACAGGCTAACATTTTTCAGCTCAAGGTCATCAGCTGAAGTCAGGTTTACTCTTGATGTCACTCAAAGTCATTAATCTGCTGTTCAAATCCCAGCCTTGCAAAATACACCTTTGGTCTCTCCCCAGTTCCTAGTGGTCTGGAGCCCATAGGTATTTTAAAAGCAAACATCATTTCAGCTAACACTACTTAGCATCTTTGTTGATGTTCTCAGTGGAAGAGCAAGTGGGCACTAACAATGGTTGTCTCTGAGGCCCCCTGGGACAGCTTGCTGTATTTCTGGACCCTATTACAGAGTCTCCAGTCTTCAGTGTTGCCACTTTGATACCATTTAACAATTTGCTTTGATGGCTTTTTCTCTTTTTTTCCCCTTTATGTACAGGAAGGGAAAACACCACATAGCTTTTGTGCATATTTTGTATGAAGACAAATTTTGATACTCATAATTTATTGCCCAAATCCAAAGCCAGTGATTCTGTAGTGGAGGAAAGAACAAGGCATTTTACAAGGCAGCAAAAAATCAGATCCCCAAACCTTTGATCTGATTAAGCTTCAACTTCCATAGAAGCCCCAGTAGGAGTCTTAGCATCCATTAGTAATTATGATCAAACTATGTATTGTAGACAGTAATAATATTTGCCAGGCCTGAGATTTCTGTCATCTTCTTACTGGGCTTTTTAAAACCAAATCATGCTGTTAAAATAGCCTGCCATTCTAAACTACTCCAGATTCATTTAAATGGATTTGCATTTACATTTCCTTTACTGGAATTAGTTATGGTTACACACAGTGAAAAGGGGTAATTAATAAAGAGTAAATCACAAAAGCCTGATTTTTATTTACATCACCAGTAACTGGCTTGAATCTAAGAAAAGTAATACTTGCATAAGAAGGCTCAAAGTCTTAAACACTCCACTTGGTCTTAATTATTCCAGTTTTTTAGGAGAGGTGAGAAAAATGTCTGCAGAATTGCCTACTCAATAGAGCATGAATAATGAAAATTTCTCTACACAGCTTGCAACCTACTACAATGACAATTGTAGAAAAAGAGTACATTATTAAACATTGTGGCAAATTCACAGGGCATTTATATCTCAGTTCTTAATTTAGCTAGATGTATGTATTTAGTTACTATCAAAATTACAATACTTCTGAGGGCAGAAATTGTTCTTGCTATTGTCTCGGCTTTTACACACAGATGGATGCAGAGATTGTCATGAGGGAAAACCAGACACTGGTTTTAGCAGCAAGGACTTGATTTATTATTGCTTCAAACAAGTTTCATGCATTAAAGATCCCTGTACCGAACATGACATGTTCTTTCTTTAAAAACAGCTACACGCTTTAGGACAAGTGACATGATCCAAATGGCTGACATTGATGGCTATTCTAATACAGCACAGGAGCATCTCCCTGACTCCATGTGTTATACATCTTTTTTCAAACAGAGAGAGGATAGGGGGAAATATCTAGTTGAAATGAACTCTCTGTTCTGCAAAAAATTTGGTTTTCATCTTCCTCTGTGTATTAATTTCTACTGCCTAGGCTAAAGAAGGCATTTTTGCAGAGACACGAATTTCAGCATTTGATACCCACTGATGTGAAGGGAAAACATTCCCTCTTCTTCACTTGCCTTTGGAATGGGTAAGTACAGATGTGTTAATTATGAGAAATAAGTTGCTAAGTAACACCACTGAAATAAAAACACAATATGACATTTTTACTGTGTGAAAGAATGGTGGGAAGAAAGATCTGAAAGAAGAGCTGAAGGGACACAGTGGTATCAATGGTATCACACAGCATTTTTAACAGCTGTAACAATTCTTGAGAAAATCCTAAAGCATTTCAGATAGGATAGAAAAATACAATTTTAGATTCTAATCTAGTTAAAATATTTTACAGTTAAGTAGCCTCCAAATAGCAATAAATTATGTACACATGAAAAATAGCCAATTTATTATTTTACTCCCTTGCAAATACAAAACAAATAAATGTCATTTTCAAAAAGTTTCTCTTTTTCTTCTGTATGGAAGATTTTTTTTCATTTAAGACATAGTATTGTCCCACCATTACAGGTCAGATTTGATGAAGTTTCTTTAGAACCCATCAAGAGAAAATATGAGTGACATGATGAAAAGTCAACTAAATATTCCTTTTCCAAGGGACAAAATATCAACCCCACTTCCATCAGCTCTTCTCACCCATGAGTATAACATGAAAACAGTGGGAACTAAATTATTTTGGATTTGTACACATGTAAATACACTGAATGATTTTCCATCCCTAAGGTTCCATGGAATTACTAGCAAATATTGGTTCTTTCTTCATCATTTGCTAGCCTGATTTCTCTCCTGATTTCTTCCTACAGTTCCCTATTTTGTTATGACCCTCTCATGGCTCTGATTTCCTCTTTCCCATCCATGTATCAAATGTTTCCATAGACACAACAGGTCTCTCTGCTCTGCCTCCATCCATGCTCTACAGCTACAGATAAATTGCTCCTTTAAGTCTACCATACACATCTCTGAGCATTCAGAAGAGTAAACTCTCCCAAAATATGGCAGGCGAGGCTGTCAGTGATCATGTAAGAGATACTAATTTACATACACCAAACCAAGGAGATGGCTCATTGATCAAAGCAGCCATTTTCAGCACTAGCAACAACTCTGGAGTGCCCAGGCAACCATCACAGCAGGGAGACCAACACCAACCTCCAGTTGCAACTTGGCCTGCAAATGCTACAAGAACACAGACTGAAACATACTCTCTAGTGAAGAAAGACCAGAGGATTAAGTAATTGAGCCACCAAACATCTCACCACATGCAAGTCACAGCATCCCAGATAGAATCATAGAATAGCCTGGGCTGGAAGGGACCTTAAAGATCATCTAGTTTCAAGCCCCCTGCCAT
>VZTY01013043.1:20397-39170 GCA_013400935.1 Turnix velox
AGAAGTCAATCTGCTATGTAAAACTGCCACTTCCTGCCTTTAAGTGATCACATTTGTTTCACAAAACACAGTGACAAATCTGATCTAGACAGACTGCTGCTCAGCATACTTTCAGTGATATTCTTGATATTCATGTAGCAATTTCACATGTTTCCCTAAATCTTCCATTTTGCATTCTGGCCCACCCCTATTCTTCCCTTAGTTCATCTCTATTTAAAGCCAGGAATGGAAAGAATAGTGGCACAAGAAGAGAAGTTAGCTGAATCCTGAATGAATTCTTCGTTTTCTCTGAATGTTTTGTAGTGAACAAGTGAGTCCAAGAGTCATCGTGTTTTCTTGTAGGTTTAGTAAGAAATTAAGAGAAATGTAGGTATAGAAAAGCAGTACCTTTTAGAGTAAGCTTGTGCATAACCCTATAATTCCACTGTAGGCTTTCTACAGTAGAAAAACACATTCATGCAACAGAATTCTGAGACTACAGGCAGACATGTGAAAACAACTGAGAGAATAATCAAACCACACTTCCAACCTGCAAGAACCTCAGCATTTCCCACATGCAGCCAGTGATGCCTTCCCAAGCAAAAAGTGTAGGTGTTCAAATCTCTTCTGAAGTCACAACAGGTAGGTTGCTTCTGACAAGATGAGTGCAATGCCACTAAAATTGCTCATTTAGGATCTCTTTGAAGCTGAGCAAGAGGGATGGATACTGAGAGTGCTGGATTTCTCTTTTAAAGCAGCTATCCAAAACAAGGAGCACAAGTTATACCCTAGAAAGCCCCATTTCTCTCCAAGAGCTACAGAGAAAGTCAAGGATGGGGATCTCAGATATAGAAGTTCACACTAGAGATGTTTAAAGTGAAATGAATCTTGTTGTAAGGAGTTTCTAAAAGGCCTTGAAACAAGATCTCAAAGGGCTATTTCAAGATAAATGTCAGTCAAAAAAAGGAAATAATTCATGTAGCGATGACCAGCTTTAAGCTGTGCTTATTTCTTCTTAGCAAAATTGGTTTAAGCATCACATTCAGAGTTGTTTCACTGTTTGCAAAAGCAAATGGGTCAGAACAGTAAACAAGTATTTTTCCTATTTGTTCTTGATTTTACAAGTGACTCCAGGATCCCATTCACAGTCCCTTAGCCTGTCTGCGTCTCCAGCAGTCTCTTTGTAAAAGCAAAAGGTAGTATTTTTGCATTTTATGGGGACTTCACCAATTACACATCTCTAAAATTATCTATATACTTTAATGCAAGGATTATTATTAATGAAATATTACTGTTAATATGTTTATAATAACATTTATACAGCATTTTTGTTATTTTTCCTTCCACAACTCCATGACATACTTCTAGAAATGTTCTAGTTGGACAAAACATCTTTTTGCTTTCTGCCTTTTTTAGAGGCAGGCAAAGGAAAAGGTGATAACCTAATTTATATTTGTTGTTGAGCCTCATTATGCTTTAAGAAAACCATTTTATTAACCATAGTTCATCCACTTCTGTTTTGTAAACCACAGTGCAAATATTAAGTAGAAGGTCTTGCACACAACTGTCCAGATGTTATTGGTAATTACACATAACTGCAGGGACTGAAGAATAAAGCCACAGAGTAAGGCAAAGTGCTCCAATTTAAAAAAAATGCAGAAGGTGGAGTTTTTCTTGTAAAAAATTTGTTAAACACAGTTGAAAACATTCATATAGGCGTGGCTAGATTCTAACTATGCTGGATTACACTGAAGTTAATTAACACAATTTAAAGTCTTCAGTTAATGGGCTTGAATTCTCTTGGCTTTACACAGGGTGTGTAAGAGACTGATGTACTGGCACAGTAATTAGTCTCAATGTCTCCATTTCATTTCTTGACATTTCTCTTTGATCACTGCCAGGCTAACATTTGCATCTTCAGAGAAAGCAATAAAAACATCTCATACGTAGAAAGGGATCCAGCACTCATTTATATGTTGTTATTCTCTTACTGTCTTCCTTTCTCTGTCACATAGCAGCCAAAGAGGGCAAGCAGGTGCATTTCTGCATCAGCCAAAATAATGCTTCGTTCTACTAAGTTAAGATAAAGACTACAGTTAATGCTGGAGCAACTGCCCAATGAAGACAGGCTGAAGAAGGCTGAGGAGGTTGTTCAGCCTGGAGAAGAGAAGGCTCAGGGGGGACCTTAAAGTATCTTATCAGTACCTGAGGGGGTCCTACAGAAAGGCAGGGGAAGGAATTTTTAACATAATATCGGATGGGAGGACTAGAAACAATGAATGTAAATTGGAAGGGGGTAGATTTAGACTTGACATAAAGAAGAAATTCTTATACAGTGAGGGTGGTGAAACACCGGAACAGGTTGCCCAGAGAGGTTGTGGATGCTCACTCTCTGGAGGTGTTCAAGGCCAGGCTGGACATGGTACTGAACAGTCTGATCTAGTGGGAGGTGTCCCTGCCTATGGCAGGGGGGTTGGAACTCGATGACCTTTAAGGTCCCTTCCAACCCAAACCATTCTATGATTCCATAATGCTACAGTTTAATCTAGAAATTTAGGACTACACGTTAAGCTGGAAGACAGGCAGACTGGGCAGACAAACTGATCAACTTTTTCTCTCAAGCTTTCTTGCCTATCTAGATCCTCCTTCCACTCCCCATCATTTCCCCAGTACAAACTTGTCTAATGCAAGGATATAGTAGGCTCATACTTAAGAGACAAATTATTCCAAGACCTGAAAACAGAATGGCAGAACAAAGGAATACAGCTACTTGAGCAAGGTTAAAAGAAATAAGAGAAATACCAAGGATAAGGAAAGCACTTGTGATAAAAGTAGTAAGAGTTCATTGCACTTCAATAAATTATCATTGTTCCTACAGTGTAAGATGAAGCTATGCAGGCACATGATCAGACAAAACAGGTATAGCTTTTTTTCTATATCATTAAAGTGATGTAGAAAACTGGGAAAACTAGAAAATCCAACACATCAATTTGATGTAGAAAAAAAGCATTCAGTTAATCTATAGAAATAAGATCTGAAAAAATGGCCCAAAGCATAAGTCAAGTATCAATTCATGGATAAGATTTTTTGTTCACTGTAATTACACTCTTAATAAAGTCTTAGTTTGAGGAATTAGAGGTCTAGTGGGTTAGATTTCACTTGTCATTGCAAAAAAAACCAAAACCCCCACAACTTACTAATTCAAAAAAGAAAACAAACAACACACAGGCCATTTTAACCAAGTGGCAGAATTATTTCTCTGTTCCAAACATGAGTAAAATGGAACTGAAAAATCAAGAAGAGCAAATTATAGTCAGCCAATTTATGTCATCCAATAGAATTTTAAAGTTTTTCCTTGTCTTTGGCAGCAACAAACCAAATTTAGATGCATCAGTAGGCTGGGAGACTTCACCTATTGTACAATTCCATGGGTGTGAATCCTCATGTAAGTGAACATCTGTTTATTTGCAATGCAAAAATTATATAAACCTGCCACCGACCTTGGTGGATTCACCTCCCTTCAGGTTGGCAGTGAACTCAGAGAAATTGTACTGTGGCCAAGGATATTGCATCAGTCTCAGCATAAAGTCTTTCAGGTACCTTAGAAACTGTGAAGTCATAGCAGAACAACATCTAGGTGATTTTTTTTAATGCAATTTAAGAAAAGTGTAATTGAACCCCTGCCTCTTGTTTGCAGACTGCTTACTTGTGAAAATTGCAACAACTGACACAGATATCAACTAATACCATGAGAGGGCTAAGTTATAAGATAGCCAAGCTCATTTAGAAAAATAAGTTGGAGCACTCCCAGGTCCTTAGGAACAAATCTCCTATTCCACGTCTTTTATGGCACCTTTGAAGTATTCAGTGTTTGGGGAAAAAAAAGAAGATTAAAAATATTGAAATGTTCTGTGAAGATATTAGGCTTTCATTTCCTTTTGGCCGGCTACAAATTGTTAGACTGTTCAAACCCCAGACACTACACCAATCCCCAATGCCTAAATGACATTCATCAAATAATTTCCTAATGAAATGTATTAGAAACCACTTAGAAAAAAAACATATCTATCTAATTCTGCAGAACAGACTAGAGGCTTAATTTTGTTCTCAGCTACACTGGAGTAATTCTAGAATAACTTAATTGATGACATTGAATTACTTGAATTCTCACAGCAGCATATCTGGAAGGCGAATTTGATTGTGAGGACAACAGATTATTACAACTCAAAGTTCAAGATTCAAGCCCCAAAAATCCATCTGATTCAGAGCAGCTGATTTTCTGCTAGCAGATTTTCCCTGCAGTTTAATGGATTTCATATATGTTTTCAGTTTCAGAAGGTCTGCTAAGTAAAACATTTTCAAATCTATTCTGCTCCTCCTTTTAATGAACCCCAAACCTGGCCAACACTCCCCTCCCCATTCAGATGTTAATCTGATAGATCCTTAACTTCGGTGGAGAGGGCAAACCAAGGTGCAAGAGCAAACTGGGAAGGATTAAAAAAGCCTAATAATTTTTCATTAAAAGAACTGATGACAGCATGTTATGGAAACTGCTCCCTAAAACAAAAGAGCAGTCTTGGACTGGGGCTTTACTTGCAAATAGTGGCAAAAGGGTCAAAATCTGCAACCATTTTTTTTCTGATTTGGGCTGGTATCTTATTTGGAATAAAAATCTAAACTATTGCATAGACATAAGGTGAGAAACCAATATTATGTCCCAAAATCCATCAGGCAATCAAAAAATAACTTGTACTAGAGGAAACACCAGCAAAATAAGCAAGAAATGTGAGACATTATCTTATTTTTCAGAAGCAGAAGATACTTGTTGCTGCAACTAGCACACAGGTCTAGATACAATACTCTGAAAGGATTTATGGTCTTCTTCCTAATGTAGATAACAGTTTAATACAGTGATCACCTTATGAACCCTTTGCTCTTTTACTACTGTTTCTCTTCGCTTTCACAATAATAAGGCTGGAGCAGCTACAAGAGCTCATTTAGAAGCACTTCATTAGGAAATCATGTAGGGTACTGTTATCTACCATTTCATGTGGCCTAACAGTTGGAAATGAGATTTCCAGCAGCATGATACCAACCAGCTACCCATAGGCAACCATGCAGAACTTCTCAGATCATCTGATGAAAATCCCTAGACATATCAGTGCTTTTTTCTGTATCTCCTAGATTTGGCTTATTGCAGGCACATGTATAACTGGAACTTTAATTTGGAACTCCTGTTTTCCCTCTGCAGTAAAAATAACAGCTTCCTTTGTACATGATACATATGTCCCCAAAAACACTCAGGAAAGTACACTGAAGGGGGAAGGGTTCAATAAAAGTAAATAAGCAAGCTAATAGAAGCAGTCAGAGCTGGAAAAATAAGGGACACAATGAAACACTTTGTGACACAGGTGCTTGCCTAGCCAGGAACCCATTAGCACCTTGTCACAAAAGCCACTAAGCATGCAAAAATATGATTATGGAGGTCATAAAAAACAATGGACATACACAATTAAGTGACCAATGAAAACCTGTCATCTAGTCTTCCCTTTGGAACAAAGCCAGGAATAACTGTTGGGAAGGTAAAGAAAATTGGCAAGTACTTCATCCTCATCTTTAGACTTTTACTGGTAGGCAAAAGAAAACACAAAAAAACCCAAACAACCTTTGCCTCCAAAAATGCCCACAAAAAATCCCAAACAACAGATGACAAAAGCAAATTATGAGAGAGATAAAAGAGTGGTTTGTGGTAATATCCCCATTAATTTTATGGACCTGTGAAAGCCAAACCCTCTAGCCCTCACTGAGTTGATGTGATGTAGTGACAAATGTACTGAGCATCTCTTGACATTTCCATGCAGAACAAGTTAGAAAGCATCTGGCAAAGAATCAACATTTTCACTTTCACAGTCTCTGACATCAGTTGTCCCAGCTCCCTCTAGCTGACTTCATCTGCTGCAGCTACAGCTACTGTCATCTGAATGCATCTTCTGCATTTTCATCTGACCCCTCAACAAATCCCAAATCTCCCACCTTTAAATCAGAAGCTTCATCACAGGATGAAACCCACTTACATCTCGTCTGTCAAACTTGACAGGTAGCAAGCTTAAAGCTTTAGTTTAAATCAAATGCTCTGCTGGGCTTCTAGAGTCAAACTTTTCTAGTCATAGCTCATAATCTGGGTCTTCAATATCCATTCAAAACTGGTTAAAAACTCATTTGTCCTTTCTAAGATTCTACTGGAAATTTACCCATGTGTAACTTCATAACACAAGCTGTTAATTATGAAAAAGAAAAAAATTATGAGAAATCAACACACCCAACTCTTACCAACACACCTCTCTCCACCCAGCTCATCGTGATTATACATTTAGGTGGGAAACTGTTTATTACCCTCAATTATGGAGCAACTCTATTCTCACTGCAGAGCCCCATCATATTAGAGATTGCATAAGGACTGTAAAATAAGACAGTCACTTGAAGTAAAGAACTTTTGGTGAAGTTTTAATAGGATATGTGATGGAAGAACTAGGAATAATGGATATAAGAAATTCTTTATGGTGAGGGTGGTGAAACACTGGAACAGGTTGCCCAGAGAGGTTGTGGATGCCCGCTCTCTGGAGGTGTTTTAAGGCCAGTCTGGACAAGGCACTGAGCTGCCTGATCTAGTAGGAGGTGTCCCTGCCTATGGCAGAGGGGTTGAAACTAGATGATCTTTAAGGTCCCTCCCAACCCAAAGTATTCTATGACTCTCTAAGTTACTCTGGAGAGAACTCTGCTATTATTTGTTTCCCAGGACACTGCTCTGGGAAACCCTTCACTGTTCACTGTACAACCAATAGGAAAAACCTCACAAGAAAGCATTAATGCACATTTCAAACATATTAAAAAACATTTTTAACATGGATTTTAAAGCAAAAGTTAGACTGTCTTAGTGAGTTTCACACACTCAACAATTTCTTCCCCTATATTGTTCTTTGCACAGTGACCGTGAAGCATGAAAAGACTTGGAAAACAGATCTGACAGCCACTTAGAAACACTTCTGTTTTCAGGGCTTAAGAGAATTAAGGCCTTGACTCTTCCACTATACAAATCAGAAATAAATGCAAAGAGTCACCTGACACTACGGTGCAGTGAAACACTCATGAAGCTAAGATGTTGTGCTTGCTTCAGTGGAATAACTTCAGTAACACGTGCAGATTGGCATGCAAATAAACCTCTTAAAATGGCACCTAGTGAATGGAGAAAAACAATTCTATTAGAAGTTTTTGAAAGACACTACTAGAAAGTTCTTAGATATGATCAGCTAAATACAAATTATCACACAGCCTATTTCCATTGAAAATGCAATATGAGGTAAATTCTGCAGTGATCTGTAGCTTATCAAAGCTTCACTGAAAACCCTTGTTGTTTTGTAATTCCAGGTTAGTGCAAAATTTAGGATTGTTTTATTTAACATGTACAACTGTGCATTAGGGATAGAGAATCATAGCAACAGCAAGAAAAGGACTTCTCAAGAAAAAAAAAAGAAATCATAGAATGGGTTGGAAGGGACTTTAAAGATCTAGTTCCAACCATGGCAAGGTAAACCTCCCACGAGACCAGGTTGCTCAATGCCTCATCCAACCTGGCCCTAAACACCTCCAGGGAAGGGACATCCACAAGCTCTCAGGGCAACCTGTTCTGATGTCTCACCACCACTACAGTGAAGTTACCATCCTTTGTAACACAAAGATAGTTCCCCTTTGCAAAGTCCCAAGCTTGTGTTCAGTTATTTCCACAGATGCTTGAGTCTTCTTTTCAGAAAAAAAACCTCTAGCTGCATCAAGTCCCAGTTTAGCTTGGCAGCCTGCAAAGAGCAGGTGGTGGCCTATCTTAGAAGTAGAAAATGCATTTTTGTGTCTTTTCTAACCCACTTTAGAGACACTGTGAGATCTGCTAAAATCCCACAGACCCTACCAGACTCCACATTCTGCTCACAGTGACAGCATATAGCCAGAAAATGAGACGAAACACTGATGTATTTCTACTAGGGTAAATGAGATCAGAGGCAGAGTTCACAGCTGAGACCATATGATGAGACTGGCAACTTACAAATTGACTGATAAAAGGCTACCCCATACAAAAAAAAAAAACCAGTCACACCTAGGGATTCAAATTTTTGAAGATACTTGGGGTTTGTCTGCAGAGTTATGGGGGTTTTAATTATTATTACACATCATTAATATGTTCAAATATTATGTCCCTTTAATTTTGCTTATTTTAATTCAAAGTATCAGCAAAGTATCTCTTTCTTTTCATATTAGCACCACTCATGTAACCCCCAGAGCACAAAGATTCCCCTGATTAATAGCTCTGCCAGAACTATTCCTACTTATTCTCTTTTTTCTGATTTTCCCTTAGTCTCCACTCAAAATACCCAATGACAGCATTTTTACATAACCCAAAACTTTGCAACTTGATTTCTCACTGTTCCTTTTCCACTTTAAGAAGACCCTGTCAATTTTGCTTGCCTGAATAATAACCAAGCAACATAGAATCATAGAATAGTTTGGTGTGGAAGGGATCTTAAAGATCATCTAGCTCCAACCCCCCTGCCATAGGCAGAGACACCTCACACTAGACCAGGTTGCTCGATGATCATAAAAGCTCAGTCTTAGGAGAAGCCAAGTCCTCATTACTTTAAGTCCAAACCAGTAATCAAGCACCCTCACCAACTTCCAGGATTGTATCAAAGTGTTTCAGCTTACTAAACAGTGATTTTCCCACGTCCCTGTTTCTCACTCAGAAATCAGGATTACCTTCTAGTCGTGGATTTCAGAAACACCGGGAAACGTATTTAAACAAGATCACATGGGATCTGCCACCAAGCAGGCAATGCAGGTTTCTTTATGCAAGCCTCTCAGGTGAGCAATAGAAGTGAATGTTATAGTCTCAAGAATATTCTGTCATGTCTGTGACTACTTAATTTTAATTTTTTAATTTTTTTTTTTAAATCTAGTGCCTCTCGACTCTGTTCAGGTAGCCATGTCTCCCCAGTATTTCGTTCAGATGCAGCACAGAAAAGTCTTAACAACCCTGGGCTGGCAGCCAAGGCTGCCAGTGACTGACGCTGGCTTAACTGAGCAAAGATTTGCTTTGCTCCAAGCAGGAACCTGACTACACAAGGACCGGCGGTGACAGCGAGGGTGCGGGCTTGCATCCTAACAACTCCAGCTTGTGCTCAGGCAAGCGGAATCAGCTCTTAAACCGAATGCTAAAAGGCTTCAATCTTTTACTTCCTTCCAAATTCACCTCCTGTATCAACCCAGGACTTGTAAGAGCAGTGCATTAGGGTAGTTACCTCGCTAATCTGGGCATAATTTTAAGATCAATGAAAGGCGATTTAAACGTTGAAGGAGGAGAAAAGCAAAGGGAGGCACAGAAGTAAGGAGGTGGAGAAGAAATAATTGCATGAATACATTTTAAAATGTATTCTTGCCAGTAAACGATAGAAATAAATCAGCTGTATGAAGTCACTGGTAGCTGGATTTAAAATAGAAGTTTATGACCATTTGCTAAGGGGCCAGCATGAAGCATAAGCAAAACTAAAAGAGTTTCCATGAGCAATGATAACATTAAGGTGCTGGAATAAAATCTTCATTTAAATAAAATTACACTTTTCCAAACAAAGAATACAGGCAAATTTAACAAAATCTCTGTCTCAAAGTTTTTACTGTCTAACCAGAAAATGCCTGGAGGAATGAGAGAAACAAAAAAGTGGAAGTGAAATCAATGCCCAGCAAAAATACATAGATACCTAAATTTCCTTGCATCACCTGAAAAAAGAATCTAATTTTCCATGGAGAGAGACTGAAGAATACAGCCTGGGTGCAAACAATTCCATAATTATTCACCACTGTGCCCTCCCCTCCAATTTCTCTCTGTTTTATTTTTTTAAACTGAGGATAGTTTTCAGGAAGAGGTAATTATAAGTGGTAAAATGCTTTCGTGCTCTTCATTTTAAAATCAGGTGGACTAGAGAGTTGCAGAAGAGAAATGATACGATTTCATCAACATTCATACAATTCTGGAATCTCTGATGCTCTTCAGTCTTAGTGAAGTCAATATCTATCATCCCACTTGTCAAACATTAGCAATGCATTGGCCAAAGAACACATCCTTTACATATGCAATGGCCTGAAGTTGGGTTTGATGTGCAAAAAACACCATACCATGCCAGGAACAGCAGTGAAGTTAACCTACCCTGTGGACTGAAACAACCCTTTAAACTTTTCATCCCTTAAAACTTTGGTTTATGTTTCAATTAGGCCACAAACAAAATTCATTTGGCTGTGTCAATATACAGATGACAAAGCTTGATCATAAAAATCATCACAGAGCTAAGTACAATTGATAATCTCAGTAGCAGGCAAAGATGCTCTAAAATAGAAACACGTGGGTGGTTTATGCATCTCCACTATTTGTCTGCAGTAATCCATTTGCTAAGTATTATTTTTATACGTCACTCTCGAGTGAAATTAAAGCGAGAACAAAAATAGTCCAACAAAGGTATATTAAGAAATAAACAGGAGTGGGGATGAGCAGGAAGCAAAGCCTTCCCAGAGAAAGGCCTTACAGTCCATAAACATCTAAGAGATCCTGTGGCCAGATCTCTGCTTTGTCCCTCAGGAGACAGAAAACCACAGATCGCCAAAGACTTTGGCCCTATTAATATTCAAACAGCTTTTTTTTTTTTTCCCTCTCATCCCTTCCTCTCTCTGGTAGTTTTTGAACCAGGATCTTATAAATGAAAGCCAGTGGATTAAGCATAACAGATCAAACCACTGTTAACACTCAGACTCCTGCAAGGCTGAATCCTAACAGCTCTGTTTTCTGCCTACAGTCTGTGCAAGCAAGTGTAACCAATGCATGCACCGAATGCTAAAGGCCACAGCCTTTGTCTTCTCCAAGTTCTGTCTGTTTCAGAGGCTAACACGCTGCAATTAGTCTAATTAATGTGAAACAATGAGCTGTGTTACCACTTATCAAATTGATTGTTTCCCTATCAAAACAAAACAGGCTGCCTTTTTGATGTAATTTCAAGAGATGATTTGAAATGTCATGTTGCTGCAAGCCAATTACCTTATGACTGGAGTCACGGTCAACAGAATACATAATTAGCATGAGTTTGGGAAGGCTGCTTACTGCTAGTATGCTAATTAACCATCTTTTGTCATAAAACAAAAAGGTTGTAGCTAGGGTTGTGAAATAGGTCTTTTTTATTTACATTTCTTTGGGCTTATCAACGTGAGGCATGACAAGGCAAAAGAATGGAAAATTTTAATTCCACTTCTTCAAATTAATACCGAGCTGCAAGGTCAGACATGGTGTTGGACTACAAGCAATGCTCAACTTCTGCATGTGCAACCCACTGTCTTCATCCTCTGCCAGTGAAATGTAGTAAAATGAAGCACAAAGTGAATCTCATCCCATAAAGCCATTGAGTAAGAGCACTTACAAAACAACTGAGGACACTCCATGCTCCTTTTCAGGAAGGACAAGAGCACCTCTGATAGCCCAAGGTGCCACCCTGCCAACTCCCAACCACTCCACTAGAATTTTTTCAAAAGCATCCTCCAGAAGAGCCTAAACCACAGATGACGGTATTACTTTTGCTTCAGCATGACCCTCAAAGAATACTTAACAAGGGTGTACAGGATAGAAAACGAAGCCTGCCTGCGAGGAAAAAGCTTCATAAGTCAGCTGCTGCCACCTCCTCTCTGTCGCCTCATTTGTGTGATAAATCTATTATTCCTTGGGCATTCATTAAAGAAGCTGGTCCTGCACGGGGCCGGGTGCCTTGCACATGTATAGGTTTCAGCAGAAGCTGAGATGCTCATTACTTTGCAGGATAAAGATCTACCAGAAAGAATCTGAACCTAAAAGCTGGCTGCCAGCAACTCCCACTCTACCCTCTCTCATCCCAGCTCCACTCCACATGCCACCACGCTGTCACACGAGGGTGACAGAAGGCAGAAATTTAGCTTAGTGAATCATTGTTAATTCCTACAAATTTAAATTCTGGCTTTTATTTTCCCATGTTTAATCCAGCACTTTAAGGTTCTGGTTGGCTGAGATCAAGATCTGGAATCAGTAGAAATTTTAATGACGTTGTTTCACTAACAGCTGCTGACTTAAGAATCCTCCTACTTGTTGTAAAAACATTTTTGTTTCTGTCTGTATGCTTGGTTTCTGCTACTACAGGGATAATTCTTGTGCTTCCTGATAGCCCTTAAAAGCAAGAGAGGTGCATAAATTACTCTCCTATAGAGAGGAAAAACTAAGTGTTTGAAACCTAGATGAAAAAGTTGTCAAGCTTGCCTTTTCTGAAGACTTTGTTTAAATTCAAACCCAGTCTGCTCCAGGTTTCCATGAAGAATCTTTAAGTTTAAAGACCAGAAATGACTGAGTGGATCACCTTTAAAACCATGATATGAAATCAGTACACATTCCTAAATTATTTTTCTGATGTCTCTTTCAGTTTGAGCTGAAAGCTCGAAGAGTAATAAAATTAGGTAAGCATTCAGGAAGGCTAAATTTTTACCTTAAGTAGTGAAACTATAATGAACAGGAAAACACTCATTTCTTCTGGTACTGTCATTTACTAGAATCAACACCATCCTTCCTGTCTTTATTCAGCAGAGAAAACAAAGCTAATCCAAATTTCTAAAGAGCTGGCTAATATAGGAGTCAAGGGATCATTAGTCTAATTAACTCATTCCTGTTTTCAGCTTACATTTCATTATGCTATTACACTCTTTGAAATGTCAATTTTAAAATACTATAGAAAACTGTTTAACAAAGAGATAACAAATCTAGGGACATGCAGAACAGTTGCTCAATATTAGAAAGTTAATAGCATCCAGGTACACAACTACACATCACCCAGATAAATCATTATTGTGAACTTCATTTATTGATACACAAATCAGAAGAATTTTTCAGTGGCACTTAGCTCCCTGCTTCATGTTTGTGCTTTTCCTACCTGAGGATTTCATAATAATCAGATTACTTGCACCCACTTTTAGTAATCAGACTTTATTCTTAAAAAAAAAATCAGAATACTAAACTATAACTACCTGTCAGTTTTTATTTTTCTTCTTTTTATTGGGTGTCTTCCTATAGCTTAATATAATGAGTCACTTACTGTAATTTAAGTCAATGCTTTAAATTGATTTAATGAGTCATTTACTGCCTTTTAGTCAGTTTTTAAATAAATCCAACTTTTATTAAGTTAATGGTTGCTTCTCTAACCAGCTGTTTGGAAACAAATCAGCCCAAGTT
The DNA here is from genome assembly GCA_013400935.1 of Turnix velox. Lineage (NCBI taxonomy): Eukaryota > Metazoa > Chordata > Aves > Charadriiformes > Turnicidae > Turnix > Turnix velox. The sequence goes on from VZTY01013043.1 coordinate 33,704, forward strand.
CACACTCCAGGTTTGTACGGCTACACTTGTACAGACATGTACAAGCTCTACCAAGAAATTCTCTTATAAAAATGAAATATGTGCATGCACATAAAAGCAAATAAGACAAGATAAAGCCAGTAGGTGTGCATATGATGCACTCCTGAACATCTCTGTGTTTTCTACCTACTTGCTGGGGGCTAAACAGCTTTTGCTTAGCATTAATCCAGCACATCACTAAATGTGATTAATACTACACATGGCTTGTTGTTCTTCAGCATCTCTTGGGTTATTCACATGTTTAAATTAGATGTGTGTCAAAAACTGCTGGACCAAAGCCTGAATTACAGAGATGTTTTGCCAATATGCTTCTTTGCAGTGAAACATCTGGAGGAATTTGGGATATTTCAACAATAAAGATGGGTATAAGTGGTACAAAATCATCAGCATCCTCTTTATCAAATGCCCCGTGATGAGATGCCCCCTCCACCAAAGTTTTTTCTTCCATGAATTTCCAGACAATGACTGCTATTTTAGTAGCTGGCAGAATCGGGCTCTGTGTGCCAGAGTACACCTCTAATGTTCTCCCAGTGAAAATATCAGACACCTTGATTCCTTTGTATGTATTTTAAGGGATGCTAATGATTGCTTGCACTGACTCCAACTCACAGGCAAAATGAAGACAGACACATGAAAATGGGAATGAAGCATGACAGCAGCTCTTACATAAATATGATCCAGGCATCAATTATACCTGCTATAGCATGGCCCCAGTTATTAGTCATGCAGGATAATAAGAGATCTGATCCTTACATACGATTAAGTCTTTTCTTGAGAGTCTGAAATTCACTGAACCACTTTTTAATACTTTCTGATGTCATCTGGCTTCTACCTACAATAAAAAGCTTGCTAGTTAATCCTCTGGTTATTTCAATTTCTGGGATCTGGAATTTGATCTTCTGAATAGCCTGGACTCTGGTAAGACCTCTACAGCATCTCTGCAACAACCCTTAATAGTAACTAGGCACTAACAGAATGTAAGTGTCTAAAGTCTATAGATACTACAGAAATGAAGAAAAATGGATTTAGTATCTTCTTGTAAAGCCTAGTGCAGGTAAAGAAGTCCCTGCCAATTCCTAGCAAATAGAACTGGATGAAGGAAACCACAATTAGTGATTTAATGCACACATCTTTGCATTTTGGGGGGGAGAAAGCTTCAGCTTCAAGTACCCATGTTTGGAAAGATGGGCTGAAAATATGAGCTTATATTTGAAGTCTCTTACTTGGGGAGACACATAATTCCACCTCAGGATGAGATGTTGTATTAAGAGATACTTACGCAAAATCTGAATCTGTAGGGAAAATTGAGAAATTACAACAATTCACAAGCAACCACATCAGAATCCCTATAGTGTATTTCTGGGATAACAGTACAGAATCCTTAGAGCTGCAAGCAGCTGAGGGGATGATACTATTCTGCTTTTTGTCACCAGCAATAACATACTTGAGGAAAAGAAGTGCTTTTAAAAAGATGTAAAAGAGGACCCTCCCCGAGTGCAGTACATTAATTATTTTAAATGGCTTAACAGGGATTAAATCACATCCATCAATGCATTTTGATAAAGTATGCAAAAATAACATTTCTATCTGTTAAAAGTATTATGTTTGTTTAATATCAGCTGTACTTTAGGAGATTTGAATCCAGGTAAGAACTGTAGCTAACAAAGTACTCAATAATGCACCTGCAATGAGATAACCATTAGCTCTCATTAATTCACATTCTTAAGGTTATTCGGCATCATGGACTGACCTGATGTGATTAACAGGATGTGTCATGCCAGAATGTATCACAACGTGTTTGGAATCCTAAAAGCAATCAAACCCTCAACAACTACAACTTCCCTGCAGCCCCTGGTAGGGAGTTTGGCATTCCTGATTGGACACTGCCTTACCTTCATTATCAATGCGTTATGCCTCCCTCTTGGCTGTTCAGTGACTTATTTTCTCTGGTTTCTAAACCAGACAAAGCAGGCCAATGAATCTTCATTTAAAAACAAAGACACAGGACACTGCTTAAAGCTTTGACTTACTGGGGTCTTTCATTTTATTTCCCTCTGAGTGTTTTTACCAGTTATTACCCAAATCTAGCTTTGCCCAAAGACCACCAAGGTAATTAGGAGATACACACTTATTTTAGCAAATATTTGGGGAAAAAAAAAAAATTAGACGTGAAACAAAAAATTGTGTGGACCTGAAACATTAAAGCAAAAGCAACTACACACATCCCATCTAACAAAGTACTGAGCACCAAAGCCCAGGGGACTTTTGGTGCTCTCACTGTGAAGATCAGACAAGCTCACTTGTGCAGGACAAATCAGGAATATGAAGGGACACAAAGTGAGCAATCCCAGCAGACAGCCTGTTGAAATGTCAGTCAGGCACTGTGCCCCCACCACCTTTCACAGAGCTAAACATCTCTTTATGTCAGAACAAATTGGGCGATCCTTAAATCTTTTTTTTTCCCTTTCCTCTCTCCTGACTTCAGTGTGACAACGAAAGCTGGGAATGAGAGTGGGAGGGAGCACGGCACAGACAGTTCAGTTCACATAAAAGTGCCTTGACAAACTACAAGACTGAATACTGATATTGGCAACTCTTACAATCTTATCAGAGAGGCAGGAACAGCAACAGCCAGCACACTACACACTTTTCCCCCTTCCCAGTTACTCCAGGTGGCTGTTCCCTTTCCAGGCATCCCATAACGTTCTTTGAAAAGAAACTCACAGGCTTGATCAAAGGCCACAAAAGTAAACATGTCATTTCCTTATTTACAAGCATATTTACTTTTATCATCTTTTTCTTTTTTCTAGTTCTACCTTCCTTTGCCAGTCCAGTACAGAGGCCTAATTTTAATTGTTGTCTAGCACAGGGATCAAATAGAGACCAGTGAGCAACTGTAATCTCACTTCAAAGGATTTGGTTCCACTTGCAAAATTGTGTACAGAGTGTTTGGCTTAGTTTTTTGGCCAAAAAAACATGTACAGAAGTTACTTTTGCAGCATAACTATAAAGAAACCTTCCCACTGACTTCTGTGAACATCAAAGAGGTCTGGGTATGATTGCGCAGAGATACAATAATTGATTTTAAAAAAATTAATCACACAAAACACTGCCTTAAAAATTATCAATTTGCTTTCTTAAAAAGCAAAAAAAGCAAAGGAAACCAGAAAACCTAATGCAGTCAAGATGAAGAATTCAGTGAAAGCACTCCACCATCTGCCTTCCAAATTATGCTGCTAGTCCACTCTTAGGTTATGAAGTTCCATATTTTCTTCTCAAGTATCTATATTAAAAAACCTTTAAGCATCTATACTAAATAAGAAAAGAAAAACAAAACCAACTTCACCACACACCCACCCTTCAATTATAGTTTAAAAAACTCCAAGCAACAATATATGTGGTTTCAAAAAATGCAAAGAGAATATGCCATAAGAAAATACAATTAATCAGTCACAGTCATGACTAGCCATCTACTTTTTAGATTAGAGATATATTGCAAGCAAGATCATTTGTTCATTTGCACAGACTCTGGATAATATTTTCTAAAAGAAGCCTAAAAGTTCTGATATTAATTGATTATATTTAAAGGTCAGGTACATTACATTACATGTAAAGTTCCTATTTATGACATCCAGATAGGTAAAAGTCTACCTATGGCACAGACATTACCAGACTATTTAATGTCCATTACCATCAAGAAAAGAAGTCCATACTAGAATAAAAGGTGCAGCATTTCTAGCATTCATTAAAAGAAGAAAGATTTATAAGGAGAAAGAAATACAACTGATTTTTACAGGTGTTTAATAAAGATAAGCTGAAAAAAGGTTTCCTATTTTAAGCTTGGTGATAGCTAAAAATGCATTCAAGTAAGTTCAAAAGCAATCTGAAGTCTCCTAAAAACGAGTGTTTAAGAGTATTCAAGAAAACAGTAAAATGCAAATAATATTTGTCACATTATTGTAGGATATGGGACAAAGATGGTCATAAATTCAAAGAACCCTGCTGAGGCAAACTGCATTTCATTTAAATATGACATTATTTGAGAGTCATTAAAACAGGAATAATATTTATTGGCTGCATAGTAAAGGTTACTATGAGAAAACAGCAACAGTTTGCCCATAGTGGTGTAAAGGATTGAACTCCTAATTTTAAGTTGTTGTAGTTGTATTATGGGAAATAAAAATAAATCTGATAATTCACCACAGTAGAAATACTGCAGTAAAAATAATGAGGAAACACTAGTCTTTTTTTTTTTTTCAAGAATTTAAGTCAAATGTTCTCACATCCTTCCTACACTTTATAATGGACCCATTCAGAAAAAAAGAGGTATCAGCAGTGGCGACTGACTTTCAAATCAAAAATCTGTTCTAAGAAAGAAGTATATAGTGCCTGTGATTACTACAAAATATTACTACAACTGCTCTTGCCCTTCCATTCACACTTTTTATTTAATATGGAAATATAAATCCATCTAATGGGACCCTTAGGCTACAAAGAAGTGGAATAGTACGTTGGTTTTAATATAAAAAGCCTAACTCTTGTGATTAAAAGCATCTAACCTTAATGAAGAGAGACCTTATACTAACCAGAGGCATGAAGAATCTTCTGCAGCTGGAGTTGAAAAGCTTGTTTACAAAGATTTGCATAAGTTTGTCTACACTCCCTTTTAAAAACATGGTGAAACAATGCTAAAAGTCCCCCAAAACTCTGGAATTGCCATTTTGCACCTCAAACTGTTCCCCACAGTCAACCAGCAGCATTAATTGCTGCTTTCTTGAATGTGGAAATCAAGATGTAGATGCACACAGAGGCTTTGATTACTCTGACAGTTAGTCAGTGGTTTGACTACTGTGAGTAGCTTTTGGAGAAGCAATCAAATTAAGGATCCCATTAGACATCTGATGCAGGTAAATCAACTCCCCTATCTTAAAATTTGGTCCACCTTGCCTTCCTCCATCTATTAGATTCATTTGTATTTGTAAAAATTAATCATGCACTTGCCTTAGTCTTGTCTTAATTCTATCAACTAATTTAAATGCAGCACGTACAGCAGTTTTATGTGGTTTAAATTCATCTATGAACACACATTATGGTTCTCATATAAACGAATTAAAACAATCCTTCATCATGCCCCACTAAATGGTGACTCACTTGGAAGTGGTACCAGCCATCTGGATTGTCCAGGAACTGCTCTGTCTTCCCACTCACATTGCATTTGTTCCCTTCTGCTACACCAGCCCATGAGGTGTGAAGAAATAAGGACAGAGGCTGGGATGTCAGATTATCTTTGCTCAATTCCCTCTTACTAGTAAAGTAAAAGTCACTCAAGCAAGTATTGCTCTCCAAGTTAATGTTGCTGATGCCATATCTGTTGGCAGCTACAAGATTTTAGGGAGGACCTGGCAAAATGAATTAGCAAGGAGCTTCT
>VZTY01013050.1:10358-21283 GCA_013400935.1 Turnix velox
CTAGTCTTTCTACATTTCATCTATCAATCATTTCAAGGGACTTTTAGGGTTAGCCAAAAGACAAAGTATTCCCTAACTGCATTAGAGACTGTGTGTGTATAATTCCACCTCGAAGCACATCAACAAATATGATGAAAAAACAGGGAGGTGGCAATAAATTAAAACTTATCAGTGACCAATAGGCATCAGCAGAAAAATGACAGATTCTTAGGCAAATGGCAATAAAGCAGACTGTAAAATTCAGGAAACGGACTGGCTGAGTGCATAGAAAATCTTAGGAATGAAAAAAAGGGTGCAATTTTGACAGAAAGTTTTAAAAATTTATTGCTTCACTATTGAAATGAGCCAAATAATGGAATATAAAAAAAAAACCTCACAACACAACAAACTTCCACAATAGGCAAATCCCTATAGACCATAAGCAGGCAAAAACTTCCAACACCAAATAAAACACTGTTCCCACTTAGGCTCCACATTATCACCTTCCTTTGGGAGGGTTTAATAATTGACAGAACCAGTTATTCCAATTAAAATAATAATAATGAGGAAAAAAATCTGCATATTACACAACACAGTCGTGGGGTAAACATAAAAGCCAGTAAAAGAACAGTAAAAATACCTTTGCTAGAGCAATATGCTATTCATTTAGTCGCCTGGAGAGTATCACTCATGAGTCCTTTAAGTACTGTCACAACAAATCATTGGGAACTGATGAATACACAATCCAGGATCCCAAACAACAAACTATTACGAACTATCTATGTGTGAAAAGCCTGCTGGAAATTCCTCTAAGCGTCTGTAAATAGCTTTGAGTGAGGCTGGNCTTTACAAATTCCCTGTAGAAAAACACTGGGTTTGGTACAAATTTATTAATTTTTTTTTATTATTATTTTTTTAATCCTGGTCTGCTTCTCAGATGGAAACAGAGAATATTTGTTTCTATTCACACCATACACCATAACTATGAATATTATTTCAGTTATGATTTCCTATGTGTCTGTACTAAGGAAAGAGTGGAAATAAAGGACAAAACCAATAAAGATTCCAAACCAAAAGCATATGTACGAGAGAGTAATACACAAAACAAAACAGGGGCTGTTAAACAGATGACTCCACTGAAATGTAAAATATTCCACAAGTTTTGGCAACTTTGAAATGCTAGTCTTTCTACATTTCATCTATCAATCATTTCAAGGGACTTTTAGGGTTAGCCAAAAGACAAAGTATTCCCTAACTGCATTAGAGACTGTGTGTGTATAATTCCACCTCGAAGCACATCAACAAATATGATGAAAAAACAAAGAGATGGCAATAAATTAAAACTTATCAGTGACCAATAGGCATCAGCAGAAAAATGACAGATTCTTAGGCAAATGGCAATAAAGCAGACTGTAAAATTCAGGAAACGGACTGGCTGAGTGCATAGAAAATCTTAGGAATGAAAAAAAGGGTGCAATTTTGACAGAAAGTTTTAAAAATTTATTGCTTCACTATTGAAATGAGCCAAATAATGGAATATAAAAAAAAAACCTCACAACACAACAAACTTCCACAATAGGCAAATCCCTATAGACCATAAGCAGGCAAAAACTTCCAACACCAAATAAAACACTGTTCCCACTTAGGCTCCACATTATCACCTTCCTTTGGGAGGGTTTAATAATTGACAGAACCAGTTATTCCAATTAAAATAATAATAATGAGGAAAAAAATCTGCATATTACACAACACAGTCGTGGGGTAAACATAAAAGCCAGTAAAAGAACAGTAAAAATACCTTTGCTAGAGCAATATGCTATTCATTTAGTCGCCTGGAGAGTATCACTCATGAGTCCTTTAAGTACTGTCACAACAAATCATTGGGAACTGATGAATACACAATCCAGGATCCCAAACAACAAACTATTACGAACTATCTATGTGTGAAAAGCCTGCTGGAAATTCCTCTAAGCGTCTGTAAATAGCTTTGAGTGAGGCTGGTTGAGGCCCAGACGCCCACCAGAGGCAAAATCCTTAGCAGTTTGAACTCCACTCTAAGCTGTGCATTTCATACCCAGCAAAGGTTATTCCCTTCTGCAAATGTTTTTCTCTTTTTCTCTTAGTTTTTCTGTTTTGAAAACAATGGTGCCTCTTGGTCCAAGTTTTAAAAACTGGGTAAACTTAGCAGTTTGCATGGAAGAAAAGCATCAAATTGAAAAAGTTATCTAAATTAGTCAGGGCATCATGATCTCACCACAAAGTTTACATTTAAACTTTATGTTCCTCTAGAGATGCTTAGATTAGTGATGAGACACTGGGACAGGATGCCCAGAGAGGTTGTGGAGGTGTTTAAGGCCAGGCTGGATGAGGCATTGAGCAACCTGGTTTAGTGGGAGGTGTCCCTGGCCATGGAAGGGGGTTGGAACTAGATGATTTTTAAGGTCCCTTCCAACCCAAACCATTCTATGATTTTATGCAGATTTATCTCCAAGAGCACCACAATAGCAATAGACGTGCCAATATTATTATATGTGGATTCCAAACACATGGCACTTGCCTGGATCTCTCCAGCTGGAGGCACACCCTGAGGTGTAGTTGGGGAGGGAGGGAAGAAAAAAAAGTAGAAAAATATTTGAAATCTTAAAAGTGTCTATTTTCATTTTGCTGAGCTTTTTCAGAATGTGCTCAGAATTTTTCCTGTTCCGTTCCAAACTGCCTCATATGTAAACTGACCCTTTATTTAATTTACATGTACTCATTAATTAAACCATTGAGTGGAAAGGGTATTAAGAAAAAAAACAAACAATCAACACTGATCTTTCTGTTATTTTTACCCATTTTTGGGGAATGATGATGATGCTCAATGAATTGAGGTGCCAGGGTCATGGCAGCCAAAACAAAATTGCTGAAGCTACTCTAGAGGAATGGGGGAAGGATGACCAGGGAGGTGCCTACTTGCTGAGATAGAGATTCATACTTCTGATTATTAAAAATACTTTAGGAAAATAGAAAGATCCTCAAAGGCCACCTAGTTCAACCCCTCTGCAGTGAGCAGGGATGTCCTGAACTACATCAGGTTGGTCAGAACATCATCAAGCCTAGACTTGAATAACTCAAGGCTTAGTGATAACCTTACTCTCACAATGTACTGAACTGGGCAGAGCCTCCCTTTTGAATAGTTAAGCAAAATAGGGCCCTTCAAAAGCACTTTACACCCACAGAAATGAAACTGCTATGTTTGAAGATTTTAGGGCTGGGTGACAATGCAAAATGCTAAAAAAATTTAAGGACAGCAGGTTTGTTCCCTGATTTGTAAGATATCTCCTCATTAGAATTGGAATTCACCCTCCCACCTAACAGATCAGGATAGACCACAGCTTTCCATGAGAGCCTGACTTTCTTTATCCAGTGGAAACTCTAGGAGTACAATGAAATCCCTCTTTATCATTTTTTCCCTTCTTCTTTCAACTAAAACCCAGAAATCTAAACATGAGGCTACTTCTAGGAAAATCTCAGGATTCTGAAAATATGCAGAGCATTCCAACTTACAGCAAAGCAGCATAGCTCAGGCTGAGGGTCTTTGTGGATTCCTCCCTTTCTCCTGCCTTTTTCTCTTTTTTTTTTCTCCCTCATGTCTGAAACAAACTGATTATTGAAGCTCTGTCTGTGAGCCCAGTGCTTGACAGTGTGTGAGAGCCACTAAACTCCACAGACACTCTGCTTAGTTAACTGTGAACATCACATCTTCCTTTCCAGGAGTAACAATTCCAAATGTCAATAGCTGTTTGAGCCATGTTTGATGGGTAAAGTAATGCCTGAGAGGGTGCTTTTCAGACCCGAGCTGTAAATGGGGATTACCAACAATTTTTATGCATTTCCTTATAAACTGAGACTGACTGTGAAGTGATGCTGACATGTAGCAGGAAAAAAAAAAAAAAAAAGAAAAAAACCCCGACAAAAATCAAATACTTCTCTATGCCAATTGTGCACAAAGAGTTGGATCTAAGCATTATTATAACAGAGCCTTTCATGTTGCTGTAGCCCTGCTTGTGTTTGCATTTCCATAATAAAACCTATTTTCAGGGGGTTTATAACTCGGCTGTAAGAAATTTACTCTCTGCTCCAACTTGGCATAACAAGGTATCAGCCCTCCCTCTCTGCTGCAGGAAGGAAGGGCTGGTTTGTCTGCTTGTAGGTCTTCAATGAAATTCATTCTTCAAAGCCAACGGGGGCACATGCAGAGGATCTGACAACTCCAGATGTGGTGGAACAAAGTCTAGTCCTGATGAAGGAAGAATAAAAAGGGGAACTCTATGTGAAGTTGGGTACCAAGAAAAAGTCCTAAACCAACCCACCCTTTGGTGTTGATTCCTTCGTGGTCAAAAAATCACTTTTAGTAACATAAAAATACACATTTTACAGGACAGGTTTGCTTGGGGAAAAAAAAAAAAAGAGAAATCAAGCAGGAAAAATTTAAAAAATTAGTTTGGGGAAGGATTGACAGTGAAGGGAGTAGCCTGGTTTCTCACAAGAAGTTTAAGACTATAGGTCCATTCTGCAGCAACAAGCACCACAAGCACAGGGACCACAGGGAAGTACAGCTGTTGTACAAGTGTGTGGTGGGAGGAAGGATTATTTTCTTTTTTTTTTAGCTTCTTCTCAGGCAGCTGGAGCATGAGAAGTTGGAAAATGATGAGTTGAACTGGAGGCTGATCTCAGCACAAGCCACTGAGGAGGTTGGTACAGCAGGTAATGGGCTCCAAGGGACCCTCTGCTGAGCAGCTGTGCTGTTTCCCACTGGAGCCCTTCCAAGAAGCATGGCTTTCTTTTTTTCGTGGGGGATTGGAGGTAAGACTAGGAGTCAGGAAGTAATAAAATCTCATTATTACCATTTATTGTTAGTAAACATTAATGTGATGGCAATGTCTGGAGGTGCCAGTTGGGTACCGGCTGTTTCTCCATCTCTATCTCAATGACAGAACATCAGGAACATGCCATCTCTAGATGTCTGGACTTGCCATGATTCACCATGGCCGTTGTAAGGACTGTTAGCAAGAGCTCACCCTGAGGAGGATGGAGATCTTGTACCCAGTCTTGCTGGAAGACCTGTCACACCTTGGTACTACATTCCCTAATAGCCATAATGTGAATGGTCTTCTCCCAGCCACCAATTTAAGGACCAAAATGGGGGAGGGGGTGGGAGAGCAGGCAAATCTTTACAAGCTGCAAAGTTACTATATCTACAAGGCACAGACAGAGCCAGAACCGTGGGGAGCAAAGGATGGAAGCAATCTGCAGAGCAGATTTGCCTGGAGCTATGCTGCCTTTGAAAGGAAAGATGCCTCCAGCGGTGTGGGGAGGGGGGACAGCCAGAGACACAAGGCTTCACCTGTGTTTCAGGTACTACCACTGCTTCTCATACCACCCTCTCTCTTCTACCAGGGTGAGATTCATGTCAGAGAGTGATGGGGTTAAGGTCCTTCTGAACTCCAAAACCCCAAAGGAGAGTGTGTATGCATATAGGGAATTTGTTTGTGACACCAACTTTAGGTTCCCTTCACCAGCAACCAAGTGATCCCTCTATTCCTTCCCATTCCTCAACATATCTAGGTGGGGAAGGGGAACACGGGGCTGTGATGATGTTTGAGGTGATGAGAATGTCCCTCCCAGGCAGGAGAAAGGTGTCCTGCCACTCCTGTGCTGTCCACCCAGGCCCTGGGATGCTGGAGGATGCAGAGGGAGGGTGCAGGGACCAAAAGGACCATGAGAAATTGGTGACCTAGGGATGGCAGCTGTGAAGGTGAGGTGCCTTCCTCTCCTCAGCAGTTATTCATGCAATGTTAAATGTATTATGAAACTCCATTATTGTGCCCATCACCTCACCTCTGGGCTCTGCTTTACTCCTCAGAATGGACGCTGAAGCAGTTGGGGTTGTTCAGCCTAGAGAAGAGAAGGCTCAAGGGCTTATCAGTACCTGAAGGGGGGCTACAGAAAGGCAGGGGTAGAATTTTTTTAATAGGATATGTCATGGAAGGACTAGGAATAATGGATGTAAATTGGAAGAGGGTAGATTCAAGCTGGATATAAGAAAGAAATTCTATATGGTGAGAGTGGTGAGGTTGTGGATGTCCCCTCTCTGGAGGTGTTTAAGACCAGGATGGATGAGACACTGAGCAACCTGATCTAGTGGGAAGTGTCCCTGCCTTTGGCAGGGGGGTTGCAACTAGATGATCTTTAAGGTCCTTTCCAGCCCAAACTATTTTATGATTCTATGGGGAGCTGAATCTCTTACACCATCCCAAAATAATGCCATCATCACAAATTAATGTCACCCTCACAAGGAGAGGACCAGTTCCAAACTAAATACACTGAAATACTGTCACATAATTTTCAAAATGTCTGTGTTTGTCTGCTGTTCAGTACTTGTGCGTCCCTTGCTTTATCTTTATTTTTAAGCTACAGACTCATTTGGTGTTTGTGTATTTTTGCAAATTTAATTTGAAAATCTCCTGCATAAGATAAATTTCCCCAACAAGATGTGATAGGGGATTCATGGCAGGCAGAACAGGCTATCAAAGGAAACGCTGCACTTGGATCTTTTGTGCTCCACGTATGAAGTGTACAAAGCAATTCTATGAAATGTACAAAGTAATTCTAAATCCCACTGTATCAAAATTGTCCCTTTACCAGAAGAATGTTGCTAAAAAAAGGCTTCTGATATTCTGATTGTCTTAAGAATAGAGTAAAACCTGCTGGGCCAAATTCGCCCCTGGAATATCTTAGTACAAAGAGGGAGCATGCATTTGTTCTTTGTGTTTAAACATTGTCTATGTTATAAATAATATCCAGATAAATTTCAATCCAGTGACTATTCCCTAGGGTAGCTTAAAAAAAATTATTTGGTTCCAACCAAAATTTTAGCTTTTCCTTTGGCTTACATTTTTGCAGCTTTTAACTGGTATTTAGAATTTATATTGAGATGGGAATTAAATTGATTTTAAGGTAAAATTTAACAGACTTGTTCCACAGGGAGCAAAGAAATCATGGTAGATGCATTTATTGCAATAAGCTTGAAACACAGATACTCTACTTTTATGACTCTTGTTTTGGTTTTTTTTTTAATTATATGTATCAATTTTTATTTATTTATAATACCTTAAGGTATTCATGATGGTTCTTTAAAGGGACTTTTGACTCTTTTTGGGCTTTATGTGCCCTGAGAAATACATCATATTAGAAAATTAATTAACTAGCCAGGGTTACTAAATATAGCTGAACTCTCAATGATGATGTTTTGTTAGCAGTGGTATGAGATAGTAGAAAAATCTTTTTAAACATGCTCTGTCCTTCTCTACCTTAAGGAGAGAACCAGGTGTATCTTTGCTAGGATGAAAGCATTACTTTCTGAGAAGATATTCTTGGGTAGACTTTTTCTTCTTTACTACTTGTCTGGGCTAAATTCTGCTTGAATGACCTGGAAAAAGCATAAAATTACCTCCTCTTATTCCCATGCTTCTATTATCTCACTGATCCTGAGCTCCATTTAAATGCTGGTGGGTGTAATGGAAGAGCTCACACAACGGATTGAGTTTTCTTCCACTTTTTCTTCTCCCTCCCAAGCAAACAGCATGGATGTGACTGAGTTCCACCTTCTTCCTTTGCTCATACATGGATCTCTCTCTCCTTGGAAGATAGGTTTCACAGTATGCACAACCTTTGCCAAACTGTCATAGCAACAACCGTAAAATGGCTACATCTGTGTTTAAATGGATTTGCTAGGACTTATGGGATTTTATTATTTTTTTTTCTTCTTCCCCTATGTGAAAATGTACTTCCCAGGAATAAGAAATGAAAACCTGTAAGGAAAGGCAATGTGAGTTAACACTTACCAGCTGGAAAAGGGAGAGAGCGAGAGCAAATAGCAGCAAGTTCACTCAAAAGCTGTAGCAGCTTGTTTCTGTGAAATTTGAAGGATCAGTCCCAAAAAAAAAGGCTGAGGGAAAAAAAACCCCCAACAATCTGTTAGAGGACAACTTCTTCCAGAGAGAATTAATAGAGACCAGACAAAGAGGAAGAAGCTCCCTGACCTCAGACACTTTGCTGCAGAATGAAAGGGCGGTACCAGCTGTAGGAAGGAAGACAGTATCTGGCCAAGTTGAAATACTCCTGTAATATTTTATATGTGCAACAGTTGGAGAGCAATTCAAGAGCTCTGATTATGGATTTACTTCATAAGAGTCATAAATTACAAATGAAATGCATGATACACCAACATGGAAAACGACTTAAGTTTCGTGGCAATGTATGTTTCAGTATGGTACATCATGGAGGGGGTTATGGCCACATCCCACCTCACACCCCTGGTCTGCAGTCACATAGAGTGTTTGATCATACCAGTATGTGTCCTCCTGTATCCCCAGTGCCTGCTGGGGGGAGTATGGGCACCCCAAGGTGCCAGCCCCCTTTGGCAGCTCTCAGAGCTGGAGCCCTCACAGCTGGTACCAGTTATAGCTGGTACTAATACACCTCAAAGATGCCCCAGATGATTACAGAGTCCTCCTGAGCAGTTGCACCACCAAAGTTTACCCTACCAGAAACACTTTCAGTCCATCATCAACAATATGTTGATTTATTCACTTCTCCATTTGACCCTAAAGTTCTGGGGTGTGTGGAAAACTGTGATGAGCAACAGTAACAATAGAAAGAAATGAACTCAAGTTCCAAAATTGAAAAAAAATAAAACCCAACAATAAGCTCAGTGTTTTAGAGTCCTGGCCCTCCCTGCAGAGGGACATCCATAGAAACATAGAATAGTTTGGGTTAAAAGGGACCTTAAAGATCATCAAGTTCCATCCCCCCCTGCCATAGGAAGGGACATCTCCCACTACATCAGGTTGCTCAGTGCCTTGCCCAGCCTGGCCTTAAACACCTCCAGAGAGGGGGCATCCACAACCTCTCTGGGCAACCTGTTCCAGTGTTTCACTACCCTCACTGTAAAGAATTTTTCTCTTACATCTAGCCTGAATCTCCCCTCTTCCAATTTACATCCATTGCTTCTAGTCCTTCCATCAAACACCCTATTAAGAAGTCATACCCCAACCTTCCTGTAGGCCCCCTTCAGGTATTGATAAGCTACTATCCACGGTCCATATCATAGAACCACAGAAGTAGTTCCTTCTTCCATGCAAAGCCCATCTGGGCCCTTTTGGGAAAGACCATCTCAAAGGGTGTGATAGTGGAGGCTGGTCCTGTCCCCAAATTCCCATGAGATGCCTGTTGCAGACACCAGGCAGAAGGTCCCAAACCAGCCTCAGGTCTGCAAAGGTCCCTTTAGGCAGGTCAGCCTCAAATCCACCTCTCAAAGTGTTCAAGGCCAGTAGTGAGACCATGCACAAACCCATCATGAAGGAAAGACTGCAACAGACAGATTGTGAATGTCCCCTCTCTGAAAGTGTTCAAGGCCAGGATGGACAAGGCACTGAGCAACCTGATCTAGTGGGAGGTGTCCCTGCCTATGGCAGGGGGGTTGGAACTAAATGATCTTTAAGGTCCCTTCCAACCCCAACTATTCTATGATTCTGTGGTGGCACCAAAAGCAAAGTTACTCTCCACAGAAGTCCTTTATAAGATCTGTTGAGGTCTGAGATCTGATCTGAGAAATATCTGCACCAGCAAAAAGCCTTGGGTTGTTTAAGGACTCCATCACCCTGGATCTTAGTCTGAATTTTGCTCACAATAGGATTCCCTTCAAGATGCCTTATTTGAGAAATGTACATTTGTATAAATAAAAACGCCTTGCATGCTACTGGAGGAACCACCTATTTTGACCACACTCCCACATGATTAAAATTTCTAGAGGAAAGAATTAAACATATAAATAGGAACATTGACCACTACTTGCCTTGTTTAACTTATTCACCCTCCTAGTGTTATTCATTAAACATACACAATGGTAGACCAAAATGAGATGTGAAGGAAAAAAATCCATCCTAATGGCTTTTAAGTTTTTTTAAATTTTATTTTAGATTGGCAATCTAAATGACTAGTCCTCCTCCACAGTAGCTGGCATCTTGGGGAAGACATTTTGATGTGATTGAGACATTCCTTTCCGTATTTGGCCTTTTTTGGCATTGGGGTTGTTTTCACTGTTTGAAAACAAGGGAAAAGAAGAGGATTAGAAAAAAATATGAGATTACATTCCACATAAAAGTCATGAGAGAAATAAAAAAAAAAGCCTTGCATGCTACTGGAGAGCAGCACCAACCATCTTGAACTGCAATAAGCAGCATCTGTCCAAGTTTCTTTTGTTTCACAAATACTTTATTACCATTAACTAAATCAAATAAACATCCTCTTCCTTGGCTATCGACAGACACTTGCTGTAGGGTTCCATTTATTAATGATGTGAGGAATAAACACAACACAAACCCTCAGCAAGTTTGCAGATGACACCAAGCTGTGTGGTGCAGTTGGTACACCAGAAGGAAGGGATGCCATCCAGAGGGATGACTGGCTTGAGAGGTGGGCCCACATCAACCTCATGAAGTTCAACAAGGCCAAGTGCAAGGTCCTGCACCTGGGTTAGAGCAATCTCAAGCACAGATACAGGCTGGGTGGAGAGTGGCTTGAGTGCAGCTCTGAAGAGAAAGACTTTTTTGGGGGTGTCAGTTGATGACACCCCCAAATGATGATGGCTCATCATGAGCCACCACTGTGTGCTTGCAGCCAAGAAGGCCAGCCAAATCTTGGGTTGCATGAAGAGAAGTGTGGCTAGCAACTCAAGAGAGGTGATTTTGCCCCTCTACTCGGCTCTGGTGGAACCCCACCTGGAGTTACTGTGTCCAGTTCTGGAGTCCTCAACATAAGAAGTGCGTTCTTCCTTGGAGCACGAAGATGACCGAAGGGCTGGAGCAACTGCGGTATGAAGACAGGCTGAAGGAGTTAGG
>VZTY01013055.1:0-15567 GCA_013400935.1 Turnix velox
GGGGAAGATATGGGGGGAAGATACGGGGGAAGATACGACGTCGGGAAGATATGAGGGGGAAGATATAGGGCAGGAAGATAAATGGGGAGGAAGATAAAGGGGGGTAAAATAAAGGAGGGGGAGAAATAAAGGGGGGAGAAGCAAAGGGGGAGGGGAAATAAAGGAGGGGATATAAGGGAATTTTTTGTTGTTGCTGCAACAGCAGCATTACAAACATGGTAAAAACACAGAAAGTACTGGTATACAAGTAGATATTCCTCAGTTTTGGGGTTTTAGCTATAAAAGTCATGAAGTAAAGGTTTAGAAGCCAGCTCACAGCCCCATTCTTGAGGGATTTCTCCTGCCAAGTTTACATTAGCTGCATTTAAGCCAGCAGGTCCTCCTTTTGCTAAGGATTTCAATATATGTGCAAATCTCTTCCTATGTAAGAGAAATCCCCGGGGCTGAAAGACCAGAGATTTAAAACAGTGGCAACAAAAAAGCAGAGAGACAGGAGGTAAGAGGGAGCTGAAGGGTTTAACAGGCTTTAGTCACAAGATTAACAACTTCATGTGTCGTCTTAAACTACTGCTGTCACAAGGGAAAGGCTGGAATGGTCTTTTATTTTCAGTGCCAGAAAGAGAGAATCATAGAAGGGTTTGGTGTTGGAAGGGACCTTCAAGATAATCTAGCTCCAACCCCCCTGCCATGGGCAGGGACACCTCCCACTACACCAGATTTCTCAATGCCTAATCCAGCCTGGCCTTAAACATTTCCTTCAACAGACTAAGTCCACACAGATGTGACAACATCCTATGGTTGTGGTTTGTGTTAACCTTGAGGATCATCTCTGCCCAACCAGCCCAGGTCACTCCAAGCCTCATCCAACCTGACCTTGAACCCTGCCAGGGCTGCCACACTTGAAGGTCACCAAGTCTAAACATGCCAACAATTCTCCTCACATCTCACAGCTCTGACACAATGCAAATTATCTCAGATAAAAGTACCCCAAGTTAGAGAATAAAATAGATTTGTAAACAGCAGCTGGTGAGGCCCCATCTGGACTATTGTGTCCAGTTCTGGAGCCCTCAACATAAGAAAGACACTGAGCTGTTGGGGTGGGTCCAGAGGAGGGCCATGCAGATGATGAGAGGGCTGGAGCACCTCCCTTGTGGGGACAGGATGAAGGACTTGGGCTTGTTCAGCCTGGAGAAGAGAAGGCTCAGGGGGGACCTCAGAGTAGCTTCTCAATACCTGAAGGGGGCTACAGAAAGGCTGGGGTAGGACTTTTTAATANGCACTGATCAACCTGGTGTAGTGGGAGGTGTCCCTGCCCGTGGCAGGGGGGTTGGAACTAGATGATCTTGAAGGTTCTTTCCAACCCAAACTATTCTATGATTCTATGAATTAGGTCTCTTCTCCACAGGTGGAATTAAGTCAGAAATGGCACCAGGCTCAGAACTTAAGTAACTGGTGATGCTGGCAGAGTTCAGTCCGGTTTCCCTCATGATCATACCTGGGATAACCTGGTCAAGGTAGACAGCAACAAGCAGGTAAAATATGCTATCCAGCACCAATAAGATGAGGGAGATGAAGAGTGGGTAAGGACCACGAGTCAGATTGGAGAAGGTGGCACCATCTTCATAATCTTCTAGATGCATCACCTGCCCCAAAACATAGGGAGAGATTTTACAGCCTGGAAAGACACCACAGCACAGTGCAAAATGCAGCAAGGGGAAAGAAATCAGAGGCATTGAAGGGTATTTACCTGTGCAACACCAATCAAGAAGCTGCACTGACACAAAGGGCTGAAAATCCACACAAATGATTTGGGGAAATCTTCCAGCAGGACAATGTTGAGGCCCACAAACCCAAATGCCAATGTCACCAAGAACTCCACTATACCCACATGCTTTGACTTCTTAAACACAGGTGTCAGCATAAGTGCAAAGAAAACCTAAGGACGGGTTAAAAAAACACAAGAGGGTACTATATAAAGAAAAAATATTAATACAAGGTACTCAAAAACTTAAGTAAAAAGATCATAGCTTCAATTTTGCTTCTGGTAAACATCTAATTTTCCTGGTGTAGCCACTAGAGAAGCCACACACACCTCACTCTTACAAATAGATCATCAGGAGGGAAAGTAACCCAAAGATACCAGGTGAAATTGCATAGGAAAAGGAATTATAAAAGAAAAATCAGGAGCCATATGGCTGAGCATGCATGGAGACACCCCAGTTAGACCCTTCTGGAAATGACAGAGAGTAAATTAATAATGATCTCTGCACTGATTGCTTATGAGCTCTGACAAGCAATTTGCTGCACAAATTCAATCTCTGGGCCTTAATTAGGGTTTTAATGTTATATTATACAGTAACTGCAAACATTCAGAAGAAAGCATGGGTTTGGACATCAAAATGTTGCTTTAAAAAAGTGTTTTCAGTTCAAAAGTACATGGATATGAACTCAGACACTTCAGTAGGGAGAGATATTTCTTGTAGTGAGGACCAGAAATGCACAACAACCCAACCAGTGTGGGAAGGGGAAGAGGACAGGGAAGACATCAACCATCCTCAGTCCTACAGAATTTGCTGTCCTACAAATTGCTCCAAATGCTCTGGGAGAGAGAAGAGGACCAGATGGGAAGGGAAAAAACCCCAAAACACTCAAGGATGGGATGGCCAAATTCAAGCCCAGCCAGCATACTTACTGAGGAGATTCCATACAGGAAAAACAGGAGAAAAATCACAAAGGCACTGCTCTGGGGGAAGAGGGAGGAGGCCGTTGCTATCACTGCCATGAGGATGGACATGAAAAAAACCAGGCTCGTGTAGAGCAGCACCCAAGACAGCCTAGGAGCAAAAAGGTGTGGGGAAGGGGAGAAAAAATGAAGAGAAACCAGTCAATGAATCACTGGGCTGAATTATTCACATGCAAAAATTGTACAAAACTACTTTTCTTTACTCTTCCAGACTGTTCCACCAAAGGACAGGCTCTAACAGAATCATAGATTGTGTTGAGTTGGAAGGGACCCTCAAAGGCCATCTAGTCCAACCTGATCTTGCACTAGATCAGGTTGCTCAGAGCATCAGCAAGTCTTGCCTTGGATGTCTCCAAAGATGGGGTCTTCTAACCCCCTCCAGGGCAACCCATGCCAATGTCCCATCACTCTCAAAGGGAAGAACTTCTTCATGTCCCATCTAACCCTGCCCTGCTTTACTTTTAAACCATTGCCCCTCATCTTGTAGCCCCATAACCCTGCAAAGAGTCCTTCCCCAACTTTCTTATTCTCTTCTTTGTTCTCTTGTGCAAGGTCTTTACATGGCCATGAAAGAAAAAGGGAGCTTTTCTTTGCTACTTTGAACTTCTAGCAAGGAGAACTGTCTACTTCATATTTTTATTAAGTGCTCCAGAAGATGGGTGTCTATTGGTTGACAGAGTCAGCTGGGTTCTCATGGTGATACTGGTTGCCTTCACTGGGAGATGTGATTCTCAGGCTGAACAAGAGACCCCAAAGAAAAAGGGCTCTTGTAAACATCCCTGTAATTATTCCAGGCATTAGAGCACATGCTTCAGTACCCACAGGATCAAAAAGAAACACAATTAGATGATTCATGATTATTCTTTTTTTCTTTTTTTCTCCTGAACTTGCATAATTAATTCCCTGGCATAACCAAAAGAAAGTAACTGAGTCGTAGGTTTCAATAATTAAAGAAATTCTATTTAAAATTTAATACACCAGTCATTCCAGCAGCTGGGCAGGGTAATAAAATCCTTTTTCTTTTCCAAGAAAAGAGAGACATGCAGGTCCAGGAGCAGTTCTGACCTCGGGAGACACAAGTGGTTTGGGCAGAGGTAAGGAAAGATGACGTGTTTTCCTCAGAAGCAATTTGCTGAGGTATGTTCAGTGGCTGCCCAAAGCTCTGCTACCAGCATGACTTTGCACATCTCTCCCATTTCACACTGTGGAAAGTAAAAATGGGCTGTGAGGTTGATGCAAGGGCTGGAACATCTCTCCCATGAACAACAAGAGCTGGGGCTGCTCAGCCTGAAGAAGAGAAGGCTCCAGGAAGACCTTATGATGGTCTTTCAGCACTTGAATGGGCTACAGGAAAGCTGGGGGGGCTGTTCATGGAGCAGGACACAGGGCAATGGCTTCAAACTAGGTTTAAATGAGACATTAGAGGATAGTAATTCACAATGAGGGTGGTGAGATACTGGCACAAGGCTGCAGGAAGACTTATGGAGGTCTCCCAGCGCTTGAATAGGCTACAAAAAAGCTGGGTGGGGAGGCTGTTTGCCAGGGCATGGAGCAGCAGGACACAGGCAATGCTTTCAAACTAGGTTTAAATGAGACATTAGAGGATAGTAATTCACAATGAGGGTGGTGAGATACTGGCACAAGGCTGCAGGAAGACTTATGGAGGTCTCCCAGCGCTTGAATAGGCTACAAAAAAGCTGGGTGGGGAGGCTGTTTGCCAGGGCATGGAGCAGCAGGACACAGGCAATGCTTTCAAACTAGGTTTAAATGAGACATTAGAGGATAGTAATTCACAATGAGGGTGGTGAGATACTGGCACAAGGCTGCAGGAAGACTTATGGAGGTCTCCCAGCGCTTGAATAGGCTACAAAAAAGCTGGGTGGGGAGGCTGTTTGCCAGGGCATGGAGCAGCAGGACACAGGCAATGCTTTCAAACTAGGTTTAAATGAGACATTAGAGGATAGTAATTCACAATGAGGGTGGTGAGATACTGGCACAAGGCTGCAGGAAGACTTATGGAGGTCTCCCAGCGCTTGAATAGGCTACAAAAAAGCTGGGTGGGGAGGCTGTTTGCCAGGGCATGGAGCAGCAGGACACAGGGCAATGGGTTCAAACTAGGTTTAAATGAGACATTAGAAAAAAGTTCTTCACCATGAGGGTGGTGAGATACTGGCACAGGTTGCCTGGAGAGCTGGTGGAGGACCCATCCCTGGAGACATCCAAAGCCAGGCTTGCTGAGGCTCTGAGCAACCTGATCTAGTGCAGGATGTCCCTGCTCACTGCAGGGGGTTGGACTGGATGGCCTTGAAGGCTCCTTCCAATCCAGCCCAACACACTCTGTGTTTCTGAGTTTCTCCAGACCTGAGATGCTCAGTGCTGACGTGTGAGCAGGGCCAGTGGGCCAATGCTGCGGGTAAAGGACTTCACTAAATAAGATTTGTCACCAAGGACATGATGCAAACAAACAGATCTCACTGCCAGAAGGGAGTTCTGGTGCAGAAATAAAAACAAGCTGAGAAAAAAAAAAACAAACCAAACCCAAGAAACCCCAGCTGGCTGATACAGTGCACAGGGAAAGATGCTAAAATGCTGCTGTGAAGATAAAAACCTGTTTTTATCTCTGCCTCTATCCATGGTTTCAAATTAGTGCATCCTTTTGTTAGGAAAAAAACCCCACCATTACACCACACAGGCCTTTTTCCAACTGGGGAAGGAAATAAATTAAAAGCTCTTGCTTAAACTGCTGTGTCACATTAAAATTATAGAGTGAGATTCATTTAATTACATGTGGGAGAAAACTGCTACTAAGCTCAGAGGGGAGACTGACAGTTACCTGCTGAGGCTCCAGAAAAGGAGCTACTGAGACAAAAATATTTAAAAAAATAAAACCAAGCTACATAAATACCTCATGCATCATCATGTTTAATCCCTCCCAGCCTGGTGTAACCTTAGGAGCACAAATGCAGCAACATTACTCTGGTATTTACTCATTAAAATATTCCTATTTTCATGGTATCACAATATTAAAGAGCATCTCCCTTTTAGGCTGGTTTGAGTTAATCAGAATGAAAACTATTTAAAAAATAGAGGATGAGATAGAAGAGTTTTCACAGAAAGCATTATTTTTAAATTTTCTTTTAGGAAATGAGGGTTTTTTTCCCTATTTTATACTTCTTTCATAAAGCATGGGTTGCACCCAACACTCACGCACCAGAAGGCAGTGTCATGAAGTCCCAATATTTTTAGGAATTCCTTCAGCTTCCTCTCCTTTTCTGCCACGATATGAATGGCCAAATAATATCCAAAGGGTGAGAAAGCAATGACAAGGTAAATCAGAATGATGGCACGTGGGAAATTATCTATTTCCACCACTGCAGCCTCTCCCATCACCATGGCTCTCGTCATCTGAAGCTGGTCCCACACTGACTGGTTTGTCTTCAGCTACAAAGAAGAGAAGGAAGAATTATTTTGGCATCATTCCTCATTTTCAGCCCCATCTTCAACCCCATCATCCCCAGTGGGGAGAGATCTAAAGCCCCCAAAACCCAGCTGTTTCCAAATCCCAGTCCAAAAGTTTAGGAAATGGGGAAATACTTGAAGACCTGGAGATAAAATAACCTAAAAAAGATGTGGTGGGGTCTCACTGGGAGGGGTACAACAGGGGAGAAAGAGGGAAAAGGGGATTGCTGGCAAATAGTGACAATAAAATAACAAGGCCAATTCCACAGGGACTTCTTTCAAATATTCTCAATACCTGAAGGGGGTTACAGAAAGGCTGGGGTAGGACTTTTTAATAGGATATGTGATGGCAGGACTAGGAATAATGGATGCAAACTGGAAGAGGGGAGATTTAGGCTGGAGAGAAGAAAGAAATTATTTACTGTGAGGGTGGGGAGACACTGGAAGAGGCTGTGGATGCCCCCTCAGTCCCTGGAGGTGTTTAAGGCCAGGCTGGATGAAGCATTGAGCAACCTGGTGTAGTGGGAGGTGTCCCTGCCCATGGCAGGGGGTTGGAACTAGGTGATCTTGAAGGTCCCTTCCAACCCAAACCATTCTACAATTCTGTAATAGCATTTTAAATAATATTTTGGGGTCAGCACTGTCAAGCCATTGAGTTCTGACCACTGTGATAGATGGTTTGGGTCCATTTGGACACAATGAAGACAAATGTCCTCATAATTCAAGAGGACAGGAACACTTCTGTCCAAAACAGTGCAAAACACACATGAATAATTCAGCCTCCTCATGGGATGTGAGCTCATTTTTGCTAAAGCATTTTTCACAATCACCAGGTGACATTACAAAACAGCTCCAAGGTTTTGAATCCAGCCCATAGATTGCAAACTCCTTGGTTTTATTATGTTTTTGTGGGTTTTTTTTTCAGGTTTACCTGTATAATTGCAGCATCAATGCAAGCCTGAAGAGCTGTAAATCCTGAGGTCCAGTATGTTACTGACTCACACCCCTTCCTTAAGTTGGAGCAACTGGCTGGAAAACAAACCAAAGCATTTTTAAAACACAAAAAGATGGAATTCCAGTTGTCCCAGTTGTCTGTCTTATTCCTAATATAAATGCTGGGCAGCTTGAGATCATCCCTTAGAAATGGTTGAGGTCAACCCTCAGAAGCAGTAGGAAAACTTGCCAAAAAACCCCCAAAGCAGTAGGAAAACTTGCAAAAAACATAACATATATAACATAACATATATAAAAATATAACAACAAAATATAAACAATATCAGGCGAAAAAAAGAGAGCCTGATTTTTCAGTTTATATCTTTACATATTTCTATATGAGAGTGCATGTTTACCTCTTGATTCCATATAAATGGAAGACATAGCCACAGAATCAGAAAACCTCAGCTGGTAGGACATGGCATCAGTGAACACCACCCCCACGAAGCTGGAGGATTTGAAAGCACTGGCCTCCTGCAGCTCCTCCTCACTCAGATATTCCTCTGTGAGGAGGCCTGGAAGACAATGAGACAAAAGAAATGGCTGTGTTGGTTTGGGAATCAGCAGCAGCAGGAAGCAAAACCATGCAATGGGTTTAAAAGAAGCGTTGTGTTGATCATTAATGATAGAAACTTTCTTTCCCTCTCTCATTTTTTTGGATGCTCCAACCAAACCCTCTGCTGGTTAATCCAGAGCTCATCCTCCAGCAACAGCTTTTTTCAAGGTGGGAAAATCAACCAGATAATATGGGAAAACGTGTTATTTTGCCACCTATTTCAGCAGAGGACAGGAGGGAAATGGGCTGGCTGCAAAGGTTGAAAATGGTGGCCAAAGCTGTCAAGGGCACCCATAAAGAAAATCATAGAATCATAGAGTGGTTTGGGTTGGAAGGGACCTTAAAGATCATCAAGTTCCAACCCCCTGCCATGGGTAGGGACACCTTCCACTAGACCAGGTTGCTCAGTGCCTCATCCAGCCTGGCCTTAAACACCTCCAGGGATTGAGGGGGCATCCACAACCTCTCTGGAGAACCTGTTCCAGTATCTCCATCAGAGTAGTTTTGGAGAGATAAATCCCCACTGGAAGTATCACTATGCAGGCAAAGCACTCAGAAAAGAAAAATAAAAATCACTTTGAAAAGAAGAGATGACACAGTGTTAATGGGAACCTGCATTACAAAACAAAAATTCAATTTAAAAAATCCCTAATTGTTTTGCTTTTAACAACAGGAAAGAAAATGCCAACTAATGCATCTTCAGGATGGTGCCATCTCCTCAATTTGCCACAGGATGCTGCAGGATAAATATTAATTAGCCCTAGAGATGCTCAAGGGGGGTTTTTTGTGCTTTAGGTCCCCTAAAAACCTTCCCTGCAGCC
The DNA here is from genome assembly GCA_013400935.1 of Turnix velox. Taxonomy (NCBI): domain Eukaryota; kingdom Metazoa; phylum Chordata; class Aves; order Charadriiformes; family Turnicidae; genus Turnix; species Turnix velox. The sequence goes on from VZTY01013055.1 coordinate 8,573, forward strand.
ACATCCCACGTGTTGGCTGCAAGAGGAGCGCAGGAACAGCTCCAAGATGGCAATGCCAGAACATTTGCCAACCAAGTCAACAAAAAAATAAAAAACCCTTCACAGTCTGCTCTTTATCTGTGACAGAAAAGAAATGGTGGGGGTTTTTTGTGGGTTTTTTTTTTTTGTAGGTTTTTCTCCTGTCGTCAGCAACAACAGCCAGCCCCCCCTTCAAAGCACAAGTCACAGCATGAGATGTATTCAGCAAAATAACACAGTAGGGCTGTGAATACCATCTTCAAAGTTATCAAAAGCCACTTTCTTCATGATTTCTCTGGCCCAGCGGGTTGGTGGTGTGTACCCAATCACAAAGTTCATCAGGATGGAAGTGTCCAGGCTGCCCAGGTTGGTGTTGGCAACTGCCTCATACTTCCTATGAGGATGCATCATGCTCATCAGAATCAGCCAGAACAAGAAGAAGAGGGGGAAAAGGACCTCCTGAGCAAAGAAAGAAAGGGAACAAAATAAAAATCTCACTGTGCAGCCACAAAAATAAAAATTACCCCAAGTTTATCTTAATTACACAAAGCTTAAATGGAGGGACTGTGAGTTTAATTAGTGATTGTGAAGTTCCCTCAATGTTTTCACAGCAACAGGAATTTTAATGCCAAATCTTCCCCTGGCAATGAGGCAGGATTTTAATTGTGTGTGTTGGTAGCCAGAAGAAGCCACTCAAAGGGAGAAAAGGGGCAGCAGGAAAAAGATCTCCACTCACCTGGACACTGCTTTTTTTAGTCCTGCCCTTAATGAGACAATTCTTGAACAAGAGAGCTCGGGTTTGCCTCCAGACCCCTGCTTCTCTTGGAGGTGCTGGTGCCATTTTTCCAGTCTAGTTAAAGAAAAAAACCCACAATAACAAAACAAGAAATGACAAAATTAAAAGCCAGGAAGGTACAGCATTCAACATCTCATCTTTTTATATTTTCATGGAGAATTAATTTTTAAATTCTGACTATTTTTGCTGCCTATATGAGCTAGATGATGGTGACATGAAGATATTGGAAGTTCTAGTTCCAAAGGAGAGCTGGTGACAGCAGTGATGCCTCAAGATGTCCCTTGAGCATCCCAGCAGCACCAGCACCACACAAGCTCCCAAGACTTGGGCTAATCTGGCTTTATTCTTATATAAATTACATAGAAATCACAAACCAAAGCATTTCTGTCCCAGCAGGATCCCAGTGCCCCCCCACAGAAGCTCAGGGCCATGCAAAGTTCCACAGAAAGAGCCATCTTCCCCCCCAAGCAAACTGTTCAATTTACCATGAGTAATCCCTTTCCACTCTGGTGCAAGTCCAACACTATTTATTTTCCCAGTTTGCCTGGGAAACACAGTGGTGTTGAACATTTTTTTAAAATAAAAACTTAAAATTCTTTAAAAAAATGAATGAAAACACTCTTCCAGGAGGCAGCATCCCAGAACATACCTGTTGAGGGGCAACCAGTTGAAGGATCACAAGGTTTCTATCCCCAGTTTTGCCACCAACTTGCTGTCCAAGGTTGGGAGTCACTGCTCAATCTCCATCTCTCTCCCTCTCCTCACCTGAGAAGTTGAAATATAATCATTATGATCACAAGATGTTTGGCAGAGATGACATAAGCCCCAGCACAGGTCTACGTGCCATCACCCCATCCAGCTCTGGCCACCTCCATCAATGCCACAGGTGAATAACTGAGTCATTTCTTAACATTCCAGCCAAAATAAAGTGCAGGTTTTTTTAGAATTCATCCATATTTCAGGTTTTCCAGCTCCCAGCACTTCTCCAAGAAGCAGACTGAGGTCTTTGGTGGCAGCACTGTAGTAGGACCCAGTTCCTCCCCTATCTGTGAGGCAGCACATGACACCAGCTTCCTTCCCCAGCTGCATTTTAATATGGAGATCTATTTTTGGAGCACAGACATCACTTCACTAAAGAAACACACGAGGTTGCTCAGATGTCAGCACCACTGAGCTTGAAGAACTTCAAACACACAAAGTGCCTGCTGAGAGCCAGCTCTGTGGGAGCCCACGTTTTCCAGGGCATAGGAAGGACAGGAGGAGGGGAAAAGTACCTTTGAGTAGTCAAACACATCACTCACCCCCTTCTTCTCTGGGTATTAGGGTTCCCATGGGGCAGGCACCCCCCCATAGGCAGCACAAAGAGGGGATTTGTTTGGGTTGGAAACTTTTCCCCCCTTTTTTCTCCCAAATTTCCCCCCAAATCCCTCTTTTTTTCCCCAAATTCTCTCCCTTTTTCTCCCAAATTCTCTCCTTTTTTCCCCAAATTCTCTCCTTTTTTCCCCAGATTCTCCCCTGTCACCACAGGGGAAGCCTTGGTAGGAGATGCCACCCACAGCTCAGAGGGCTTCCCATTAAAAAACTACTCCAAAAACCAATCAAAATAAACTAAAATATATAGTTATAAACCAAAACCAAACAGCAGCAGTTTTACATCTTCACCAGAAGACTTCAATACTTTAATTTACATCACCTAGGTTGGAGGAAAGGTCATTTAAAGAATGTTAATTAATTTTTTGATATCACAAGTGCTGTCTCCACAGAAGCTGATGAAGCTAAGTAATAGGCTGTTAAGAATACTGAAGAAGTATGATTTGAATGGGGACAAAAATATATCTGAAGAAAAAAGAAACACAAAAATCCCCAGATAATTCAAATGAGCAAAATGAACACCAAGTAACTGATATTTGTTTGAATAATAATGAGCAAAAATGAAAAAAAAACCTAATCTGTAAAAGTCCCTCACAATTTACCCCTTTCCTTATGATATTCTACTGATGGGAGAAGGAGCTGAAACAGCCTTGGGCATCTCCCTCAAAGCAATAACAAGGAAATTAAAGATTTTGCATTTAATTTAACATCAAAGATGCCAGTCCTGGTTAATGGGGGGGGGAAAGAACATCAGACACTACTTAGGAACACTCCCCTTGCTGCCTATCATTAGTTTTTAAGGATCACTTCATGAGATTTAATAGAATCATAGAATGGTTTGGGTTGGAAGGGACCTTAAAGATCATCTAGTTCCAAACCCCCTGCCATGAGCAGGGACACCTCCCACTACACCAGGTTGCTCAGTGCCTCATCCAGCCTGGCCTTAAACACCTCCAGGGAATGATGGGGCATCTACAACCTCTCTGGACAACCTCTTCCAGTGTCTCACCACCCTCACTGGAAAGAATTTCTTTCTTCTCTCCAGCCTAAATCTCCCCTCTTCCAACCTGCATCCATTCCTCCTAGTCCTGCCATCACATAGCCTATTAAAAAGTCCTACCCCAGCCTTTCTGTAGCCTGTCCTCATGAGGGAGGTGCTCCATCTCCAGGATTTAATGCTGCATATCACGTTTCCCTGCCTTTTTCAGCTAAAAAAAAAAATCCAAACAGCTCTAAACAAAACCAGGAAGGCTGAGCCTCAGAGAAACGGTCTGAGGCAGGACTAAGGGAAAAAAAAAACCCAACTCAGAAACACAGAAAGATAAGGAAAATCTAATTACTCATCTCGCTGCAAGATGCCGAGAGCCTAACTGATACTTGGGGAAAACTCTGAGCTGCTTTTTACTACCCTTAAATGATTTCAACCGTAAAATCGGGCTGATTTTTTCCTCCTCAGCTGATCCCCAGAGGACAGAACCGTGTCCCGGGGGGAAGGGGGAGGGGAGGTTGCCAACACCAACTACAGCAGCTTCCCCTCCGCCCTCCTCCTTAATCCCAAAGGATAAGGAAAAGATACCCGGCCCCGGCTGTTTCCTTCCCCACACCTCCAAATCCCGCATCATCCTCCCCCCTTCCCAATCCCCAAAAAAGCTCCAGCATCTCGTCAAGCATCCCTTCGGCATCCTTATTCCCCTCCCAGTATCCCCATTCCCCCAGTTTCCCTCCTAGTATCTCCATTCCCCCAGCCTCCCATCCCCAGCATCCCTCCGCACCCCGCATCCCAGTCGGGGCACCCCCGACTGCAGGCAGCGAGGAGGAAGGGGTGAGAAAGGGGAAATGGGGGGGCTACATGGCAGGAAGAAGGAGGGCAATGAGCACCCCTCAGACTTTCCATTCCTCCCACCCAAATCGTTCAAATGTGGGGTTTTCTCACCATTTTTTCCGCCGGGCCGCCAAGCTCCCCCCCCCGCTACGCCCCAATCAATCCGTGCAGCGGCGAGTCCGGAGCCATGACACGCTCCGCCAGGTGCGGCGAAACTCCTCCTCTTCCTCTGCCTTTTTTTCTTCCCCTTCCCGTTTTCCAGACACACACTTCGAGGAGTAAGAGAGGAGGGAGGGTGTAAAAGGGAAGTGTGTGTGTGTTTGTCCCCCCCTCCGCTGCCTTCCGTTACTGCAGCCCGTCACCGTCTCCTCCCGTCGCGATACTCACCAACCGCGCTCCGTGCTGCCGGGCTATGGGGCGGTGTAGGACGTGTCTGCCCCGTGACCCTTCACCCCATTCCCTGGTTCCCATCATTGCCAGAGATCCTAGAATCATAGAATAGTTTGGGTTGGAAGGGACCTTAAACATCATCTAGTTCCAACCCCTGCCATGGGCAGGGACACCTCCCACTACACCAGGTTGCTCAGTGCCTCATCCAGCCTGGCCTTAAACCCCTCCAGGGATTGAGGGGACATCCATAACCTCTCTGGGCAACCTCTTCCAGTGTCTCACCACCCTCACTGTAAAGAATTTCTTTCTTATCTCCAGCCTAAAACTCCCCTCTTCCACCCTGCATCCATTCCTCCTAGTCCTGCCATCACATATCCTATTAAAAAGTCCTACCCCTGCCTTTCTGTAGCCCCCATCAGGTATTGAGAAGCTTCTCTGAGATCCCCCCTGTGCCTTCTATTCTCCAGGCTGAACAGCCCTTCATCAGAACTAGCAGCCAGCTGAGCACCACAACGTGCAGCATCAATCATAGAATGGTTTGGGTTGGAAGGGACCTTAAACATCATCTAGTTCCATGGGCAGGGACACCTCCTACTACACCAGGTTGCTCAATGTCTCATCCAATCTGCCCTTAACTCCAGGGAGGGGAAAGTTCTCATTGTTTGGGGCTGATGGACTCCCCATATCCCAGTGGGAGCTCTGCAGCCACACTGGAATGGCATCTCTGCCCTGCCGGGCTGCCAGAAACCCTCCTTCCACTTTTCTTTTGAAAGATCTTGCAGAAGTGTTTCTGTGGAAGGGGAGGTTGTGTGTAGATGCTTGGCCGAGAAGTTCAGCCACCAGGATATAGTGGAAGCAGCATTTCAAGGTGGCAACACGCTGGCCCACCATGTTCCAGAAAGGAAATGGGATTAACTCAGTTTCCTTTCTTGAGGTGACTCAGCTTTCCTTGTCAAAAAGAAGAAAATTCAGTACTTAAATTGAAAAGGATCATTCCCAAAAGTATGAGCTGTGAGGATGGAGAAGGGATTGGAGCATCTTCCTTATGAGGAAAGAATGAGGGAGCTGGGTCTCTTCAGCTTGGAGAAGGGGAGACTGAGGGGGGACCTCATTCATGCTTAGAAATATGGAAAAGGTGAGTGTCAGGAGGATGGAGCCAGGCTCTTCTCAGTGACATCCAGTGACAGGAGAAGAGGCAATGGGTGCAAGTTGGAACACAGGAGGTTCCACAGAAATATTAGAAAAAACTCTGTCAGGGTGATGGCGACAGAAGAGTGGCTCTGGAGATCTAGAGAGGATGTGGAATCTCCTTCTCTGGAGACCTTCAAACCCCACATGGATGCCTTCCTGTGTGACCTGCTCTGGTTGTTCCTGCTCTGGCAGGGGGATGGGACTCGATGATCTCTTGAGATCCCTTCCAATCCCTGTGAAACCCTTTGTTGCATCCCTGCTCATCCTGAAAGAGAAGGAGATGCCCACAGCAAAGCAGGCACAATTTCATGCAATCAAATATGGGAGGCTCTGCCCATCCTTCCCAGCAAGACAAATAACAAATAAATGGCCATTCCCCCAAAATTATCCTCGAATTTCAGTCTTGAATTTCAGGGACCTTCTGTCCTTCCTGCCACAGCACAGAGATCTCCAGCTCTGGTGCCTCCTCATGGGCAGCAGAGGGTTTGCATGAAGCCCAGGAACAACTTACTTAGGGCAGGACATGAATTTAACCTCTTATCCACTTATTGTAACATCCTTCAAACTGTCTCAAAATAATATTTCAGGGGAAAAAAAATTTCAATTTTGGCCTAAGAGTTGGCACAGGATGTTTCAGCCCAGAATAGATGTCTAAGGGGAAGGCAGAAACCTCCAAAAAAATGCAAGTTTTGTAACTGAAGAACCAAGAGACACTTAAGAACAGCCCCATCAAGATTATAGGGATAATATATACGTTGAAGGCAACATGTCTAGAAGACTGTAATTACAGCCAGCTCAGCACAAACACAGAGTCATTCTGACCATCCCTAATCCTCGTGGAAAAATTCCCCCAAAAATGTCTATTTTAAATCAGCAGAGTTCGGAGGGGGAACATTGCTGCTGGGAACATGCCAGCCCAATAAAAATAACCCTTCACAGGCCACTACCTGTCCTTATTTAGTCCTGCTTTTCTTAGAATCACACTTTAGGAGCTGTGGTTTATTCTTTGTTGGGTTGTAGAACGAGCCTGCAAGTCTTTTTGCTGAGAAATATGATGCGTGGGGTATGAAGGAGTCGTGGAAAACCAACAAGAAACACAGTCCAAAGTACAAAGGGGTGCCTCAAGGTGACAAAAACCCACCCTAAATGCCTGCGTAAGGCAGGGAGTGAGGGACACGAGGCAGGTGACTGCCACCTGCCAGGACAAAGGTTGTGGTGATGCCTACAGCTGGCCACCAGCAACCTGGTGGCTGTCACCAAGCTGTGCCACAGGCTAGTGGCTCCTAGGGGTTCGATCCTCAGCCCCATCCGTGGAGGGAGAATCCTCCCTGAGCACAGCCTGGCTGGTGTTTATTTAACCCAGCTTCAAGGTGACCTCTCTCATGAGGACAGGCTGAAGGAGTTGGG
>VZTY01013063.1:5991-30016 GCA_013400935.1 Turnix velox
TTGACCCAGGTGCAGGACCTTGGTCTTGGCCCTGCTGAACTTCATCAGTTTGGCATGGGCCCACCACTCAAGCTTGTCAAGATTCCTCTGGATGGCATCCTTTCCCTCTGGTGTGTTGACTGCACCACACAGCTTGGTGTCATCTGCAAGCTTGCTGAGGGTGCACTCAATTCCACTGTCCACTTCTCCAACAAAGATGTTAAATAGCACTGGTCCCAGTAGTGATCCCTGAGGAACACCATTCATCACTAGTTTCTACTTAGAAAATGAGCTATTTACTGTCATTCTTTGTGTGTAACCATTCAACGACCTCCTTTCCAGCGGGTGGTCCATCCATCAAACCCATACTTTTTCCGGTTTGTTAACTCTGCGGGACAGAGTCAAATGCTTTGCACAAGCCCAGGTAGATGATGTCAGCTGCTTTTCCTTTATCTACTGATGCTGTGACTACATCATAGAAGGCCACCAAATGGGTCAGGAATAATTTGCCCCTGGTGAAGCCATGTTAGTTAGCTCCAATTACGTCAGTATCAACCTCCATGTGTTTTTGCAGCACCTTCAGGAGGATCTGCTCCATGATTTTGCCAGGCACAATGATGAGTCTGAATGGCCTGTAATTTTCTCGATCTTCTTTTTTTTCCTTCTTGAAAATGGGGGGATCTCACAAATAATAGCTATTTACTTTTATTTTTCTTCACCAGGTATTTTCAGAAGCAGTTGCAATTTCTAGTTTTGTCTGATTACATGATGAAAATCCTGTCTATAAAGTCATGTTACCTCTGAGAGTTCTCAGTTACTATTATTAGTGTATGATGTAAGCATAGCTGACATTTGTAATCACATTTTTCCTAAGATCAAAAAAAAATCACTATAAAAACAATGTTCATGACATATACAACAGAGATATTGATATATTGATATTCACTTCAGACTTTCCTATGAAAGTATGAAAGATGAATCATAGAATCATAGAATCATAGAATACTTTGGGTTGGAAGGGACCTTAAAGATCATCGAGTTCCAATGAAGATTAGTTACAGTGTATAAAGAATGCAATGCTTTGTAATTTTGTAATTAATTTTAAAGTATCTTTAACTTAAATTGACTTTCAAGTGATATTTAATATTATTAAATATAATTTTGTTCCAGAAAGATAGCTTTGCTCCTTATAAATTATTTATTTTTATTTCTTTGAAAAATGTCACACCGATGAGAATTCAGTCTCCTACTGCATCTCTAAGGCCTTACAGGTCTATGCAGAAGTTGCCTCTTTGCTTGGATGATACAATGTCTGCTGAAATGTTGAGTTTCTTGCACTTGATTAGACATTTTCAAAAAAGTTATTTTGAAATGGTAAACCTGAATGTGACAGGGTAAAGCCTATATTTTTTTAATACTCATTTCCATATCTTACCTAGGACTCTTACCTTGCTTTAAGTCTAGACTTTTATAAGTAAATGGTAAGTAACAAAATTCAGCCACCAATATCAGGCTTTCTTCTGCAATCTTCAACTGGCAATTACTATGTATTCCAATAGTGCATGATTTTTCAGATATTTCATTAGTACAGCATGAATTGCTCATTTTTCAATTCTCTAAACAATTTAACATAGTCTCTTTCATGCAGAGAATAACACATTCATATTATTTGATTTTTGATGAAATCAAATGACCCTTTAAATCTGCAATAGGGTTTTTTAATTTTGCATGAGTTTCTTTGCTGCTGTTCATTTAATTATGTTTCCATTAACCATCTGCAAGCCTTTGACTCTATGAAAATTATTCAGCTGTGCCACATCATGACTGACATATTTTATAAATGTTTAAAAGAAAAAGAGAGCAAGAAAGGGAAGGGAAAAGAAACAAAAGATTCAAACAAAAACCTCACAGTTCAGAATCCTGTATTTTCCATACAGCTGAGACATCTAAATAGTAATTATTGGCCTGATTGTAAATCCAACCTAATTGCATTTTATCCCCCTTTCTGACAAACACTTCATGATGATGATTACTCCTAATAAAAGATGTTTAGTTCATGCCACAGATATTTCCACACACTGATAGCCAGGGGGCCCTGCAGATAAAAGCTGAAGCAGGCACAAATATTTTTTTTCTGTTTTTTCCATTTTGATCAATTCAGCTATGATTTATCAAGTAAAAGAGATTACCAATGAATTCAAGTGAGAAAGAATCCTAGTTTAGATGTCTATCTCCCAGCCTGCCATCCACATGGGGGGAATTGAGCTAGTATTCAATAGAAAGTGCTTTAATTAACAAATATAACAGAGAAGCCAAGCCAGGGTAATCAGTGCTGATTAACTAGGCCTCCTCTCTGCACAAATTAAGAAAGCTGCCTTTTTCTTTATTTTTAAAAGCTTTCCATTCTAAAGAATCTCAGCAATAGTTTGGATAGTTTGGATTATTAAAATGTTTATCCATATTTATTCTTAATTTTTACTGGTCAGTTACTGATCAGTTAGGAGAGTCCAGTGACAAAGGAGGAGCGTTAACATTTCTTCCTCCATCTCTATATTTAACAGGACCCCATTAAGTTAGATTTCCACTCCAAGCTTAAGTACACTAGGGGAACAAAATGACTGTAAAAAAATAGAAGCCCTTTATACCTTTGATATTTTTTGTTTAGATTTTAAAATAGTGATGAAAGCTCTGGAAGAAGCATAAAATTCACACTATCCGAAAGCACACATACCATTGAATACTACAAGAAATAAATAATATCTGACAGAAAGAATACTTTCACGTGTTCCTTTTGATATATATTTTTCACTAGACATAAATGGATATACAAAACTAAGAATGTCTTCTAAAGAGTCATTGACATAATTCCTTGCAGCATCTTGTATTAATTTCTTCAAAGTTTAAGGCAAAATCAGGCACAGTACAGTCATCTTCATTATCTAAAATTCTCAGCAAACCTAAGACCATGCCAAAGATCAAAACTCATTGTTCTGAGGAAACTTTAAGGGCATGTTATAGCTGGGAAAAGTACATTAAAGAAAATTAAATGGAGTTTCAGTATTGTCCAGCTGAACACATGGGAAAATGAAGGAAGTTCTGCCTAGTCAGTTCTTGCCGTCTTCTGTTGCATAGCTATTCATTACTTTTTATCTCTGCTTAAATTTCAAAAGAATAGATTATTTACCCTACACTTCAGCTATGAAGAAAAACAAAAGCTGTACAAAGAGGAGATATTCAAATGTCACGGATCTAGGAAACGTCAAACAAGAATTACTCCTGACCCTGTAAGACCTTGCAATCAAAAAATGTCCTTAACTCCTTCAAATGCAAAAAGTTCTTCATAAACAGGGCTTAGTGGCATATCAGCAATTAGTATCAAAACTTCACTGTAGACTAAACAAGCTAGCAAATTTTTCAGTTCTTTTGGCTTTTTTATTTGAAAACTGCAAAACTATGGCATATTTTTCTTAGTCTGTTTTAATTAATGACTTTGGCATTCCATCCCTCTTAGTTCTCTTTTTCAGTGTAGTTTTTCTAACTTAAAATTTCTGTTTTAGCTTATTAAAGTCTGATTTTGTCAGAATAAAAGTTGTAGTTAAATCTTTTTGTGCAATGCTACTACAAAGGAGTGTAATTCCAAATTACATTTTCAGATAATTTCAGTGTTATTTTTTTTATCTTCCTTAATGTACAGTTGCAGCTTATGTTGAAAGACAATTAAATTCTATATTTGATGTGGCATGAATTAATGTGTTCTTCATGCAGATAAAAAATTAAGTTAGCTTTGAAATTCCTTTTATTGCATCTCAGGGCATCTAAAAGTGTATTTACATGTTTCCAGGATTCAGATGCAGATTGATGTGATCATGCTGCAGCCATTTATTTATCCAAGCTTAAATCATTAGATAGTTTACTTAAATGGAAAACGTTCTCTGTGGTAAACAATCATTGGTTAAAACATACCATGTATGACTTGCTAGAGTCATAGATTTTTGTAGATACATAATTAGTTAGAACAGAGAACATTGTAGATATTTGATTTGTTAAACATAACATCACTAAATTCTTGGTTAACTGTTATCTGCATTCTTTATCTGCATTCTTGTACAAGTACTGTAGCATATCTTGACCACGTGACTTCCCTAGCATTGTTGTTTTCCTAGAATCAGAGTTGTTTTTCTTTTTCTTTGCTTTCAGTCAAATTCCTGCATCCAGGCTTCACATCCTAACTGTATCACTAAACATTACTTACACAGTTGACATGACCATTATTTTCCAGAAATCCACCCTCACTTATGGTGATTGCAAAAAAACTTAAAGTTAAGATTCCTCTATATTATTATTTTCTAGACACTGGTAAAATTTTGTATTTGCCTTCTCCTTGCAGTTGGGTCATATTATCTTATTTTGATGTAAATAAATCATAAGAAGTGATTCTCTTCTCAGGTCACATCTAAGAGAAATATCATTCTAATTTTAAAAAAATTGAACACATGAAAGTCCAGTGTCCTAGATGAAAACATTAAATGTATTTATTTTATTTCCAAATTTTAGAACTTGATATTAATTCTTGTTTCAGTACACTGTGCAGCAGAAAATGTAAATAAAAAGCTTCAGAATTATTTTCAAAGGAATTTAAGATGATACATGCAAGGACTTGTTACTTTGTGGTTTGTGATGTAAGATTACAGAAAATTAAGAGAAACATCTTCAAATATTTTAAGAATAAATATCTGAAAGATGTGAAAAGCTCAAATGTCCTTTCTCTAAATGTTTGAATGCTTACCCAAATATCTTCAAAACTAAACACAAAGTTTGAAAGATGTAGAGGAATACATCCTTGGATTCTGTCTGAGATGCTATTTATACCACTTTTATTCTGCCTTGACACCACACACACCTATACAGTCTTCATGGATGTCAGGTAAAATCATCTGAAATAAACCAAGAAATAAACTAATATTTTTGCTGTCTCCTAAAAGGCTTCATTCCCAGCTACTTTTTTGTCTTCATGAGATTTCTTATCAAGAGTTAACTGATTCAAAGAATCCAGTTTAGCAAGAACTGTGAAAATTTCAAAAATTAGGATAATAAAGAATACACAAGATCGTTTAAGCAAATGTAGTGTATTGGTTGATACATTATCATTGTCAGCTATCTCAGCCTCTCTCCCTAGGAATGTTGCTCCATCCCCCTGATCATTTTCGTATCCCACTTCTGGGCCTGCTCCTACAGATTCATGCCTTGCTTGTGCTAGTGACCACAAAGCTGAATGCAGCACTCTAGGTGAGGTCTCATTAGAAGGGAGTTAGAGGGGTAGAGTCACCTCCCTCGCCTTGCTGACAATGCTGCTTTTGATGCAAACCAGGATATGATTCCTTCTCTATTTTATTTATCACTTCATCTCCTATTTAGTAGATGATTCATGTTCATAAATCTTAATTTGCTTCTCTGTAGAGTTTGCCTGTAGAATCTCCTGTTCTTCACATTCCTTGCCAAAATTGTGCTTTAGCTTTACCGTTCTGTACACATCCAAGCAGCGGAGGAGCATCTTTATTCTTCCTAGGATACAAGTCACTGTTTCCATTACTTATTTTATTCTTACACTTCAGCTTGGTGAAGAGGTTGTTACTTGCCTGATTTCTTACATAAAAGAGTAGAGTAGAAAATCAGCTACCAGCTCCTTATCCAGCGAGTGGTCCATCCATCAAACCCGTACTTTTTCCGGTTTGTTAAACAGGATGTCATGTGAGACAGAGTCAAATGCTTTGCACAAGCCCAGGTAGATGATGTCAGCTGCTTTTCCTTTATCTACTGATGCTGTGACTCCATCATAGAAGGCAACCATATGGGTCAGGAATAATTTGCCCCTGGTGAAGCCATGTTGGCTAGTTCCAATTACCTCAGTATCAACCTCCATGTGTTTTTGCAGCACCTTCAGGAGGATCTGCTCCATGATTTTGCCAGGCACAATGATGAGACAGACTGGCCTGTAATTTTCTGGATCTTATTTCTATCTCTTTTTTCCAGTCAGTGGGAATTTCACCAGTCTGCCATGACCTTTCAAATATGAAGGACAGTGGTTTGGCAACTTGATGTGCCAGTTCTCTAAGGATCCATGGGTTGATCTCATTGGGTCCCATAGACTTGTGTACCTCCAAGTTCCTCAGATGTTCTCAAGCCTGCTCTTCACATACTGTGGGTGAATCCTGCTTCCCCCAGTTTATGGCCTTATTTTTTAAGACTTGATCTGTGGAATCAGAGGCCATGCCAGTGAAGACTGAAGCAAAGAAGTTATTCAGTACCTCAGCCTTCTCCAAATCCCCCTCCAGTGTCCTTTCAGAAAGGGCCCACATCTTCCCTAGTCTTCCTCTGGTCATTTATATATTTGTAAAAGTTTTTCTTATTTCCCTTTATGTCCCTGGCCAGCTTTAATTCCACCTCTGCTTTAGTTTTCCTAATCTGATCCCTTGCTACTCGGACAATCTCTTTGTACTCCTCTCATGCTTCCACTTCTGATCCATTCTCTTTTTCCATCTAAGCATGTCCAGAAGCTCCTTGCTAATCCATGGAGGCCTCATGGCATTCTTGCCCATTGTCTTCTTCCTTGGGATGCACAGCTCCTGGGCTTGAAGGAGATGGTCCTTGAACACTGCCCAGCTGTCTTGGGCCCCTCTGCCTTCCAGGACTGTCTCCCATGGAACCTTCCCTACAAGATCCCTCAACAGGGTCAAAGTCTGCCCTCTTGAAGTCCAGAGTAGTGAGCTTGTTGTTCCCCTTCTTGGATGCTCTGTGGATAATAAACTCCACCATCCAAGGCTGCATCCAAGGCTGCCCTTGAGCTCCAAGTTACTAGGCCCTTGTCATTGGTGAGAACTAGGTCTAGCATGGCACCTCTTCTTGTGGGTTCCTTGAGGAAGTTGTCATCAACACATTCCAGGAACCTCAATTACTGCTGGTGCCTTGCCATGTTATCCCTCCAACAGATGTCAGGATAGTGGAAGTTACCCATGAGGACCATGGCTTGTGAACATGAAGCTGTTTCTAGCTGTTGGTAGAGGGCTTTTGCTTCCTGGTCAGGCAGTCTGTAACAGACTCCCACTACTACATCTCCCTTCCCTCTGATCCTGACCCACAAACTCTCTAGTAGATGCTCATCTGTCTCTAAGCAAAGTTCCATGGACTCTAGCCACTTGTTAATGTAGAGGGCAACTCCCCCTCCCTTTCTCCCCTGCCTGTCCCTTCTGAATAGTTTGTAACCATCTATGCCAACAGACCAATCATAAGACCTAGTCCACCATGTCTCTGTGAGACCAATGACATCATAGACATGTGTGTGTGTACATCTGCATCTCTTCATGCTTATTCCCCATACTCCTTGCATTGAGATACAGGCATTTAAGTTGCTCCCTTACCAATGCTGATTTAGCAGCCAGAACTCCCCTTTTTGGGACTACCAGTTACCTCTTTCTGCCCTGTGGTCCTAGTCCAGGCCCACTGATATCTAAGTTGTTGGGTATGTCACTATTTGTATCCTCATTAGCACCCTCCTTCTTTGCCTCAACACCTGGCAGCTTAAAGCCCTTCCTTAGTGGCAGAAGCCCAGCTGCAAACTCATCCCCCTTCAAATCTAGTTTAAAGCTCTCCTAATGAGCCCAGCTTCTTTCTGTCTCAAAACCATTTTGCCCCTGTGAGACAGGACTTTCCCGTGTGTTCGTATTTGGTCTGAGGCCTTAAGAAACCTGCCAGTATCAAAGAACCCAAAGCCCTACCTGTAACACCATTCTCAGAGCCAGGCATTTATAGACTGAGGCCTTTTCATTGAATTCCCTGTCGTTATTTGGAGATGGTAGAAGGGAAGATAACTAGGGCTCCACCTGACTTAATTCATTATTTTGGCTAGAAAGCCATTTAATTTATTAAAATAAATGTTTCTGAAATTAAAAAAAAGCAATTACAGATGGATTTGTTTGCAATTGATCTTTCTGTTAAATTCAGATTAAATCTTCTGAGTTTAGATGTGTGCTAAACAAATTTTAGATTAGTAATACTCTTGCAATATTTCTAGTTTCATCAGAGTATAAACAGTGAATCTTGTCCAGTTTATCTACAATATCTATAGATTTCAAGGGGAATACAATTTGTATCAAAGCAAGATGATTTCTGCTTCTTTTCTCAGTATAGAAATGAGTTAGGAAAGGAAAAAACTTGCTGCAGTTGGCATGATCTTTCCTGCTTCTAAATTATAGTTTATTGCTTCTTTTGTTTGATTCCATTCTAAATAAGATAATATTGGCATGCAGAAAAACAAAAATAAAGATGTTATTGCAACTGATTTATTACTTTTTTTATTGATGTTTGTATGTTATCACACATAAATTATGAAATAAATTATTCTCAAGTTGTGAGCAACTAGTACAAAGTTCTTAAATGGCTTCTTTGTATTTTAGAATCTAGGGCTTCCTTCTCTTTTTGCCCCTTCTTTGGTCAGATCCTGAATTTTTCTTTGTTGTACAATATACTCATGATTACAAGAAGTAAGAGCCTGATAGAGCAAAATATTCATACATACCCTTAAACATATGAATACTAAAATCAGTGTGAATGTATAGAAGTTTAAGATTAAAAACAGACTGCAATGTCTCACAGAACTGGGCCATACAGTCTGCAGAAATACTACATTATTATCACTTCATTAAATAAAATAACCTATTGTGGTTTTTTCAGTCCAGAAAGATTAAAAAAAAACAAAACGGGAAGATTTCTACATGTACAAAATTTGCTAATAGCAGTTTTTTCCAAAAAGTATCTGTAATCCGGCATGTGCTAGATAATCCTACTTAACAGTCACATTTTGTATTTGTAAAAGAAAGTCACTTGTAACGAAAAATTCCATGTGCCTCAGAAAGAAATTCTCTTGTTGGAGTGTAAGATGAAATATATTGGTTTAGTCTATATGTTTTGTATATAAAGGGAGAAAAGGAAATACCATAGTTTTCAATAACTTTAAAAAACAGTCTTACCCTGTCTGAACAAACTGTCAGGCTGACAGGCATTGAATAAGTATGTTTATCTGAGATTTTACAAAAGAAAAAAGTATCATTTTAAAGGAAAATGAAACTGCATGAGTCACAGAAAGTATTATTACTGTTCGAACACTCTCATAGGAATGGTTCATCAAGTTGGCAAGTTATTTTCTTCCTCTGAAATAGAAGGATGTAATTTTATACTGCGAATAGCTACATCATACTTGGAGAAGTGTCATGGCCAAGAAATCAATCAAGACACTTAGAGTAACTATTTCAAAGTAAGTATATATATACAGTATATATATATGTTTTCTTATATGACAAAAATACACTGCCTGCTTCTTAACACACCATCCAAAGATAAAATTAAGAATTTCAAAATTACTGTGTTGTACTCTTTTCATTGTTATAGAGATGGCACTTTCTTGCTATACAACCTTAGTATAGTAATTGCTTGAACCACAAAAAATCAAGAATTTATTGAAGACATCTGAGCTCTTAATTGTAGTGGCAACGTCTAGATTAGAATTAGGTTGACAGTATGATCCTATGGCTTCTAAAAGTTTAAAACTAAAAATCTTAGCTTTAAAGTAGAAATGTTACCAAAGTTTTCTGTAGAAACTTATGCAGAAGGGCTTCATCTGTGTGTTTGGGAGATGTAGATAATAAATATAATATTAAATATAAGATAATAAAATATTTCTATCTTATGCATCTGAATACGGTATCAATTTGATTATTTTTGATTGCATTGAATGCCTTTCCTAAACTGAGTTCTGTTAAAGCAGCTCTTTTTCATAGTCAATTATAAAGACAACTTCATAACAACACTGTTGCCATCAAATTAGGATAGAAAAAAATCCATAGAGAAAGGAACCATTTCCTCATTCATAGTTAAGACATTTATCTTACATATATGCAGTTTTCCATCTCTATGAATACCAAAATCTCCTGCTATAGCAAGAATTTGTCTGTGGAGAGCAACAGCATGGCAGAATTGCTAATATCTTTATTCTCACTGAATAGCCCCTTTCACTGAAGTGAGTGTCTTGGCAGTAATGTTGCATACTATTGGCAACAAATAGCTTCTCCCTATGAAATCAAGTTTTTAGAATAATACTGACTTTAACTAAACATTCTATCCATCACAGTTTTCCAAGGAGCTTAGAAAAGATGTTAACTTTGAAGTTGGATCTAACAAGAACACTAAAATCTAGCATTTATTTTAAAGTAAATTCCAGAACACCATGATCACATTGTTAAATCTGTTCTCTAAGCCTATATTTTGTACAAGTACTTACTTGAAAAAAAATGTAAAGTTTTCAAATGGGCAACAGTGTATAAATTATTTAAGGAGTATCAGTTATGTAAAAAAGCTTATTTGTACAGGCATTTATAACACAGTCACATGAAAATGTAAACAAATAAATATATGACTAAGGCAGTTCAGGGGTTTTTTTCTGTTTTTACTTTAACCTCTCAATGATCACCTGACTCTACCAGGTTCCTTTTCATAGACAGGAATCTAGAATCCAACAATCAATTAATTATTAACCTACAGCAAATAATTCAGCACATAGCAGGTAGAATTCACTTTTGCTAATTAAGCTTGCCAATGCTTTTTCTTAACTGCAATTTCTCAAGACTATTAGTCAACTTTAATGTATTGATTTACAGCACCATAGAATGCACTGAGTTGGGAGGGACCTTCAAAGGTCATCTGGCATGTACAAATCACTCTGGAAGATATCCTATTCCTCCAGCATGTTGATTGCACCACTTAATTTTGTGTCATCTGCAAATTTGATGAATTTCAATTCCACTGTTGATATAATTGATGACATTAAACATGGCTGCACTGCAGATATAAGCATCCCGTTAGTTCCTACTTCACCAAACAGTTCACCCATCTATTTGTATCTCTCTAGCTTGACTGATATTGTGGGGGACCATGCCAAAATCTTCACAGAAGTTGAGACAATATCCACTGCTCTTCCTATGTTCTGTGATGCACTTACCCCATTGATGAAAGCCACTAGTTTGGCCAGGTACTTATTGAAGATACGATGGCTATATTGAGTCACTTCCGTGTCCTCCATGTGCTTTAGCATAACTTCTAGGAGAATCTTCTGATGAAAAGGTACTTTTTGTCATTATCTGATTTGCCCCATCTTGCATGATTGTATCTAATTTTTCCAGATTCCTTCTGGTGAGACTTTTACCTACAGTGAATAATGTTTATTCCATGTATTATTGTGCATAAGTAGTGTGCAATGTGGAAGAAAGCCAAAGTATTTTGATAACTCTTTCTACTTGATGTAATCAGTCTTTGGAAGCCTATTTTTACAAAAAATGAAGCAATTTAAGTCTGGACTTTCTGGATATCTTCAGAATACCAGGAGATTGTGCATTTGGGAAGCAATTTGCTTTCACCTTTTGAAATTAGAGGATGATTTTAGGTTCTGTTTCTACATAGATTATACATATATAACAGGAGAGAGAGTTTGAAAAATGCAGGCTAATGCTAGGATTGATATTTCCAGAAACATTTCTGCATTTAGATTCTTTAATTAAAGGGTGCTGGACATTCAGGTCAGTTTGTGGCCACTGCCATTTCATTATTCCACACAAGCACTTTGTTCTTCATATGCTTTCTGCAAGTAACTAAAAGTAAATCACAGATTTCCAAGCCGAAAAAGCAAGCAAACAAGCAAAATCCAACGTAAGATAAAAACCACTTTGTAACAATGCATTTGTAAATTCTAGAGTATCCAGGAAATTGCAGTTTTTAAAAGTAAGGAAGGGGTTTTTGCCTTACGCTAAAAGAAATCAATACAACACTCTTTCTAGGCAAAGTTTTAAAAATAAATCATAAAATAATATACTGCATGTTCATGATACATTTATATGGTACACAGCTTCAGCAGTACGCATCTTTGTGAAGACAAATTTCTAAAAGAGCTTTCTGTTATATTCATATAAATTTGTATTGTATACATATATAAATTAAATTCCCATTTGCATCTTTATCCATGAGGCATTCTATAGACAAATAGTAAAAAAAAAATGACAGAATAAATGAGTTATTCATAGAGAGCAGTGTGTTCTCTCTTTCACTCCTATTCCTCTTTCAGAGTTAGGACTAAAAAGAATTCTATACTCATAGTCTAGAAAAGTTTTAAAAGCCACAGAGATACTGTTCACCTAAAGAAATAGTATTCACCAGTTAGCTTAACAATTAGGTAACTGTTTTCCATTACTTATTACTGGAAATGCTGAGAGCTGCTCCAAGAAATAACAAAACAGTTTGTTTGTGTCCATTTGACATTTTTCCTTGAGAGAAACGCATACTGGGTTTTTTTGCAGACACATGACTGCAATTAGAAACATATAGAAAAAGTAGACTTCAAATTGTACTTGGAAGCAACTTAATCTATTCTATATTTGTTAAATAACACTGATGCAAGCAGAAATGCATCCTGGTAAAATCCCCCTACCCTCTACTGTAAGAGTGTTGGACTAAATGGCTACTGGAGGCTTCTTCCCACCCTACAAGATTCTAAGATACATAAATACAGAATCACATAATGCTAATGATTGAAGACGCCATTGGAGATCATCTAATTGAACCCCCTTCCAGAAAAGATTCATCTGGAGGATGTTGCCCAAGATTTTGTAAGTTCACAGAGTTTAAGATAATTCCTGTGGAAAATTAGTATTTTACTTTTTTCCCCCATCCATCTGATGTTTCATCTTATTTCTATGTATTTGATTATTTATTCTTTCAAAATATCATTTGGTGCCTTTCTTAAATGTCTGAGGTTGCCTGTGTTCTCCAGTTCTCCAATGTATTATCAGTTCTTTAAATCTATTGAATTATGCAGTTGCAAGAACTTAACTGAAGGTTCCATTAAAATTATCTGTACCTCAGTCTGAGTGTAGTGTACTGAAAATTGGCATGTTTATGTTGTCTTTCACTGGCATGCATCCTACCTTTTAAATTCTTAACTCATGAAATGAAGGGAAGTCTCACAGGGTTGCCATTCAGATCAAGGGTTGTCAAATGCTTATTTGTAGAGATCTTGTCATAAATTCAAAGTGACTGTCATATTTTCCTCCATGTATGAAGAATTTCTCACACTAGCTATCTATGCTTCTTTTGAACACAATATATTAGGTTAAAGTTTTGCCTAATTTGTCAGTCAAGTCAGCATTTTGACTAAGTAAGTGTGAGAAAAAATGTTTGGACTGCATGTTCTCTATGTATAATAAACAATACAAAACATACCTGATAATAGTGCCTCACCTCTAGGTTGCAAAAACCAATTGCTTAAGATCTGAGAGACTTAGACAGAATAGCAGTTGTTAACTTGCTTTCTGTCATATGAAAGCCATCCACAGTTCAAGCAGTTCCTCCAGGATATTGATGACAGCTTTCTGATGCAAATGGTGGATAAGCCAACTAGGAGAGGAGCACTGCTGGATCTTATTATCACTAACAAGAAGGGTCTGGTTGAAGTGGTAAAGGTTGAGGGCAGCCTTGGTTGCAGTGATCATGAAATGTCAACTCAAATGGCAGGAACAGGATAGCAAGGAGAATCACAACCAAACTTTGGCTGTTTCATTAAATTGCTAGGAGAGATCTCAAGGGACAGGGTACTAGAAGGTAAGGAGCCCAAAATAGCTGGCTAACATTCAAGGATGACTTCTTCTAAGCTCACAATCAGAGCATCTCAACAGGTAGGAAGTCAAGAATGGGAGCCAGGAGACCCGCCTGGCTAAACAGGGAACTGATGGGCAAACTAAAGTGGAAGAGTCTATAGGTCATGGAAGGAAGGACTGATCACTTAAAAGGAATATAGGACTTTTTCCAGAGGATGTAGGGAGGCAACTAGGAAGGCTTAAGCCTCCTTAGAATTAAACCTTGCAAGAGGGGTCAAGGACAACAGGAAGGGCTTCCTTAAATAAATACATTGCAGGTAAAACTCATACTAGAGGCAAAGTAGACCCACTGATTAATGAAGTGGGTGCACAGGTGACATAAGATGCAATGAAAGCAGAGTTACTGACTGCTTCCTTTGTCCCTGTCTGTGCTGCTGGAGGCTGTCCTGAAGAGCATCAGGTTGTGCAGACAACCTGAAAATGATTGTACTTGCCATTTGGAAATAAATAGGTCATAATAAATGTCATAAAGTGACATTTGGCTCTCAAAAATCCCTCTAGTTAGGCATCTTTATCTTTATGAATATAGTGAAAATAAAAAACTGTCACAAAAGACAAAGAAAACAACTAGCAATCAGTCTTAAGGGATTTATCTCCTGTACATCCAAAGATGACGTGAACCACAGTTGTAGCTGCAGAATCCCTCAATGGTAGTTCCATGTCCTCAATCAAATGAGAAGAGCTTGAAGGCTATTGCTAGATACCTGCTGTTCCTGAAATGCTCATTCAGATTTGCATGGGGATTTCTTATATTCTTCACCATGCACATCTGGATATATAACTTTGACTGTTCTCAGTGCCCTGGCCACCAACAATGAGCAATAAGGGGACAAAATTGAAGGAGTTTTTCAGCTTTTACAGCTTATTGATTTTTATATTTTCAAATGTATTAGAGCAATTTTTCAAACTTATTCTCCTTGCCTTGATATCTTGAGTGTGGAGAGAAGATTTCCCATTTATTAGCTTTGCTTTGCTGAAAAAAAATGAAGCGGCAGCAGTGCTTCTGTGTTATCTCATCGATATAAATGGTTTTGGTATAAAAAAACAAAATCAATTCTCAGAATAAAATTCCAGGCTTCTGTGCAATTGTTACATGACAAGCAGACAACAAGGAATGTCTTCAACAGGACTTATTTCCTCATATCTGAGGCAACAGAGTAATGTATGAGCTGTTTCATTGTAACAATTTTTAATTCAACAGAAAATTTGAATTTTTAAACAGGAAGTTATATCCTGCAACAAATTCAAGAAATAAGCGGAATTCAGCTATCCTGTTATTTATCAGATGATGAGTATATTTTTTTCTGCCATGGGACTCAAAAAAAAGTTATAATTGTGACTCTATTTAGCAGTAATCTATTTTACCTCATTTTGATTTATATAGCTCACCATATAAACCCTTTTCTCATAAATGTTTGAGTGGTGGTCCTTGTGTGCCATTCTAATGTTCTTAGAGCTACTGTTGGAAAATATATTACTCTGTCAGAAAAATCTGTCATGTGAGAAGTTTTTTGGGTGAGGCAGAAAAATCAAACTTGCAATTTCCATATGAAAACATTTAGTTGTGCAGTATGTAAAGTACTTGTGCTGAGGAATAAGATGCAAATATACTTCTGGGTGGATGTACCACTCTAACAATGCTTTTCTGTGCAGGCAAATAAAATTGATACAAAATACTTTGTCAAAACCTCCAAGTAAATGAAGCAGAGTATTTATTAAAAAAATAAATCATGACAGAGGAGACAGTGGGGGCCTCCATATTATACTACTGTTGTGTCTTTTACTAATTAGTTTGGAATTGGAACACGTATAACATTCCATTTATTTATGTCCATGCAATAAATCCATATTAAATAGCCTCATTTTAAAAAATCACCTTATTTTTACCATTATTTTAAGTTTTTCATATCTGACTAAAAATATTTAAGATTTCACTTCTAGATAACACTTTCTGAATAACTGCTATGGGCAAATACTTGATATGCACAATTGCACCAAATATAATTCTCCACTGGTACAACATTCTATGATATACAAATGCAAAATGTAAATAGAGATTATAACTTAAAAGATTTTCACAGTTTTTCACTACTGGAGATCATTAAACATTTTACAAGTGGATTCATAGAAAGGCCATATTGTACCTTCTGAGGAAATGGTTTCTTGTCAGGTGAAAGTTTTCACAGAATCACAGATCATAGAGTTGGAAGGGCACTTCAGAGGTCATCTAGTCCAACTTCCCTGTGGTGAGCAGGGACATCTTGCACTGGATCAAGTTAGACAAAGCAACATCAAGCCTGGCTTTGAATCCTTCAGGGATTTGGCCTCCACCACCTATGAAATCTCACAGAATACCTCACCACCTTCATGTTGAAAAACTTTTTCCTAATGTCAAATCTAAACCTTCCCTGCTCTAGTTTAAGACTCTTGCCCCTTGTCTGTCATAAATGTCCTGGCAAAGCCTTCTTGTCTCCAGGTTGAACAGTTCCAACTCCCTCAGCCTGTCCTCATGGCAGAGGTGGTCCAGTCCTCTGATCATCCTTGTGGATCTCCTCTGAAAATTTATTTTTTAGTGTTTTAAATCTTAACAGATGGATAGGCACATAGAATCATTCATTTCCTCTGCTCCAATACTCACCGATAATTGTTATTCAGTTTATTGAACAGAATGACAAAACAATTTTGCAAGCCAAGCTTCTCTTTAAGAGGGAGGATCCGACACAAATGTGTATGTCTCTAAGAATAACCATCATTATAATTCTATAAAATACTTGTGTAGCCCAATACACCCTGAAGTTGATTGTCTTGTTATTCAGTGAGGTATAGCTGAAGGTTCAATTCACTTCATTGCTTCCTCACATTGTTCTGTTCCTATGTTGTTAAAATATATTGTGTTCTAACTCTTTGTTCCACTTCTGGTTCATTTACATTTGCATTAATTATTTGGTGAATCATCAGAGTGAGGGTTTTGTGGAAGATAGAAAAGTTGAATTTTTTTCATCTTGGCGTATTTCTAAAATCTTGAAAATGTTTAGAAATTTAGAAATGTTTAGTCATTTGTCTGTCTGATCTATGATGATCCCTAAATAAAATAGGGATATCTCTGTCTTCCCTTCCTTTTCTTTTTAAACTAATTGTAGCTGCACAAATGTGCTCAAAAAGTAAATTGTGACAGCTGCCCTAGAAAGATCATTCAATGATGATCTGAATAATAAGTTTCATTAAATTAACTATATCAGATCTCACTATATGAGTTTCCCTTAATTAGGCATTGATTTGCTCCATAAATTCAAAAGTCCTATTAGGTAATACATAAATACCATCATTGGATTAGGACATTTTTATAGAAAAAAATTGTTACAGTTATTTCCCTAAAGTACTTACAGATTGGGACAAGGTGGAGGAGCAGATTTTGACCTTTAAATTTATTTGTGATTTTCATGATCAATGAATTATTTCAGGTTCTTAGATACAATGCATTTTCTCATTTTCTTCCTTATTTCACAGAAGACGTTTAATACCAAGGTCCCTAATTTCCACGTATAAACCAGAAAAAAATTTCTACCTAATACTGCTGTTGTATTACCATAATTAATAATAATTCCTGGAAACAAGTAATTTTGGAGAAAAAGGACATTTTATTTTGTCTGGTATGTGTAAAAACACATATAATCACGTGTCAGAATCTTCAAGGAATAATTAAGGTTAAGCTTCAGCATCTGCTCGCTTTCACTCATCCCCAGAAGATAAATTTCGGTTGATTTGTTTTCTATTGAAATACTATGAATTATACAAACACTAAGAATTTTAGTGGAACAAATAAAATATAATTTGAAAGAAAATTACATTTTTCTCAAATTAAAGTGTCTTTTGAAATCCTGTATATTAGAAAATTCCCAAAATAATTCAGAATTATATTTTAAAGTATTTAGTAAACCGTTCTGAGCATATTGTTATTAGCAATTGAAGTTTCATTTGTATATTTGCTTTAAAATCTGGAAAACTAGCCCAAAATTACTAATGCATGGAAATCAAGAGTGATTTTTTTTTTGTTAGCACATGACTAATTGAATACTTAGCACAGCAAGGTGAGCCTTCACTTTCAGTTCATTACTCTGCTACCTGCTTTTTTCTGACAAAGCTGATGTAAAATTAAGCTTTAAAATTAGAAAAAAAACCCTGCTTAGAAGCACTTGATGGCTCTGTAGGAGATGTTAAGGTCAAAGATAAGGATAGCTAGTAAATTGGGTTATTTTCCACCAGTACTAAAAAAATGGGAAGATTAATTCCCACTATTTAATTAAATAGTGGTAGACACCTGATGTAAGGTATAGGTTTTTATTAATCAATGTCAATTCAAAGCCTTAGTGTGAGAAAGAATTATCAGATGATATCTTTAAGAACTTCACTAAAGGATGACACAATAAAATCTTTTCATACATAAGTTCAAACATAAGTACATTGAAGGGCTTATAGACAATACATTAATGAAAAACATCTCCTCATCTTTACATGTTCTGTAATCTGATAGTTTCTATAAAGGAAAAAATATCACTAAATCATCTCAAAAAATCTTATATGTTTAAGTTGTGCTTTTTTAGTAAGATGTAAAACAAAACAAAAATAAACTTAAAGGACCCTCTCCCAGCAACCCCATTGTTTCTAAAACTGTAAGAAAACTTTCTCTTTCTTACTGTTTGTCCTGGTTTGAGGTAGAATGGGGTAAATTTTCTGGTTTGTGTTTGTACTAATATTTTTACTTGTTATTACTGTGTGTAAGATTGTTTACCATTGTATAATGTTTAAAGAAAAACGGAGGAATTGCTGGGGGATGGAAGCTGGCTAGGCAGTTAACGACACGGCCATCAAGTTCTCGGAAGAAAACAAAGGAGAGTGATCAACATGACAAAGAAGAGCCATCGAAGCCTTAGGCCGACCTTCGGCAGACCTGGCCAGCGTGGGGGAGGTGCCGAAGCACTAGCAAAGAAGGAACTCGTGGTCGGTTGTACCAGAAAGAGAAACTGCAAGGGGAGGGTTCTACATTGATGGACGTAACATGTAACCAATGTATTCCATCCCATATGCATCATGGTCTCAGTATATAAAAGGAGGGATCGAGGAGGCAGTCGCTCTCTTCCCCCCTCGCCGCTCTTCCTCCTCCACTCTCTTCCCTCGTCGGCGTTCCCCTCCCCGGCCCTGCGCTCTTCAGACCAGAGGCCTGCTCTCCTCGGCCTGACCACGTGGAAACGCGATTATCATCCCGGGAGCTGGACTCGGTCTTGTAAATATTGTACACCTTTTTATCTTTTCCTTTTGATTTTATTCATTGTTTCATTATCTATTAAAGTAGTTTGGAATTCTTCCGAACTCTTAAATCTCCTCCTTCCTTCCTCTCCTCTCTTCAGAGAGAGAGAGGGAGGACCATCTGTCTCTGGGGGGCTAATTTATTAATTTTGGCCCAAAACCAGGACACTGTTCCTAGCTGGCAGGAAACCATAAAATATTATCTGTATGTTAATTCTGACAGGAGAGGTTTAATATGTTTTATAATAAAAGTAGTAGAAAATATTTATTACATACATCAGGAAAAGCGTTTTTCTATAAAAAGAGGGTTTTTTTTGTAGAGAGCTCCAGATATAGCAGCAGGTTGCACAGTTTGAGCTGTTGTGTCTTGGAACTATATGCAGTGCAGAAGAAACTAGTGATGGGAGGCTGAGAGCTGTTATGAGTTGATGAGCTGATGTTACAGATGAAAAATATTCTCATTTCTGAAACTATCTTGAACATTGAGTTGCCTTCCAGTTTCTCATTTTGCACTTCACATTAACATTCTGTATAATTTTTCACCAGAATTAGGAGATCTGCCTCACTAGCTAAGAATCCTGATTACATGATCCCAATTATCCTTAACACTGAATAATTACATGGTAGACATGACAAAAGTGCTGAGGTTACCAAAATTCCGCTGTGTGATGCTCAGTAAAAGTTTGCAATTCACTGTCACTATATACCTCATGCATTTAGCACAGAAACATGCTGTTTTATGAAGAAAGACACTAGTATTTTTTATTTCCATTTCAAAAAAATGCTTTTTTCTTTTTAGAGAAAAAAGCTTTATTCAAAGTAAGACTTATAAAAATCAAATCCAGAACATTTGGCTGTGGACCACAGGAACATATGGTGCAATGTTTTCTGTTTAGATTTTTCTCTTGTTTTGGCAGACCCCTAGTAGCTGAAAAGTTTTAATCACATTGATAATGTTCAAGAAAAGGCTTTACTCTCTTTACCAAAAAATTTATTGTGAATTCTTTCATTATGCATCTAGGCAGCTTCACAAAATCATAGAGTCATGGAATCATGGAGTGGGAAGGCACCTTCAAAGTCCAGTCCTCCTCCAGTGAGCAGGAACATCCTGCGCTAGATCAGGTTGCTCAGAGCCTGACCTGGAATGTCAGCAGGGATGTGGACTCCACCACGCCTCTGGACAGCCTGTTCCAGTGCTGGGGCTGGACACTATTGTGAAGAATGGCCTCTTTTGAATAGTTGGCCACAATTTTGCTGATGTAACTCATGTTATGGCTGGCCTTCTAGGATGCAAGAGCATCATTTTGACTCATGTCCAGCTTTTCATCCACCAATACACCCTGTCTTTGTTGAACTTCAGGAGGTTTGCTTGGTCTCACATCTCTAGCCTGCCCAGGTCCCTCTAGATAATGTCACTGAGGATACTGTTCCATCACTCCAGTGTGCAGGCTGTGTCACTCAGCTTGGTGTCCTCCACAGACTTCACCACTCATATAATTTAGGAAGACATTAATCACCACTGGTCCCAGCACAGACCCGCCAAAGGACACAAAATTCATAAAGTTTTCATAAACTTCATAAAGGTTTGTTAAGTTATCCCATCACATGATTTAATTTCCTAGGCAAATTGTGCTTTTGTTCACTTTTCCTCCTTTACCTTACTTTCATTTGCCACTCGACAGTCCCATCTGTTGATCTCACTGTACTATCACCACAAGAAAAGTACTTTTTCATAGAGTTGTATCTCAATGCTAGCTGGAAATCCATATACTGAGGAACCATAACTGTGAACACAATTCATGGATATTTTTGCAATGCTAGTTTAAACTTCAAAAAGAGAAATGCTCACCACAGACAAAGCTCTTCATCTTTCATCTTCTTTTTTGGGCTATCGTACTGAGAATTACTTCTGCAAAAGTAATACTAATGTAATTCTTTTACTATAAAAGAAAGAGGCAAGTGAATGAAGGAAGTATGCAGGCACTCACTCAACCCAAATCACTACCATTACACTGTCAATCTAAATTAGGTTACCTAAGATTAAAGTTAGGTGATTTTGCTTGCACTGTCTCACAGAACTAGAAATGGCAGATGGAGGATTATTAGCACACTAAAATAATCCTGTTCTCTCAAAATAATAACAGAAAAATGCAGGAAAGGCAGACTTTGCCTTTTGCTAAGGATGTGAAAAAAGTACTTGAAATGCTCATAATGATGATGACAGCTTCATAGTTAGAACTTTAGTCTTTTTGAACAGTAGGATATTTACACTCTCAAGAAAATATAGTCAATGTGAGAATTGAGCATTCAGTGCTCATGAACTTAATTGCATATAATCAAACTACATAAATGGTGAACTGGCAAACAGAAAAGAAAATTGTTAAAAAAGTTTAAAGTATCATTAATTTCCCATTAATAAATAAATTCTAATATACCAATAATGAGCCACATTAGTCACTCATAGATAAAAATTAGTCAGTCTGCCCACTGACAAAATAAGATGTCATTATTGTCTTATCATTGTTACCTATTGGCATGGGATGTTTTTCTACTCAAAAATATTTAGTGCACTTTTATGCAATTTGCCATCCATTTTACTAGGAGTCAATTTAATAAACAACTGTGTTTTAATCCATGTAACATACCACAAAACCTAGAAGCATTTGTAGTGATAATAATATGACAGAATAGTTGTTAATATATAATACTCTTACTGTTTTATGATCTCAAACAAATTTAATGTAGCATATATTAAGCTTTTCAGATACTTCTGTTTGGAAAACAAGCTGAATTAAGATGAAAAGAAACTTCTGCATCCTTAAAGGCGACTGAAACTGCTGGAATAGTAACTTGTCACAACTTAGATGGCTTTTAAAACATTCTGATTGAGAAGATTTCCTCGGCCATGTGCTGTCCATTTCTTCCAATTTTGTGGAAGCTTATTCTCTGCGTAACTTGATATTGATGGGAATTCTTATATGAACGAAGTTGCTTTTATGCTCTGGCATTTCTATGATGAGAGTCATACTGCACAAGCATAGTCTATGAATTCCTTACAGTTAGGGACCAGAACACAAAGAAATTGTCACAGCTGGAACATGTTAATTAATGATTTTCTCTTCTTTTTTTTACACAAATTTTTATGTCATTGAAAGTATTGATTGATAGGAAAGATTATAATTACTATATAACTGTGAACAATATAAAATGTTAATTTGTTCCTTTCTCAAAAGACAACCTATATCTCAAGAAAACTGTTGTGTGTAATTAATTTCTTAGATTGAAATTGATGCTGAGAAAGAAGATTCAATAGTCCAGAGACTATTAAGTGGGTATTCTTTATTGCAGGGATGAGCAGGGAATTACTCCATCCTTATGTGGATGAGTGAAAGAGAAAAGGAGTTTTCAAAATGTATACACCTCTAGCATACATATTAATACATATATCTATATCTTATTTGTGAATATTCATGAGTCCAATTTTCTCAGGTGCCCTCCTCTGGGCTCATGCCCACTGGCTTCTGGTGGGGTTCACCTCCTCTTGGCCCATGCTTTGCCCTCTGGTGGTGGTTTCTGAGGGTGACCCTGATGAATCAGCCTTCTTCAGCCTGAAGTTTTGAACTCATGTTACTGTCGGCAGGGAGAACAGGGTTGGCTCGGTACAAGCTGGCTTCAAGGTTGGCTTTCCCCTTTATCTACTGGCTGGTTAGACTTGTTATCTCCTAGTTCCTTTAAAATGTTAGCTAAGCAGTATTTACATAGCAATTGCACTCTGACTAACATTTAAGAACATCTGTGCCTTCAGCACCTTACTTTTAAGACCCCCCCTTTTCAGGGGCTAGCTGTTTCATCTCCCAGTTTCAGAATGCTCTGAAAATTAGTATTAGTAATTCTGAAACAGCTATTTCTTGTTACATTCTTATTTTCTATGCAGAAACACCTCTCTTAGATATCGCAGAAAAAAATCTCCAAACAAATGTAAACCTAAACCTCAGGTTAGATCTATATCTCAGAAGATCAGCAGGTTTCAATACTCCAAAAGTAACAAGAATAACTCATACCAGAAGATTATAAATTTAGGATGATTTTTTTTTTTTTAAAGTAAAAATAACCAAACCAGATACTTTAATGAGGCATGACCACAGTATCAGTGGCAGAATATTACAGGAAACTGCATTTTCTCAAATGCATTGATAATAATTTCCACTCTGCAAGTCCATGAATTCTTGCCTTTTGCAGCTTTTGATGGAATGGGGACAATCTGTTCCAGACATAATAACATTATTTTTTCTCTATTGTGTCATTCTATTACCTTTATTTCAAGTGAGAAACTTATATAATTCAGAAGAAGTCATAACTCATTTTATAAATTAGGCTTCACAAAAAAATGTTTCACAATTGTTGTTTGATCTGCATGGTAGAAGGAGAGATTGATCTAAAGAGAGAATGAAATAAATTCTTGCAGAATTCAGTAGAACAAAAACTAAGAAATTATCTGATCATGGAAATTTTTGCTGCCATCTGAACAGCAAGGACCCAAATAAGGAAAAAAAAGTAGAAAAATTTAAACAGCTGCAGCTGTAATTGCTTTACTAGCTAGTTTTTGTAAGTTCAAGAGTTCCTAGAGCAGACGTAAATGACGTATGATCAGATGGAAGTACAAATAAATAATGATATGGAAACTGAAGTGTTCACATCCATGGGAGAGGAACTGGTATAAGATGATCTTTAAAGTTCCTTCCAACTGTAAACTTTCTGTGATTCCTCTGTAAAAAAGGAACAACAAAACCAAAAGTTCTGGAATGGACTAGGAAGATTTTGGAAGGAAGAAGAAATTAATCAGGAGTATATGGATGCTATTTTAAAAGTATGCCACCAAATGGATTGTAAGTTCATAAGTATTTAACATATTTCTGAAAACTGAATTCAGATTCTGAAGACCATAAATTTATATTACAAAAGCATGCCATGTATTTGTGTCCTGGTTTGAG
>VZTY01013067.1:0-31718 GCA_013400935.1 Turnix velox
CTATGTTTCCAGTGACACGTTGACCTACATAAATTGTTTTCCTTCTGGTATGTTGATAGTTCATTTCTATTTAGTATGTAGTGTGGGTTTTTTATTGTTATTTGTGCTTGTTGATTTGTCTGTTTTACAGAGGGTTGTGTGCTATGTCTTGTGCTGACTTGTATAGTTTTGAATGTATTTTTTATTTGGTTGTTTTCTGTTTTGTATATTCTTTTACATTAATTTGTTGTTTGTACTGTATATTTTGTTCTTATAGCATTTTCTTAATGGTAGGAATGCAGAAATGCATATCGTTTTTGGTGCATTGGGTTTTTTTGTGCTCTCAATGCTTCATTTTTGGTATGTTTAGTCAGTTGCATTTTATTTTTTGTGTTCTGTGATTTTTTTATTGTTGATACTATGTGGAATGTATCCCTTTCTTGTCTATCGTATATAGGTATGTTTTATTGCAGGCAATATGTGGCAAGTGTCCCCTTCTCATCTACTCTGTATGGGGCATGTTTTATTGCAGTTACTCTGTGGTAGGATACCCCCTTCTTGTTTACTCTATATGGGGTATATTTTGTATGGAAAGTATTACATGGTGTTGTATTCATTATCTTGTGTACACTTTTTTATATTTCTTATGTGCCTTTTTTTTTTTTGTATTATGGAAAGGTATTTTATGTTTAATTTTATATTTGATTGAACTTTAGCTTTGTCTTTAAGATATTGTATTGCGTGTGTTCTGTGCATTGTATCTATTCTATCTTTGCTTTGTCGCCTTTGAAGAGGAGTCCTGAAAATAGGGAGGCCAGAGGAGCCTGTCATGGTGATGCTCCAGAAAATGAACAGATGGATGCAGCATTGAGGAGGAGGAGCCAGCCCTCTGCTATGTTGAGGTGGAGGAGCCCATCTGTGCTCCGTGGCAGAGGCACCTTTGCTGATGGTGCCTGGGAGGAGCCCTTTGTGTATTGCCCTTGTGTGTCTTCTGTGGTGGGGCCTGGTTCTATTCTGTCATGTTAATCATATNTGCCACATCAGAGCCATGGCTGCTGATTGTTTCTGCACTTTCTAGTGTTAATTTGTGTGTTAGAATGTTTTTTCATATGCTGTTTTGCCTTTTGTGCTGTTGTGTATGTCTGAGAGGAATTGTTCTTTTTGCTTTGTAAGGTTTTTGCTTTGTATGGCCTGGTTCTATTCTGTCATGTTAATTATATTGTATTGTGTATGCTGTGTGGTGCTACTTCTACTTCTGGCTACGTGTGTATTCTATGCATTGTTTGGAGGTGTATTTTTGTGCTTATCCTTTTATGTCTGGTTTCTTGCGCCACCTTGGAGGATAATCTACCAGGATGGAGCTGCTGGTGGTGCTGCATCAGGGGAGCTGTTGATGGCACTGGCCAGCACTTCTGGGATGTCCTCTTGCACATGGTATTTTGTACTCTAAGTATATTGTTTGGGTTTTTTTGAGGTTTTTGAGGTAGTGACTGTATGCTACTGTGTATTCCTTTCGGGTATGTATCCTCTTGTATCTAATTTTTGTTTTCATAGGTGTCATCTTGCTTACGTATGTTATGATGTGTTACCTGTGAAATGTTTTCTGTAATGAATGGTAATGCGTTTTTTGCATGTCTGCTTATTGGATTTATGTTTATTGGTGTTTACTGACTTCCAGTTGTTTTTTCTGTGATGTCTGCAGCATCTGCTGTGAGTGTAATATTTGGTATTTTATGCAATGTATTTTTTCATAGTAGGAGCTGTAATTGATGTGTTGTATGGTATGCATGTATGGTGTTGCATGTTTTGCACAGCATTAAATTAATATTGTATTTTCTATTGCACAGAATGTAAAACATGGAGTGTATTGCAGTATCTTGTGTGTATTTGATTGTGGTTTATAGTGAGATGGGTGTTGTATTGTTGTGGGGATTTTTGTGTTGTGTTTTTCATTACATTTCTTGTAAAGGATATATTTTGTGATTTTTAATGCATTGAGTTTAGTTGTGCATTTTTTATATTGGAAGAGTTCCACGGCAAGTGTTCTGCAGTATTCTAATACGCTATTTTGTATGTTTTATTTTTTAAGATGTTTAACTTGTGCATTGTATTGAAGACACTGTGTTTCTTCAGTGGCATGGATTCTGTCTGTTGTATGTTTTACTGTAGTATTGTATAGAATTCTATGTCAATCATGACATGATTTCTTCAGTTTGTTGCATGGTTCTCATATATTATTAGTTGGGTATTTCTTTCTTGTGTTGCATGCTCTTGCCTTATTGTACATTGCATTTTCCTTGTGGGGTTTGTGTTGTAACCTTTCTACCTTGTGTAGGTTTTTGTGGTTTTTATTGTACTGAACTTGTGAAATGTGTTTATGGTATTTCTTGTGTTCTGTATATTGTTTCTGCTGTATGTATTCTATGGTATTTTGCAGGATTCTCTTTTCTTTGTTTTGCATGACACATGGTCCTATGTAGAATATGTTTTGATTCTTGTATGTTGTTAGTTTGGTTCTATGTAGTGCATAATGTGGTGTTTGTGATTTTGTGTTATTTCTTGTTGCATGCTATTAGCTGTATTGGGCAATGCGTCTTCCTTGTGTTGTATCCTTCTCCCTTATGCTGCTCCCAAGGAGCATTTCCTGCTGCTGTGCTGGAAGAGTCCATGGTTAGAGCAGCCAGCTCCTTTGGGATTTCTTCATCCTCCTGATGAGCCCATGGTTGCTCTGCTGCTGCTGCTGGTGAGTGCATCGTGTTTGCAGCCAAAAAGAGGCTTTTGCTGCAGAGCCCCAGTGGAGGTCTTTGTTTTGGCAACCCTAAGGGACCCTTCCGCAGTGTTTTCTGCAAGAAGCCCTTTGTGGTGATGTCCCACAGAATGGCATGGTGCTGGAGGAGCCTCTGCTTGGGGTTCCTGTGAGGAACCCTTTGTTTTAGCAGCCTGGAGGCTTTTTGCCGTGCCATATCAGAGGAAGCTTCTTGGCCCTTATTAGCCCTGCTATGTCCTGCCATGATGGAACTGATCCCTGTGTTGTCACGGAGGAGGCCATCATTGCCCTGCTGCTGCTGAGGAGGAGGAGCCCTTCATGATGCTGCTCTGGAGAAGCCCTTTGCTGCATCCTAAGAGTGGGTCATTCTGCTGCCCCAAAGCAGCTGTCTCCACCCACAATCAAAGGAGCCTTTTGTGTGGCCATGTTGGAGGGCTCCTTCACTGCAGGAGCAGTGCCCATCATCCTGCATGGAAAGCCAATGAATGAAGTGTTGTAGAGGAGCCCTTTGTAGCTACACGGCAAAAGTGTCTTTCATAATGCTGTCCTGGAGGAAGTCATAGCCTTGTGCTAGCAGTGGGGCTCTTTGCTGCAGCACCTTGGAGGAGAAGTGTCCATGAGAAGGCCCTGCAGGCAGTGGAGAGGTTGTAGTGGAGAAGACCATTGTTGTGGTGTAGAGGTAAGAGCCCATCTTGGTGTGTCCCAGGAGGATCCATGATGACAGTGCTGGCCCAGAGGAAGCTTTGATGTGTTGGCCTTGGATGCATCCCGTGTTAAGGTACATGTTCTTGGTTGTGGTTTTTCTGCTCTTTTCTTGTATGTCTCACTAAATGCACTGTGGTATTTCTTTCAGGTATTTGTTATCTTGATTGTGTGTGATGCTGTGTGTTTTTGTGATGTGAGGTATATTTGTGCACGCTATTGCTGGTATTGTAGTGTATTGCTTGTGTTGTGTGGTATGTCTTGGTGTGGGCCTAATTTTGTGTCTTTTTTCCTCTGTGGTGTCCTGGCCAGTGGACGCCATCTTTGGGATGAGGAAGAGGAGCTTTTGGTAGCAGCAGCTGAGAGAAGCCCTTTCCTGTGTCATGCCTGTGAAGTCTCTGGAGTCAGTGCTGTGTGGGAGGAGCCATCTGAAGAATCATCCCAGAGCAGCCCTTCATTGTGCTGTGCCAGAGGAGCCCCAAAGTGCTTTTGCTGTGAGGAGCCCTTTGTTTTGCAGCCCTGTTGTCTCTTTGCTGTGCCATGGCAGGGGAGCCTTTGAGCAAAATGCTGTAGAGGAGCCCTTTTTTTGCCCTGCTGTGGTTGATGCCTGCACTGCCATGCCACCCCAGAGGATGCCTTGATCAGGCTGCCCTGGATGAGCTGTTGTTTGTGCCAGAGGAATCCCTCCCCT
Source organism: Turnix velox (assembly GCA_013400935.1). Lineage (NCBI taxonomy): Eukaryota > Metazoa > Chordata > Aves > Charadriiformes > Turnicidae > Turnix > Turnix velox. The sequence continues at coordinate 4,140 of VZTY01013067.1, forward strand.
GCTGTGTGAAGAAGCAGGAGTACTTGGTGGTGTGAGCGCAGAGCAAGCTGTATCTCTGCCTGCCTTGAGAAGCCCTTTGTCTTGCTGTTTTCCAAGAGCCATTTATTTTGCCTCCTTGGAGGCGAAGTCGTGAAAAGCAGGAGGTCATTGGTGCCTGTGATGGTGCTTCTCCAGAGGAGGAGCAGATGGATGCAGCATTGTGGAGGTGCTGGCCCTCTGCTGTGTTGGGATGAAGAAGCCCATCTCTTCTCCTGGGCTGAGGCACCTTTGCTGATGGTACCTGGGAGGATCCCTTTGTGTATTACCCTTGGGTGTCTTCTGTGATGGGGCCTGGTTCTATTCTGTTGTATTTATCATATTGTGTTGTGTATGCTGTGTTTTGTTACATGTACTTCCGTGGTGATACATGTATTCTATGTATTGTTTGGATGTGTTGTATTTTTTGTGCCGTTTCTTTTGTTCCTTTGGTTCCATTTGCTGCTTTGGAGGATCATCTATCAAGAGGCACTACCGGAGGCCTTTGTGGCTGCGCCATAGGAGCTGCTGGTGGTGCTGCATCAGGGGAGCTCTGCATGGCACCAGCCAGCTCTTCTGGAATGTCCTCTTGTTGCTTCTGCCACTGAGGAGACCCTCTGTGCCCCACCTGAGGATCCTGTCATCATGGCATCACAGCGCTGGAGTAGCTGTGGACTGCGTGGGAGCCAGTACAGCCTCTGGTGTTTGTTGCCTTGTCTATGTTGGGATGTTTTTCATATGGTGTTTTGTCTTGCGCCATCTTGTGGGTGCTGTTCTGTCTCTGCTTCTTCCTATTTATTGTGCTGCTTGTATGTCTTGTGCTGCTGTCATTTTGGGTATTTAACTGGTGTTTTGTTAAGGGGTTTTCATTTTTGAGTCCCTGTCCAGGTATGAGGCTTGTTAGAGTTGGGCTGATGGTTGGACTAGATGATCTGAAAGGTCCCTTCCAACCTAGATGACTATGACTATCCTGCTAGTTTTATTTCTTATGGGCTTTATTCTGCTTATTGCCTGTATGTGTTTTGTTTTCCTGTATGTGTGTTCCTTTTATGGTGTGTTTTGTGGGATTTAGTGTTGAGTGTGTGTTGTGTCCTTTGTGTTACCTGTTGAGTACTGCAATTTATTAACTTTTCTGTTTTGCTGTGTATGTATCATGCCTTCTGTGGTGTTGGTTTCTTACTGTCATATATCTATTTTGTGATTTCTTTTTAGTATTCCCAGCATCTTTTTACGTATACCATTATTGTTTCAGCTTATGAAGCTTTTTCCAGAATGTGTTGTAATTTCTTGTCCTTGCTATATGGTTCTATAGGTCTTGTAGTTTGTGCTTTATTGTATTGTGCTACAGTTCCTTGTGGATTGCGTTGCACCTTCTGTAAACCCCCATGTATTGTATGGGTTATTCTTTTTTAATTTTATGTTCACTATTGTATGGTTTGTATCACCTTCTGGTGTGTAACAGGTTGCATATATGATTGTGTTACCACCATGGAGGAGACAGACCTTCAGGTAGGATGCCAGAGGAGCCCTTCACCGTGGAGCCCCGGCGCAGCCCTTCAGTGCATTGCCCCCTGCAGGAGCAGCACTTCTTCACCTGCCTGTTTTGGAGTGCTTCAGCTCTTGGCTTTTATGGGAACGCTGAGGGCTGTGGTAGCCCTTCAGTGCCTGCTGGCTGGAGCGCTTCAATGAGTTTCTCTTGTAGAGCTTTGCCCTTTTTCCAGAGTGCTACACATCTAGGTTATATTCTACAGGGAGCCTCAATGGGCTCCCTGTGCTGAATGCTGTCCCCATGTTTCATTCTTCATGTTGTCTCCTGGATCCAGCAGATAAGCAGGTGAGTGAAATTACAATGTGTTATTTTGTTTCTCAGTGGCCTTTGAACTCAAGGGATGTCTTTTTCCTGGTAAATGTTACTTTGTTTGTTTTCTCTATTTCCAGATTTTTGCCTATATGTGGTTTTGAGGGAGGGGATTTTCTGCTCAGTGCTGGTTCTTACACTTTCTGATTCTTTTCGTAGTTTTATTACAGGTTTTGTCTCTTACACTGTTGTTCTGGATGGTGCTCAGAACATCCTTTTGAAGACTGCAGTGATCTCTGTTTCATGACTTGTTTGCAGCCTTTTCCTGGCACTGCTGTCACAGGAAGAGGGGGAGGAAGCAGCCACTAGAAGTGCTGCCTAAGTGCCTGGCTGCCCGAGTGCCAGAAGCCATCTATTGCTGCTTGCTGGAGGCAGGGGAATGCTGGACCATCTGCATGGCCCTGCCACCAAAGTGCCTGACGTGGGGCAGTGTTGAGGGCTGTGCGGCAGCCATGCGATGCTGCGCTGCGAAGGCAGCAGCTGGAGGGTGCTGCTGTCTCAGGAAAGCTGCCTGGCTGCAAGTAGCAGCGGGACGGTGAGATCTGTGCTCCGGCGTAAGTCAGTGCTCAGGGAAATATCCTGTCCTGGATGTTGTGACCCACCCAGTCGGGACGCTTACAAGTCATGCTCCCTTCCTAGAGAGACAACGGTTGGAGTGGTTTTTCACTGCTTTTGCTTTCTTAAAGAGACATAGTTTGTTTTCTCTGTGTGGCCATGCTGAGAAAAAATGCTTTTCCTTCTCTTAACCCACTCTAAGGTGTTTGGGGCCACCTGTTTAGTTTCCAGTTGCACCAGTTGCTTTTTGATTTTCATGGAGGCAGTGTGAAGGATCACAGACTGGATTTTACCTGTAGTTATCCCTGGAGGAGCTGCCACAGGAGGAAGCAAGCCTATGGTTTGGGAGCTGTGCCACAGGAGGACAGCTGGGCAGGAATCCCTCATGATAGCACCTCAGAGTTGCTTTTGGCTATGAAAATGTCACAGCTGAGATGTGGTGGCATCTGGTTTATTCACTGCCTGGTTATCTGAACCCTGCTAACAGCCCTTGAGAGGGTGCCTCACCCCCATCTAGTCCTCCTTGTTACTTCCCACAGCTCCTGCATGGTGAAGTCCTTTACTGCTGCTGTGCCATGGGGGCTAATAGTGGGGCAGCTGGCAGCCACAGGAAAATCTCTTCAGTTTTTCTTGCATTCTAGTGGGTAAGAACTTGTGGACATTGAGAAGATGCTGCCTTCTTCCCAGCTCTGTTGAAGCATGGCTCTTGCAAGTGAAGCTCCTGGTCACTGCAGTCCATTTTCAGTTCCCTCACTTAGTGTTGCCATTTGTTTTAGGTGTGAGTGTTTCTCAAGGGAGATGCCAGACAGGAGGCAACAAGTCGTTTGAGTTTGATGTCCAGGGCCTCTGGCTGCTGGAGCTCAATTGAGGAACAGGAATCTCTCCCTGAAAATTTAGCCTGTCACCAGCTTTGGGTTGTTTGGAGTTAGTGAGGACTTGGGCAAAGGGCAGTGTGACCTCTTGGCTGTTCTCATCACTTAGCAGGTTATCACCACAACCACCCCCCTTCCACAGCAAGGAGTCTACCTTTTCCTGAGGATGCTGCTTACAGTATAACACAGCTGAGAGCCAAGCACAGCTTTTTCTCCTACTATATGGTTCAGAGTGAAAATCTGATTTGCTGCTTATGAAGTGGAGGATGCCATACCAGTAAAGCTTCCATGGAGCTCTTGTGATGATTTCTAGAATTTTAAAGCAATTATTTCCAGAAGTTTTTGTTTGATACTGTAATGCTTCATGATGGCTTAGCTTTTTAAAAAATAACTCAGCCTGAGGTGGGTTTCCAGGTGTGGAAAACTGTTTTTTGTACTTGTTACACCAAGAATAGACTTAAGGAAAATGAAAGGAGTAACAGGACACTAATTACTGATAGTAATGGTAAGTAGTCCCCAATACACATTTCAGGAGATAAATACGGATGCATAGTTTTAGAAGAAACTAATGAGAACCCAAGGAGCAATTACAAGATTTAAGACTCTTGATGAAGAAAAACTGCAACTCTTTAGTCTTTTAAATTTTTTTGTCAGATTGGGAAGCAAATGGATTTAGCACTTACCTTATCCAAACGTGACGTTTGAAGAAATCCTGAACACCTTGTATTTTTAAGAACAGCTAATGACAAGAGGATTTGAGCACTTTAATGGATCTGAGTATCATTTTGACTTTTAAATTTAGTTGGTCAGCTTGGTGCTTTCCTTTAGCAGAAATGGGTTAATTCACATTAGCCACACAGTTGGGAAAATCAATGTTTTGAGAAAAATACAAAAAATAATTCATAATGCTGATATTGACTTCATGTTTATTGTTTTCTTAGCAGGTTTTGCTGCTCACTTTAAATTCACAAATAGACAAATTATTTACAAAAGCCATTTACTGCAAAAGTAGGGAGTATCACATACTTTAAAACATGAAGCATTTGTCATCACGATAGAAAAGACTTGATTTCAATACACAAAAGTCTATGATATCATATGAGTAGTTATTACTGCTACACTCACCTGCTTTATCACATTTATCAGTTAAGAAACACCCATCCTGGAGTTGCAGAATCAGAGCAGTTCAAACAGCCCCCATGGAGGCAATGCAGAGTCTGTTTAGAGTAATGTCCCTGTCTAACTAAAAAGTTAGAGTTGGGTTGATAGTTGGAGTCAATGCTCTGATAGGTTCCTTCCAGCCAAAGTGGTGGTGGTGGTTGTTGTTGCTGTTAATTTAATTCTTAATTGCCCAGATTTGGACAGAAGATGAGCTACTCAAGCTATCCCAGTGACTGGCTTGCTGAGGCCTGGAGTCTCCATTGCTTGTAGAAGAACAGATCTTCTCAAGTAGGGCATTTTGGCCCTACTTGTACATTATTCTGAAGGTACGTACTGAGTTGGTCAGATGTCTAGGACTGGTTCAGAAGAGTGGTTTTTCTCCCTCTAACACGCTATTCTTTTATATGGATCCCATTGAAGATCAAGTTGAAACACATGAAATTCCATCTGAACAGAAGAAAACACTTTTTTACTGCAAGGGCTTTTGAGCTAGCACAGGTTCTCTGTGCAAGCTGTTGAGTTTCAGTTCCTGGAGTTAGTCAAAGCCCAATTTGAAGCAATTCCTGGGTGAACATGTTCTAATTGAGCCTTTTTGAGCAGACAGTTTGGAGTTACTTTTTTCCACCTCTACAGTTTTGTGATTCATTCTGTGAAGAACCCAGTGACTTAAGGCAGCAGAAGCTGGTCATAGGGTGCTGGAGGTGAGAGAAGGAAACAGGTCCCTTCTGCATGTAGCTGTGCCACTTCCAATTACATAACATTCATTCAGAGTAACACTGCATAAAACTACAGAGTGGAATGCTGATAAATTAGTCTTAAACAACATGTTGCAGAAAGCTTTGTAGAGAATGTGCTTTTCATAAGAGCATGCTGTGCACTGGATAATAGAAAACTGGAAGTCTGTAGACTTCAAGGAGATTCATCATGAAGGGTAAACTGAAAGGACAGTGTGACATGAAGCAACATGGGCTTTTTTTGCCATCTTTCCTCTTACAAGCAGAAGGAAGAGGACACCAAATAGTGTAAAGAAAGTACAAACAATAAGCCCGAAGGGGTGAAGAGATTTCAAAAGAAACAAAGAGGATCAGCAACCACTCTTCTATCACTGTAATATGCTTNAAAAGTACAAACAATAAGCCCAAAGGGGTGAAGGATCAGCAACCAGCTCTTCTATCACTGTAATATGCTTTAATGCATTCATAGACCCTTTTTGTTCACCTCAAATTTTTAACAACTCTAAAATGAGTGTCAACATCCCAAATTTACAAATAAGTAAACTGAAGCACAGCATCAGTCTGAGTTATGGGGTCTCACAGCAGTCCAGTGAAAACTATTCTGGTGGAAATGCATAGTAGGCTGCTTTTTGAAGGGTATCACCAATAGTGGGTGTTCCCACACACAGAGGAAAAGCTTCTAAGGAAGAATTATTTTGTCTTTACCCCCTCTCTGAAATACATGATGTTTTATTTCAGTTTTATGCAGTCTACCTCCTCTGTAACCGACATTGCACTCGTTCTCAGATCTAAATCGGTGCTCGATTTGCTTCCTTTATAGGTTGATCTCCATCGAAGCAACATGATCTTCTTGAAATACTTCATGGTGTTGTTTTTTACGGTCACAAAGCACATGGTGTTTATCATGCTGTTACTCATAGCAATGCATTCCACTATGTAAAAAGCTGTAAGGTAATGCTTCTCTTTCACAAAGATGGTGGGGAAAAAGTCACGGACGATTGTGAAACCGTAGAAAGGAGCCCAGCAGAGAACATATGCAGTCAGGATGCACATCAGCACCATAACAGTTTTCCTTCTGCATCGAAGCCTCTTCCTGATCTGTTCTGTCTGAAATCCTGGTACAGTTTTAAACCAAAGCTCCCGAGAGATCCTGGCATAACACAGCGTCATTGTGATCACGGGTGCAACAAATTCAATGCCAAAGATGAAGAGGAAATAAGATTTGTAGTACATCTGCTGGTCAACTGGCCAAATCTGACCACAGAAAATTTTCTCCTGGTTTTTCACTATAAATAGCACCGTTTCGGTAGCAAAGTATGCAGATGGGATAGCTACAAGTATGGAAACTATCCAAACCAAGGCTATTAGGAAGGTTGCTGTTTGGTAATTCATGCGTGGTTTCAGTGGGTGGACAATGGCCAGATACCTGGAACAGACAGATACATTCAAAATGAAGTCTGAAAATACTGTTAGGACATGCTCCAAAATACTAGCGGAAAGAATTAGGCAGAAGGAAATTGCTGTCAACCTTAAAAGGGGAGCCTGACAAATTTGACTGAGGAGAGTTAAAATTTTCCAAAGTAGCAGCTGACAGCCAAGTTTGTGAATCTAGGCAGAAACTCTTGAGTGAGTGACTCAAGGGTTTATTAGGATAGTGAGGACTTGGCAATTGGAAAATCTGAGCATATGTTCAGGTGCCTGAGGATGATTTTGAGAGCTCAGCTTTAAACTCCCAACTAATCCCATAAGATCAAACTGAGAATGTTATAATCTGTATTGCAAACTTTTTAACACACATTACATGTCTGGGAGTTATAGAAAGAGAATATTCCTGCTATGGAGAAATGTGATTGCAGGAATACACACAGGTGATGTTGCATCCAGGACGTGCCATGATGATACAGCTTCTGGAAATTCTTTGGTGGATACCATGTGTTCAAGTGAGAGTTTGGAACACACTTTACCTGCACCTGAGTAGGTGTGTAGTACTAAGACAAACGTGTAGAAACATTAAAATGTTTTCTCCAAGGAACTTTTTTTTTACCAGGAGATCAAATAAACATCTTTATTTCCTTGGTTATTCCATGACAAATACTAAAATGTTTTCTCTAGAGAGCTATTTAAAGAGCATTTTTTTGTATTACCAGGAAGTCAAATAAGCATTTTTGTTATTTTCTTTGTTATTCCATGAGGTGCAAAGAGCTGACACTGAAGCTAATTAATGGTTATAGGTGAGCACTTTTTCAAGCCACTGACAGTGGACTGTTTATCTCTTTCCTGACAGTGCAAACTATTATCTGCTGTCAGTGAATATTGCTGATTAATCATAAATAGGCTGTGTTAAGGAATATGCCAAACCATAAAACTTGAATTAGGTACTTGCTCTCCTTTTGACTGTAAAGATGAGATGTAGTGCAGGGTTTGCCCAGTGAAAAAATGGCACACGACTTGCAAGATCCATCGATTTGTTCTCAATTCAGTTCAGATGGAGGTAGGACAAAATGACATTCATTATGGGTTTTTTTTCTTTGGTTGGAGCTTGGGGGATTGTTTTTTTAACAAGCTGTAAGTATAAGAAGAGCTGGTTTTTTAGTATGTGCTATTCAACAAAGATAGGATATTTCTTCTAAAAGAAGGTTTTTATCAGAGAGGCACCAGACATCCCAGTACAATTGTATTTAACACTAAAGATTTTTGTCAAAAAGTGGAGTTTCTCATTCAGAGGCTTTTCTATCTGTACATATTCTATTCATAGATAGCATCCACAGGATGTATTCATTCTAAAATAAAATAGAAAGTCAGGGTGCTTTTCATAAGCCAGATCTTGGAAGCAGAGGAATTGTTCATCCCTGGATGTCAAGGGACAGCCTCATTGTGGAACTGATAAATGAGTATTTTTAGATTGGGTCCTGAGGAAACAAGGTTGTGGTTAAATATGTGTGAGTGCATTTGTGTGATCTGCTCAGCAGAACATTTGGCTGGATAGATAAATCTTTGTAAGAGAGTCAGTGGGGAGCTTTTTATGATGGATTTTCTGATTGTCATTGCTTGCTACACTTGACATGTTACTGCTGAGTGGTCCTGGAGTATGTGAACTGACCTCAGGCAAAACTTCCATGGAAGATATCCTTCAAAAACATATATAAAACACACTAAATGCCCATGGCTCTTCAGTCCAGGGGACTCAGCTAAAGCTGAATTCCACAAAATATTTACAGCATGGACAGTAGTCCACAATGGTCCTCTTCTTTCACATTGCATTATTTTCTAGTGTAGGTGTGGCCTAAATATGTGAAATTCCCTTGTTTCACATGAAGAGACATCAAGGAAGATGAAAGAGGGCCCCTCCCTGAAGGAAATCTTGTGGAACAGTCTTACCCTCTCTAAACAGGTGAGCTCTTTTAAATGAATCAAGCATGGGAAGACTTTTGTTAGGAGATTATTTTTTTTGAAGACTGAAGTTAGTGATCCACATGATGTAACTAATATGGAATGGCTGATCATTAAATGAATGAGTTTTCTCTTTGTTTATCAAGTCAAAAGCACACACACACAAAATATAATGCAATGAAACCAAAACAGTGTGTTCTGACAACAAACTTCAGTGCTTAATCATTTCCAGGATTGCTTTCTGAACTTTCCCAGAGTCTTTCTACAGGCTTTTGTTGACGTCAATAACAGCTGAATCATCCATGTACAAGTTGTATCTCTACAACCATCAGCAGGGCTAACTGCTCCTGAGCTGCCTTTTGGATCAGGCACCAAAACCCATGTGACAGTAGATTAAAGCACAAAACAGCAAAAGAGAGAAACTGGAAAAGGGAAGGGGCAATGGGATTCTTACAGCATGTAAATGTAGAGTGTACAGAGGTGTAAACTGTGTTTGTGATGATCTGTGGTGATTGTCTTTCTAAAAGAGTTCATGTGATGGTTTTCTGCCTTTCAAAGGGTCAGTCATGTCAGATTATGTCAGCATGAAACTGATCCCTCAGTGCTTGCATCCTTCAGATTCTGTGGTGCACAAGGCTATGAGAAGAGAAGTCATAGGAGAGAATACAATTGAATTACATTGCTAAAATGCCTGGAGTGAGTGGCAGGCATTGAAGTATCTCAGGACTGCAGCTTAAAGCAAGGTAGTGTAGCAGGTGGGTATGATTATGTTCTGCTTAACCTACTATGATGGCTGCAGTAAAACCTCTGCTTGGCTGGTTTCTTTTCTTCACATTTTATAACGTTCTGGATAGATCCATAAGTATGCTCAATTATGTTATTTCCAGTCAACTATTGATTTTTCCGAAGAGGATTTATTTTCAGGCTGAATTCAGAAAAGCTGTGTAGGGTAGTAGTAAAGGTTCCTTTGAGATTTATGGTTTGGATCAGGATTATATGGGGCTGATGGACACACTTATCTCTGGGTTTCTGATTTATCTCTTTCTCCTCTTTCCTGTATTTCATAAACCTTCTCATACACTTGAATCAGGCATAATTTTATGAAAAAAAAAAAAAAAATCACTTTGAACTTTTCAGGTTAAAAGAATTTTGATTAATCAAGACCTTTCCACTGTGTTTTCTCTGGGGTAATGTCACAATCTTTGATTGTTTTTTTATGGAACAAGATACTTACTTTGACATCCTATCCTGCAGAACAGCAGAGCATGTTAAAAACCAGAAAATTTTCCAGCCAGAAGATCTGGCCATCTCCTTGTGCAGCGATAATACCCTACTTACCTGTCAACAGCTATGGCCAGGAGAGCATTGGTAGAAACATAAAGAGAGACAGTCCGTAGGTAGTTGACTGAAGCACAGAGGACATGGCCATGCTCCCAGGACAGTTGCCGCACCACATAGTAGTCCATCTCAAAGGGACAGCACACGATGGCCACAATGAAGTCTGAGATGGCCAGGTTGGCAATCAGCAGGTTGGTGAGGTTTCGCAGCTTCTTGTAGCGGGCTAGAGCAGCGATGAAGATGAAATTGCCGATGCCACAGACCAGCATGATGCCAACCAGAGCCACCCCAATCACAATCTTGGCCGCAAAGAAAGTGCGGGTTTTGGTCATGTCATCTTCACTGTCCAATGGCAGGTCGTAGTCGGTGTAATTGAAGGGGAAGGAGACGTTTCGCAAGGAGGTTAAATCCCCATCATGGAGACTGTAGATTGCAGCAAAGTTGAAGTTGATGGTAGCATTTGGGTTGTGTTCAGCTTGCTCCGTGGCCATTTCTGTCTTCTTTTGATGCACTTGGCTTGGCTGGCCCTTGGTTTTGTGTCAGAATTAACCAGAGTGGCAGGGCACGGTGGTGTCAGGTGAGAAACCTCATCCAAAGTTTCCTTCTGAGCAGTGAGTCACATTGTCTTTGTTCACATGAGATTATAAAGCAGCAGATTCATTTATCTCCTCTGGCAACAAAAAAAAGGAAAACATTTCCTGAGAGGAAATTACAGCAAATTACTTAGTGTTCTTGAAAGAAAGCAATAGCCACCTTATTGCCCCATAGCTCTATTGCTGGCTGTGCACTGTGGGAAGAAATACCATGAAAGGGTGCTTCTGTTGTCATAAAATCCTTTGAGTTGCACAATACACTGGTTGTTACACCCAGAAGTTTTATCTGCCAATGATGAAATTTTGTTTTCAGCACACAGGGAAGTGACAGTATAGGGGGAGTGTAAAATCCCGTATAAGCCTCTGCCAGCCTTCAAGCCCAGAGCACTGTCATCCTTGTGCAGTGGACAAGAACTAGAATGAGATGACACTTCAATTTGCTGCAAAGTATCTGATGTGCCTTTTGGATAAAGTTTTTGCTTTATGCTAGATGTCTCAGTCAAATGATGTGGTAGATGACAGTGAAAGGAGAAATGATGACCTGGCTTCTGAATACATTTCTTAATTAACTAAGAATTGCCAAGACCTAAGAAAATAGTGAAGCCAGCACTTTCTTTTTTTGGCAGACATTAATTGAGTAGGGGGACTAAATTTTCAGCCAGTGCAATCCATTATTGCTTCTCTCAAACCAGTGGAGTTCTGCCAATTTGAACAGACAAGATTTTGTCCCACTAACCAGCTTGTAGGGCTTTGCTGTGAAAGCAGGTCTGCTGTTCACAGGGAGAGTGCTTCCATAAACAGGCTGTTGAGGAGAAGGGGGAAATCTTCCTTAAGCAGTACGAAGTGCTTTAAATTTTTAAAGGCTGGGAGGAGCAGGCTCCCCTCTTTGTACTGCCCAATGTTAAATGTTAAAAATAGTTCGGGAGTTTTTTTCCCCACACTGAAGAAAAAAAAATCTAATATACTTCCTAATTTTGCCTCTAGTTTGTATCAAACTGCTGAGAAGAATACCTTCTTGCATCTTCCCATTCTACACCTGCCACAGACTTCCAGCTCTTCGGACAGTCTCACACCAACCCAGAAGAGAATCTGAGATCATTAAAGCTTTTTCTGCTTTGAGACAGTTGTTCCTCATGATGTCAAATGCTATTAAACAACGTCCATCATGGCTACAAAGGACTGGCTGCGTAGTAGAGCTCTTGCCCCCTGCTTTCCCTGGAACCCCCCTCAGCTCCCAGTGTACCAACACTTAATGAATTTCTGAAACTCTTGTACTTGTGTCTGCACATTGCTTTTCAAACAGAGAGCTGCAGAAAAACAGAATAGCAGAAAACTAAATCTTGAAACAAAACAACATTTAAAACAATCAACTGCTTTACAAGACGACCCCACATATTCCTGTAAATGTGAATGTTCATTTAAGAGGAGTACTAAATGAATACTTGGATGTAAAATTTGAATGTTGGTCAAAGCAAAGTGCAGCATCTCTTTCAGACAGGTTTCCATGTAAAACACCAAGGCAGAGCTTTAAAATAAATGAAGATAATCTAGTCATCCACAAACTGACATAACCCCACCAGTTAACTGTACCTGCAGTTGCTCTTGTCTTCTTGGAGGTCACGAGCACTCTGGGGATAGCCTCCAGGTTTCTCCTCTGCAGATATGCCTCTGTCACTGGAGCAGAGAGAGGATCACTGAAGGCAGCCAGAGGACTTCGCTGAATGATCATTTCTCTCCCAAGCAGGTTTGCCCTGCAGCTCAGGGGAGGATGGCTCCGCTGTCTCCGTGCCTGCATCTAAAGCCTTTTCTCAGTGGGAGGCACCTTGAAGCTGTCCATGCATTTCTGATTTTAAAGAGGCAGTGCAATAGTGAGACAATAGAGCACAGCCCTGCTTCAGACCTCCCGAATGCACTGAATCAGCAGAGTGGCATTGTTACCCAGTCTGAGCGTGGAAGGTGTAAAACCTGGGTGTGCACTTGGTCTTTCTATTTTGTCTGTGCTGGATGGCAGCCACCTGCAACTGATGGGACACACAAGGAGAATACAAACCTCCCAATGGAGGGTGGAGGGAAGAAGGATAGTGAACTACTTTCCCAGGGACATTTCTCTGTGGTTCTCTCCCGAGCTATTGTCTTTAGGACTGCAGCTGTGGCAGCTCCTGCATAAGGAGGGTCACACGTTGAATAGCTGTAAATCAGAGGACCCTGACAGCTTTCCTTGCCCTTTCAGGGAATTACTCAGAGGGGAAAAGTGGCAATGAATCCATCAGGGCTTGGTGTCATTTGCTGTTGCTGCCTCCTTGTTGTTCTGAAGTGCTTGTACCCCAGGGAGCATTTCTCCTGTTTCCCAGTTTTTCAGAAGGAAAAGAAACATGCTGAAGAGCCTGCATCCTCTTCTGCACCTCCATTCTCACACTAGCTGACTTTTTCCAGGATGGGTAGTTGGGACACATTACTTAGTCCTCAATAGATGTGACTTTAGGAGGCTGTAGAAGGTTTGGTGAAAACCTAAAATAAGTGGCCTACAATGCACACTCACAAGACTTGGCTTTCATGGGCTAGTGGACACTCATCTCTGGAAAAAGATAAAAGCTATTTATGTAAAATATGCCTGGGGTAAAAGAGCCACTAATATGATGTCTCTTCCAGAAGACACATGGAAGGCCAGAGAGTCCTCACTATCTGGAGCCACCAGCCAACCTTAAGAATTTCACAGCCTGGCTTTGTTTTGAACAGTCAGTGTAAATCATGAAAAGCCATTAAGGGAAAAATCAGATGCAATCCACTGGATGAATGCTGTCAGAAAAAATGTAAATATAGTAAGTATATGCCAAGACAAAACAAATTTACAGTATAGATCAGGATCCCTAAAATGAATCACGTAAAACTTACATGTCTTGTAGTACATTAAAGGGAGCTCTTATAAACTTCACATTAAGAAGATGCAAGATCTCTTTAAGACTTCGTTCAGCTGTCTCAGATTATCTAGTGAGTTAATCAGGCAACATGATATCCAAATATTTATGTCCCTTTAGGCCAAAAGCTCAGCTGCTGCAGAGCAGTCTATCCTTGTTGACTCAAGGCAAGTTGGCAGTGGAGCTCTGATAGCTACAGCCCCTCCAGATCTGCAGTTCATGCTTGGTACATGTCTTCTTTATAGCAGTTGTTCATCCACTGTGCTCTGAGCAATTGCACCAGGCAAAAATGCTAGTAATATTGTGAAATTATGTCATTTGCTTCTTTCTTTTTTGTAGCTGTTGAATAGAAATTGTTGAATAGACAGTGAAGCCACGGGTCCTGAGATCTGCCCTTTAGAGCCAAGTGGGCAGAGTGAAAGTTAAAGGGTGGGTCCAGATTAAATGGTCTGGGATGATAGTGAAAGGGCCCTGAAGTGTAGATATATGCAGGAAGATTTCCCAGCTGCAGATGCTTTCAAAGAAGTCCCAAAGGCTGCCTTCAAAAACCTTAGTTTCTTGTGACTTCTGGTGTAAATGTGCTGAAAGAGCAGCTTCCTGGATCAGCCAGGCTGCCCTATGGCACAGACAGCCATCTGTCTGTCCATGTACAGCTAGGACTTCTGTCTAGCTGTAGTTCTGAAGCCTATAGTTCTCCTCTTCATGGGAGCAGGGCTCTCAGAGGCTTGAGGAGCCAAAGAATTCATGATATTCCAGAGAGCACGTGATTCTGATGTTCTGATTCCTGTTCTGCTTAAGACAAGTTTTCTTCTGTGTAGCTTTTTATTGGTGACTTCCCCAAGGGTGTCACAACATTTTACAGAGCATCACAGTGCATTTCCTGAGACCAGTGTTATCAGATTGATGAATGCAAGCTGAGAAAGACATGTTGTTTCTGACCACTATGATATAAGCAATTTATATTCCTGTTGGCTTTTTGGGGTTTTTTCCTTATTATGCTCACTGTTTGAACAGGGGAGTTATTTGAAGGCTAAATGATGCAAAAAGAATTGCAATGTAAGGCTCTTGTTTAGAAATTTTCAGATAATGAATTTCTAAAACCAGCATTTAGACTGGAAACGTTCTCTAAGTACTCTAGCCTTTCATTTCAAAACAGCAAACTCACCAGTTACTGCCCAATTTTTCTTGATTGTTAAATAAATTGGACTCTGAGCGAGGTAATTAATCCTAGGGGAATTACATAAGCTTTGCATAAAGTATATCTAGAGTTGTACAAAGGTTGCTAATACAAATCAGTTGGTGAACTGTCACTGAACATCAGACCTGCTGTGATTTTTCTGGAGGAAAAAAACAAAAGGTAACAGCACACTTGGATTACAACCAATTTCTGCTCAATATTTCACCCAGATATTCAGCTCAGGGACTTTACAAAAACTATATCATTGATGTTAACATTCAAGAGGACCCTAAACTTGCTTGCAGTAGAGAATTAGGTATATTTTTTTACATACGTGAAAACCTGCCTTCTTGCTCTGCAGGAAACTGGCTTCTGGATGAAGTTTGATAAAAGAAGTGCACACAGGCATAATCCCACTCAGCTGTTCCAGTGGTGACTCAGGCCATGGAAAAGTCTTAGGAAGCAGGGAGCAGAGAGCTCTTTGATTTTATTAGTGAATAATGTCATCGCATTACTTTCTTCTTGCCACCTTTTTGTGCTTCCTTTTTGTCTTGAGGAAAGTGGAAAACTTCTGAAGGAGCAGCAGAGCAGACTATCAACAATCATGGTGAAACTCTGAAATATAGTTGTCAGATCTGTTGGAACAGTGATGCTTTCCTCCAAAAGATCTTTTCCTTTCTAAGGTGCACAGGTTTATGTGGGCAGTGGCATTCCAGGTGAGTCTCCCAGCTGAATGACACAAGGTTTAGCAGAGCTGCACAGAGCTCACTTTATGTGTGATGTGATGCAGTGGCAATCAGCAAGTTTTTTACAAATAGAAGCTTCTTTCTTTTTACTTGACTTTATTTTCACTTTTAAATTTTTTCCCCAGTGTGTATTTCCTGTTTTCTTCAGCTTTGTTTAGCATTTCAGGGTTGTGTAAGAAAACAGTGTTTATTTTGCTCAGCTCAGTTGGCAATCTTCTGTGAGAAGCACCTCCCTGCCTGCAGCCTGGAGAAGTGAAATATGTAGAAATAGCCTTAAGAAGCTCATGTTCCTGTCTGGCACTTATCACCTTTAGTAAAGAAACCTGTCTCACCTAAAGCAAAAGTGACAGTATTTAGGGCAGTGCAGGAAGCAGGGCTCAGCAACCCTGCAAAAGTTTTGATGCCACAGCAGAATGATATGAATGACCACAAAAGCCAATTTCAGCCTTTAATAATTCAAAATTTTATTTCAGTATTATGAGAACAGGATAAGAGAGCTGGGGGTGTGCAGCCTGGAGAAGAGAAGGCTCTGGGAAGACCTCATAATGGCCTATAGGTACATGAAGGGGCTGTAAGAAAGCCAGGGATGGACTATTTATAAGGGCATGGGGAGATAGGATCATGGCCAATGGTTTTAAACTAGAGAAGAGCAGGTTTAGATGAGGAATTAAGAAGTTCGTCACTATGAGGGTGCTGAGACACCCAAACAGGTTGCCCAGAGAGGTGATGGAGGCCCCCATCCTAGGAGGCATTCAAAGCCAGGCTTGATGAGGCTCTGAGCAACCTGATCAAATGCAAGGTGTCCCTGCTCACTGCAGGGAGGTTGGACTAGATGACTTTTGAAGGTCCCTTACAACTTTGTGATTCTATGGTGTTGAAAAGACATCTCAAGTTTATGATCTAATCTATACTGCTGTTCCTGGGCTGCATTACATATGCACAGATAATTCGTGAGAATTTTTTTCTTGGCTTGCTGGTGAAATTCTGTAATGTAGAGCTCATGGCTTCTGAATGTGATCATCAAATATTTCCTAGTTGCACTAAATAGAACTTTAATGGTCCTGCCTTAAATTCCTCATTTTATTATCTCTGATTAAGATCTGAGGTCTGCATTTGGCCTCTTCCTCGAGAACTGAGTTCCTCATACCACACCTTCAAAACCCTTTGAATTTAGAAACATCTAAAAGGAGCTTAATATGTCCTGCATTGCAGTCTCAGGCCTGTTACTCCTTTGGTTTTTCAGAGGCAGTCTTGTTTATTTTGGATCTTACACAAAGATACACTCAGTATGTCTTCTTTTTCAGTGGGTGCTATGAGCAGTAGAACACTGGGAAATGAGGAAGGTTTTTAATGAGATGTACCCTCTCAAAAACCTGACATCTTCTTTGGAGGTCTCAGTAAGAGAAGTTGAATGCTGCGTTCCTTGAAAAAAATAACCCTCATCCCTTACAGCTAGTCTCAAATTTAAGCCAAATTGTCAGCACTTTCCTTTGCTATTCCTATTCTTTGTTGACAAAGGCCTTTGATTTATATTATCATCTCTTCTGCATTTCCTTTTTCTTCTCCTTTTGTTCGGTGAAGATTAGTTTCTGTTCTTTTGCTGTGGACAAAGTACTGATTCTTCATGTTTCCCCTTTGGAATATTGTGGTAGTTTTGCCATTGCCTTTTCCATTTGTCACTTCACCCTGTATTTCTATGGCAGGCAAAATGGTTTTGGAATATTCCTTATGCCGTTCCTGTATACCCACTTTTACCTGAAAGAAACCCTTCTTTTCTACTGTCTTGGCATAAACAGATACAGACCAGTGTGATTACAAAGTACTTTGATATCAAGCAGGGTGAACTCTGGAGGTCTGGCTTGCTTAGGTTCTTGCAGAGAGGAGTCCCATCTACTCCAGATCCCTAGTTTTTCTCCATTGCAAGATATGAAGCTTGTGCCCTGTTCCACTGCATGAGACATATTTTGTTGCTTCATTAAAAGTTAATAGCTATTTTATTCTCACAATTTTAAAAGCTCTTGGAGTTCAGTATCAATCTGAGAAAGGGGTAAATGTAGTGGGAAAACCTTATTGCAAGCATCACATATATGTCTATATACAAATTGCTGGTTATTTCTGCACACACTTGAAATGAACTCTAACCCAACAAGATAATGCTTAATGGTAGTTCCATTTGAAGCTACTTAGAGCATGAAGCCACAATCTTGGTGTCAGCCTGAGTCATGAAAACCTGCCATCACACCTTATTTCTCACTTGAAAAAATGTTTTGTGGTTCTTCCAATGTGGTGTTGAAACATTAGGGCTATATCAGCTTCTTAAAATATTTTTGAAGTCTGAGAGTAGCACTCTAGAAGTGACTGCTCTGATAGGAGATGAAAGGTACATCCACACTCCCCAGACTTTTAGGACACAGAAGAAGTTGCACATCTGTGCTCTGGGAGATGGCTCTGTGGCCCCAGGGCTGACTGCTGTATGCACAGCTGGGAGTGTGGTGGAGCACATGTGCTGCTGCGTGCCTGTGGTTCTGTGAGGGTGTAGATGACAGGAGTTAAAATCAAAAGCAGACAGTTGCTGATTTGTCTGAGAAAGGCAACTCAGGAGTATGGATGCCAAAACAAAGGGCTCACCATCTCCCTTCTTGGTGCAATGTTTAAATCGAGTTAAATACCATGGAATGCTTACTGTGATCACTATAAATTAGCAGCTTCTGGTTCAAAACAATGGTGGTCTGAGTTTCAATGGAGCATTTAGAAGCTACGTCTACAAATCAGAGGCCACAGGAGAATGTGGCAGCTGTGCCATCAGTTACAGAGTTACGAGTCCTTCAGAATAAAATATAAGCTAAGTCTCATTATTTTCTGAGGCTGTTGTTACTTCTATTTGGTAGAGGAAAAAAAAATGACAGGGAACAGCATTGCTCTTTAAAAATCAAACTCTATTGATTATAAGCATCTTAAAAGACCCACTGAATGAGGGGTATGACAGGCACAGTACCACAAAATGAGATCAGGAAGAATAGACTGTTCATCCAAAACTGGAAACTTTAGGCTTAATGGAATAATCAGCTAGAATGCATTCTCTAGAAGACTTTGAGGAAGAACTTTAGGTGTCTGGAGTTCATTTGATCCTGCTGATTACCGAAACCAAAGTAAATTGACAAAAGCTCACAGTGAAAAATATCATCCCATGACATATAATGCACAAAGGCCAGTGCACTGAATTTAATGCTGTTTGTGAATCAGAGCATAATTTAGCTGCTGTGAGATACCCTTTGGAGAAGTCTGTCCATGTGACTAGGATGAAGCAGGGGAGATAAGCCTTTCCAGACTGGTAGATTAGCTCCTGGGCTGGGAGCTTCAACAGGATGGTCTCCTGATGGACAACCTGTTCTTCCCCATGTTATTATTATACTGAGCAAACTTTTATTTAAATGAGCTTGAAATTCTAAGCCCAGAGTTCTCCCAGAAGAAATACTTAATGTAAACCCAGCTGGCTTTTTCAAATGAAATTGTTTATCAACTGATTTTTTGTCATTAACCATCAGGAAGCACACCTGTAATGACACTTCTAATAATTTTTTTAAAAAAGCACAGTTTTCCCAGTACTTTAATTTATGCAATTTTGCTGCAGGGAGTTCAGTTTGGAGATAAAAGGATGACAGGTTTGTTTGAGTACCATTCAGAAGGTTTTCTGAGGCTCATTTCCCTTTCAGGCTTAGTAGCCCACTCTCAAATCACTGTACCTGAAACAGTACCTTACTGCTGGAGGTTTCTACCTCATTATTTTCTACCTTTTGCTGCTTTTAAAACTAGCTGCATATTCCAGGTGTGTAGCTCCCTCTTGAACCTGACACAGTCTTTAGCCATAAATAAATATCATGAATAGATGATGAAAAGTTGTCCCCTCCCAACTACATGGGGACATTAAGCCGTGTTTTTGTTTTTTCTGCCAGGGCAAATGGAGCTTTCTGCATTGGTTTCTTGAACAGAGGAGTATTTTTTTGTTTAGTTTGGGTTGGTTGATTGATTTAAGAGGTCATTTGCTAAGGTCCACAGAAAACTAGACCATGTATAAATTTATTTCAGCCACTTAGTGAGAAAGGTGCAGACATGTTGATGTGCAACATTGCATAAAGAATTCCTTTGGGAGGCAAGGAGCCTGATTCTGTCCCCTGCTATGGAAGAGCAATTTCTAAATAGATTTTGAAAGTCAAAAGACCAGTGCTACCCAGGGGACTTCAACTGTTATCTTCAGGGGAAGCATTTTTATACAGTGAGACTTGATTCTTCAAACCCCTTTCAGTGTGGATCCGACAAAAAAGATTAAGTCAGAAGGTCTTAATGTGTTGAGTCAGATGGAGGTGTGCCAGTTTGCTCCTCTGAATGGAAGCTCCTTCTCTGGTACCAACCATAGGATGTTCTGTAGATACAACTGACAAGTCAGTAGGAGAAATATGAAAATACAAGAATATATTGAGAAGCTTCAGCTATACCAATAATGGAATCTAAAGGCAGTGCTACTTTTATACATGGGGGCAACTGAAAACAAAACCTCCCTGAGGTAATTATGAGGATTGTTGCAGCAGTCCTCTAGAAGTTCTTGCTCTATTTATACTGCTCTGAATTGCTCCACCACTGTTCTTTCCTGAAACATGAATAATTTGAAGAGAAATACCAGAGTGTTGGTGAGCTGTGGTGTACAGGTCTGAAGGAGCACTTCTGTTGTTTCTTTAAAGAAAGTCTCCTGACCCTAGTCTTAAACAAATTCTGCACTTAAAATGTCAACACAATGGCAACAAAAACAGTTGATTGTTAAAAGGAATACTTTTCTGCTTTGTAAATGTGAAATCTTAGAAAAGATTAATCCAGAAAATATTAAAAATTAATCACGTTGGTTGGATTGCCTGGGATTGCTTAGGAATGATAAACCTCTCCAGAAGTCATCCAAGCAGACCATAAGTTACTGCTAACCTGGGTGGTGACAAAAGGAGGTGGAAAAGGACTTCTCTTTTGTGAGTGCTGTGTGGATGCTCTGGCACATTAAGTCTGATGTAGTTCATATTATGAAGTGATACGTGTGAAATCACAATGTCAGTCAATTCCTGCTTCACTCCACTAACAAATGAAGCTATTAAGATCTGTCTTTGAAAAATTAATGTGATTTAAAATTGAAAAAAATTATATTTCCACTCTTGTCCAAAAAACATAACACGATGGATTTCAAGAAGCACTCAGATGCCCTTTATGAAATTAGGTGACTTAATGCATAAGGGTAAAAACCCTCCAAATTCTTGAATCTCTATTGAGTTTCTGCAAGTTGTTAGTGCTGGATTGAACATATCTATTTATGTCCTGGAAGGTCAAATTTTAGTTTTTAAGTGATTATACTACTTATTTCCTGAAAGACCTTTTCCACAAACTGGATAGAATTGGGGTTAATGGGGCCTAAGGGACTGTATATAAATGGCTGAAAACCTCCACCCCTCCACCATCCAGCACACATTATGTGTGAAATAACCCTTAGTACCTAATTCAACATTGAGGTATGAATGATTTTTAAAGGTTATGGGGTTTTGTCAGTAATTTATGGGTTAGGAATGAATGATGAACCTTGTATTTCTCACTTCTTGCTTTGTTAGGGTGAACTACTATGCTATCTCAGACCAGATTGGGGTATGGATCTTTTTATTTGAGCTTTAAGATAGGCAGAGAGACATGCTTTGTAAGGCTCCCACACTGCTCAGCATAAATCTGCTGTCTTTAGAATACAAAAAAAAAAAAAAAGTCATGTCTTTAAATGGAGCTTCTAAAAAGAAGAAAGAAATAATGAGAAACCTCAATTCTTGCAGCTGTTGATTCAGTAAACTCAGTATCAAGGCTCTGTAGGCACTTAATGACCCTGACTAGCCTTACCTGGAGCCTCCATCTACATCCCTGCCCAATTGGTAGCCCAATTTCAGATCAACCCTGGGCATATGCCCACCCCCCTCAAAACCAGAACAACCAGGCCCTTTGCCTCTGACCCTGTCTCCTGGAATGGACCTTAGATTTGTGTTGCCATCCTTGTATTGGGATCTATCCCTGCTCCAGATAGACCTTGAGTTTTTGTCTGGAAAACTGCCTTTACTGGAACACTCACTTTGAGAAGTGTGGTTTACAAATGCAGGTTTTGTTTTCACTCTGTTGTCTGCAGACTTGGGAAGGAGGGTTTCAGGTATTTATTAGTTTCTTATTCTCAGTGGTTTAATGTCTGTGATGTATAAGCAAATGTGAACTAACATATAGGATCTGGATTTGGGAATGCTGTTAAAATAGGTGAGAAAACATTTTCAGGGATTCACTGGTAAATCCATTTTATTTTTGAGATAAATATGAGAAAGTAACATTACTAAATCTTAAAGGAAAATCAGTAAAGCACACTTGCTTGATGTAATAATAATCTGGCATATGATTTTGCTGTGGGGCAACAGTTCTTCCCAAATCAGTTCAAAATTCCACCCAACACAGAGTGAAAGCTTACAAAAATATTCCGTGATTCTGTAAAAAATATGCCACTATATGTCTTGATGCATGAATCAAGTAGCTGGCCAAGGGCAGAGAACAAAGGCTCAGATGCCCATGCTGTTAGTTCTCCTGTTACTATTAGAATTTAAAGGTAATAGAAATTGATGGAGGCTATATTCAAATTGTTATATTTGGGTTTTCTTATCTAAAGTTTGGAACTGGAATTTAAGGAGGAAGCTTTATTCTTGACTTGGTTTACTGGCTTAGCGTGGAGCTGTGGTTAACGTGCATCCTTTCTTGCTTTCCCACCTATGAAGTGAAAGATTAATGCCTATGTCCTCTGAAAAAAAGTCTCATTTAGATCATGAATAATTACTGATTATAGCTTCACAGGTCTAAATGCCTGAAAAAATCTCTTGAATCCATTTAATTGCTCATTTCTCTCTTACCTGTGCTGAAGAAATTGGTTGGTTTGTGATTGCTCCTGTTTCACAGGTCTATTGAAAGTAGTTCTGCAGGTGTTTAAGGGTGCACAGGTGTTTGCAACTGTGGAAGCTGCTGTGGTAAATTTGTAAGGAAAGGAACATTCCCCAGTAACAGCAATTTAAACATCTCTATGTAATTTTCAGAAATGAGCAGGACCAGCCTCTTGCTACAGATTTTAAGAGTGATGTTTGCATTTCTTTAAGAGGGAATTGCTTGTTAGGGTATAGAACAAATACATACGTAGGTACAAAATATGTAGTAGCAACAGTAATGGGCAGCCTTATGGATTTGTATCATGGCAAGTGATTTGACTGTGTCTGATGAAAGAAAATAAGGAAGGTCTAAACAACTCTTAGTT
Organism: Turnix velox; assembly: GCA_013400935.1. Taxonomy (NCBI): domain Eukaryota; kingdom Metazoa; phylum Chordata; class Aves; order Charadriiformes; family Turnicidae; genus Turnix; species Turnix velox. The sequence goes on from VZTY01013067.1 coordinate 26,842, forward strand.
TGATGTGGGCTTAATTGCCAGGCTGGATGAGATGTTGAGCAACCTGGTCTAGTGAGAGGTGTCCCTGCCCATGGTAGGGGAGTTGGAACTAGGTGATCTTGAAGTTCCCTCCCAACCTGAACCATTCTATGATTCTATAAGCAAATGATCTGTGTTATTCACAGAAGAGAACTGTTTGCCTTAAAAGTAGTGACTCATGTGAAATTGAGTCAGACCTGGTAACACATAGAAGTTCATGGTATTTGAATACAGTTTTTTGAGTTGCTGGGATGTGACAAAGGGAGGTATTGATTGTTGGATGATGTGCTGAATCAGACCAACACTGACCAATGCATGAATTTCTCTGTAAACTGTTAGCTCAGCAAGTGTTGGATCTCACAGATTGTACTGGGAGCTGCCATTTAAATTGATTTTACATTTATTTTCTAGTAGTTTGGTATCACAGTAGCTATAAACGTCTCAGCACTTGTTCTTCTAAAATTATGTTGCCTGGGATTGCAACACACATTATTCTGTCCTTGAGATTGAATTCAGTTCCCACAATATGCAGAAACAACTGCTTTTTCTTTTGAAAGACTTTAGAATGGCATTTGTAGATGCTGTTTTCATTAGAGTCCTTCAAAGCTTCAAATTATGTTTTTCTATTGAAATGGTCCTTTAAAGAGGTTCCTTTATGGATGTGATGACTGGCCTCTGGAATCAGTGTAAATGCACTATGAAGTGATGACAAGATGCTGGGAGATGTAAGATTGTTCAACCTTTAGTAGTCTGGAGAACTGCTGAAATGTTCTGATGTAAATGCCAAGGATGTGACAACATTTCTTGAACAAAGTTATTGAAAAAGACAAAAGATGGGTGAATTAAAAGGCAGAGATAAAAGTTAACATGAATGTGTTGCTCAGCTGGGAGAGCAACAGTCTCCTGATCAGAGGGTCAAGGGTTCAATTCCCTGTCCAACTACAGGGCTTGTCAGAGCTGGGCTGAAGATTTGACTCGATGATCTGCAAAGGTCCCTTCCAACCTAGATGATTATAATCTATCTTATTATGATAAGATGGAAGATCTACTGATCTATCAAGAAATTGTTCAGCTGTGTTTTCCATAAATGATAGAAGACAATCTTTCCTTGCACTGCTGGCTCCCCCAATTACTCTTTGGGAAAATAGCATTCACCTAGGTTTTTTGAAGTATTTTAGTTATTAAATGATTAGATTGTCTTCAAAAGAGCTGTAGGAATTTGGCTGGCAGAATAGAAGAACTAAACTCAGCCTCTGGAGAAAACAGCAAATAGCAGCTAGTGACTGGAGACAGATACTCTTCTGAATTTTACTCTTAATATTATTTTGCTCACCATCAGAAACTGCCTTTCCAGAATGTCTTGTGCTTTCACAGTTCAGACCTTAATTCACTGTTGGCTTGTCTTTTCCATCGGTGCAAGAGTGTTCACATGGAATGATTTGGGGTGAGTGTGGGAGGGAAAGCAATCTGTGCACAGAGCCCCATTTTTACCTTGAGAGGAACTTAATTTAAAAACATTTACAGACAGTTGTTTAGTCATCAAAAAAAAAAGTGGTGGTGGTGGAATTAAAAATGCAGAATGCAAACTGAAGTCACTTTGACTTCAGGACTGCAACACAAGCAAAATCATGTGTGGCTGCAAAAGGCTGTTTTGCTAGAGCCAAGATGCCAAAAAATCTTAACATGTGGAAGTTAGTCACCTGCTTTGACTAGAATTCAGATCAGCTTTCTAATTGCTGAAGTATTTTAATAGGTATTATGTTTTCACAATAGTCACTAGAGGTAGCTAAAAACCCAGTAGTTAATTAAGCCAAAAGCAATGTTCCATGAGAGTGCCTCAGCTTTTGGCTGTGAGTAGTTTCTTAAGCTTGGTTCAGAGGCTCATCCAAGTTGGTGCTTCTCCATTTGGGATGGCTTTTACACCTCCCTGTAGGTCATATCACAGCCTGGGTGTTCATAATAATTGCTCTGGTCTCAACTACTGTCTGATTTGCCATTGATGTCAATCATATGCATGCTTTGGGGTTTGGGAACATCCCTATCTATAGAGGCCAGGGATCAATTGCTGTCTTCAGGCAGCATCAGGAGGGTTTGGGGAAGCTGCTGTCAATGAAGAGGTATGTGTTACTGCAATTTCAGAACTCTGCTCTGCAAAAATGGAAGTGGAGAAATAGTATAAAACACTAGGAAAGAGGACTTTCTGGGGATTTGGCTCTAAATAAGCTCCTTGGTCACACAGATGATGTGTGAGCAAGGGTTGCTGCAGTGAAGTATGTTTTAATCAATGGTGCCATGTAGTGCAGAGTCGTTATTCTTGGGGGTTAGAGGTCTCTCCAAGCAGATAGAGCATTACTAGTGACAAACACTTCTCAGCATAGAGTGTATTTTCTCTTTCTTGGTAGAGAAAGTAAAATAGCACCCACTCAAACCAGGCCCCTTATTTGTGATCTTTGATTAGCTTCAGAAACAGTAGTTTTATGCACCTTTTTAGCATGACAAAGGCATCTCTATCCTTTGAATCACTGAAGTTTCTCTAATTACACTGATTTGCATATAGTAAAGATCTAGGCACTCTAATTCCTCAGAATTGCCTCATCTCCTATTGCCTGTTTGAGATCTGTGCTTCTGAACTACAGGTCATAAGAAGATGATAGATTAAGAAGCCTGGAATAATGTCCCTGACCTCATCTTGAAGACTTAAGTCTAGTTCAGCCTTCACATCTTTTTATGATGCCAGGCAAACAGCACTGTACCTTGAAAAAGTACAGCAGATTATAGAGAAGCCACTTTGAAATGCTTAATTCAAGGAGAAATTGGAACATCTAGAAAGTAACTTTTAAAAAAAGGTAATTAGGAAACAAGCAAAACCCGGGAGGACCTAGAAAATTGTTCAAGCATAGCTAGTCTCAAAGGGTGAGTTATCAGCAGAAGAACTGCACAGGAGATAAATGTGGACAATGGAAATGTCAGTGTAGCATGGAAATGGGGATAAGCTGAAGTTCAGGCTGAAGACTTGGAGCCCTGCTGAGGCAGATGACCTGCACTGTAAATTTTCTTCAATTAAAACTTCTTGTGTGCTACAAAAATAACCTTGAAAATTGCATCAGAAAAGACATTTTGCTCCAAAGGTGCTGATAGCTCCACTAAAGGGATAGTTTCTGATGGAGCCAGATGAAGTATAAATCATGCTAATAGCTGGATGGCCCACTGCCAGGCTGCTGATTGTAGCAGTTAGTCATGTGAGATTTTATTTTTCCTTCTCAAGCTCCAAAATGTCAAACGGTTTGAGGTACTCAACAGAATTTGTCTTCTCTCCATGAGCTACTCATGACTTAAAAACATGTAGAGACCAGGAATATTAGACTATGTGGATTTGCAGTGCCTTCCCCAGAGGGTTTGTAGGGGTATGTTAAAATATTTGGATCCCCAGTGTCCTGGCATCTGCAGTGCATTTACTCTTCTCAATGATGGTGAATGGTGATGGTGAACACTACCTTGGCAGATGAGCAACATTGTCATCAGCTACTGCTGCTTTTCCTTGAACATAATTAAACAGAGTGCAAACATGAGGAGAATCAGCCTCTAGAGCCATATTTGCAGCTCTGAATTAATTTGCCAGATAAGTCAGGGCAGTTGTAGAATCATTCCGTTGCTTTGAGGAAAGATTTAAAAAATCCATGTTGTAATGTTAAAGCAAGCTGCAGTCCTTCCCAATGGCAAAGGAAAAATTTAAAATGCCTTGTGTAAACCCTGTAAAACTAAGATAGTGTTCATAAATAATGGTATTTAAAACCTCACCAGTATTTTAGTCTTTTGAGTTACTTAATCTGTATCCTGTATTACCTTCAGTGTTGTAATGCTGGAATTAACACATAGTGAGTCTGACCATACAGTAGTGATAAAGAATGTTATGTTTAATTGATTGGAAGAGTTGCTATAGGAATAAGGAGAGCATTCAGTATGCTGAAGACCTTATCTGTCTTTGCCCATTTCAGAATGGAAGGTTAAAATTATCTTTCTTCCTGAAATAGGATACACAAATACCCACTCAGAAGGCTTTGTGCAGGTTAAAGAAAATTAAGACAAGAAACAAATACAATCTGGGCTCTTTTGATAGCTTGTTTCTTCTGATGAAGTGCTTTTAATGGTATATAGTCATCTGCTTGACCTACAAGGACCATGTAATAATCAGGATGGTTCTTACCAGCATCTGGCTATGCAGCTGTGTCCTTTTCTCCTGGGTGAAGAGCTTGCTGCTATTGTCCTTGCCTCAGCTTCATGGGTGCTGTACAGCTATTGCAGTTCACTTCAGGCTACACTTGCATCCATTTAGAGTTAAATCTTGTCAGAGAATGTGGCTCTTTTAATACTTCTCACGTTGACTGACTTTATGGTGAGTAGTTACAGACAGCTCCCTCTTGTACCTGGTGAAAAAGTAGTCTTCTTTATCTTTATTTGCACTTAGACTCTGCTCCCTTCCTGGCTTGAGAGCCCTGTGTGAGCAGATAAATCCTTCTTTTACAAGAAAAATGCTATTGGATGGGGAAGACCCATGATCATGTTTTTCAAGTTGGCATTTAATCCAATCCCATTTAGTCTAATTAGTCACTAAGGAGGGTTGTGTGTGGAAGGACCACCAACTGTTTTGAGATTCAGATGTTACCACAGTACCTGTACAGATCTGATGGTCCCAGCTCTGCTGTTTCATTAAATGATGTGTTTGTCTCTTCAGAGAGGTATTAATGAGTTGAGATCGTGCTGTGAACACACAACTGGCAGAGTGGTACTGGCGTGGCAGGGAAATTGTGCACATGGAAAAAGTGCCGGAGGAAGCCTTTACAAACCTATAGAATCATAGA
>VZTY01013067.1:31797-46645 GCA_013400935.1 Turnix velox
TCTTCCAGTGTTTCACTACCCTCAGTGTAAAGAATTTCTTTCTTATGTCGAGTCTAAATCTACCCCCTATGTAAACCTTCTCTAGTTTGAAAGAGCAGGACTTCTTAGCAGGGAGATGTTCTTTATGGGATTCAGAAAAATTACCACTATAGGAAACCAGATCTGAGTTACATGTTTCCATTTATTTATGGTTCTTTTAGATGGGCTGAAAGTCTGGTAAGAAGTGCAGCTCCAAATCTCATCCTTTTAGTGTCTTCTGCCAGAAGAGAGAGGAGTAGAGGCAGAGCCTCTTTGCAAGTGGAAATCTTCCTGGAGCTCTGCACTTGACCCAGATCCCTTGTTCTCCTAGGTGCAATACTCTCTCTCCCTCAGTTTTCTTTGCATTCACCATATCCTTGTGAGGAAACTCTGGATCCTCTGGTCATGTCAGATGAGGGTGTTTAGATATACTGTTGATATTGTGTATGAATTTAAGAAACTGAACCTTTATACCATTTAAAATTCTTAGTTCCTACACAGGTCTTCATTAAGAGCCTCAGTTACCTTCCTTAGAAAAAATGTCTGCCTTAGTGCCAGGTAATTACACCTTTTGTAATGTATTTAGGTTGGCAATATCTGAGAAAATGCTTTGGAAATTCTGTATGAATGGATGAACTCATTGAACTACTAAAAAATTCTTTTACAGCTTATTTTAAACCTGATGTTCTGGATTGTTTGCAAATGGCATATTTCAATTTTTGATGCAGTGAATCTATTCTTTGTCTACTCATTCTGCATCCATATGAGTGCTTCTAGGAAGCATTACCAGTACAGCCAATTCAGGCAAGACGGATCATGGAGCATCTGGTAAATTTTATTAAATGCAAGGTAAACTGTTTGGCCTCCAGCTTTAGCTTTCCCTTCAGTAATACACTGTAAACATGACGTTTAATCTTGGCACCCAAGAATACTTCTGGTAACATTAGGACATCAGGCTAAAACTTACATTGTTTACTACTGGTGCAAAAAAAAAAAAGTGTCATCTCTTTCTTAATCTGATCTGTATATCTGAAGTGTTTTGCTTTCTTTTTCCTTCTAAAGATAAATCTATCCTGTGCCTTAGACCTGCACTCGTAGATTACTGGATTAATGAGAGCTGAGGTTTAACATTTCAAATCCAGCTGTTCTCAGCAGCAAATGCTAGCGGGTTGCTAAATGCACTTAGTGTAGATTTAATATGTCTTAAAGCAATTATCTCTGAGTGTGGAGGAAACAGTTTTCAAGTTAGCATTTCTCTTCTGTTTATCACTGCCTTTGCTTAGACTTTTGATCTAACATGTTTTTTCAGTGCTCTCACAAGCTACCTGGCAGGTGTGCAGTAAACAGGGTATATTCTAAATCATAATCATAGAGGAAGAGGAGCAAATCTTCATGCAGTGGAAAACCACAATTGTTTTATTCTCTTCTCAAAGCTGTGTAGTATTCTGTCTGCTCCTCCTGAAGCATAAAGATTTTACTATTACTAACTATTCATAGAATCATAGAATAGTTTGGGTTGGAAGGGACCTTAAAAAGCATCTAGTTCCAACCCCCCTGCCATAGGCAGGGACACCTCCCACTAGATCGGGTTCCTGGAAGTATAAAGAGTAGAACGAGGTTCTGATTTTCCTCTGTGGTTCAGGATTATTTGCTGTAAAATATGTTATCTTTTAGTTAATATCTGTCACTATAGCAAAGTCTGCTAGATTAAAGAAATACTTAGCTTGTTAGCAAGGGGTATAGGCTGGGCTTAATCATGCACTGTCTTCCAGCATTTGTAAATGCTGAGGCTTAACTTGGGTAATTTTTAGCTATGCTTTTTGGGCAGAGGTATTAATACTTCTGTTCTCATATAGAGTATTCTCCATCATTTGCTGGGGAAAAAAAATTCCAAACAGTAGTATGCCACTCTGTCTCTTGTTTTTACTGCTTTGCCTAGCTGTGTATTGCTAACCAGTTCCTACTGATCTTATTTTTGTATGGCAAAAAACACAGCATGAAAGCCTAAGATAATAGTACAAAACCTTTCTTGCTTTTCCACATCTATGATATTAAATGTCTCGTTGTTCCCTGATCAGCTGGTAGTGCTTGAGATTATTGGATTGCAGCTATAAAACAGATCCTTGATAATGCATGTGTGTGAATTTAACGGTTATGGGTAGATTGACCTTGATCCAAAAGCAGTGACAACCCTGTCTTGATTTATTACAAGTAGTTATGCTTCCAAAGAGATTGAATTTGCTTTGAAAATTCTTCTTCATGTATGTATTGTACTGCACTGGCTGCTGTATTCTTTCTAAAGAAGTTGTCAGGATTTCTCTTAGTAAAAATCAACTGACTTCTATTAGAATCTGATACAGATGTTTGTTAACAACTCATTGTTCATTTCCTTTAATAAAGCAGTGAAAATTTAATTGCTCTGAATATATATTAGCACTGTTCTGAGCTTTCTCTGAAGAAATTGTAGCATCTTGATTACCCAAAATCACAGAATTGCAGATTCTAGTATCTTGATTGCTCAAAATACTGTTGATTGTATAAGGAGTGTAAAATTGGAGGGATCATATTCTTAGTAAGAAACAAATCTTAATGAAAAAGAGCATTGAAACAAGATATTAACCATGACTTTTGCAAGCATCAGAGGGCACCTGACATTACTACTCTTTTGTGGCAGCTTGAATGTTCAATGACCTCTAGTTTTAAGTGGATTTATGATTTTAAAAGCCAAAACAATTTCACTGAACTAAATGGGCTTTGCTTTGAAGGAAAATGTTATTGCCTGTCTTGCTATATCTTCACAATTGAAAAGTGCTTATGGCTTTCATATTCTCCTGCCCTTTTCTTCAATTCTGCAGGAAGAGTGTGTTGAGGGGAAAATCAATAGTGGGAGAATATCTTGGGCTCTTGATAAGAGATGAGATGCTGTTATTTATCTCTCTTAATAGCTATATTTTCAAAGATCTCATTTGTTGAAGTTCAGTGAATAGCAAATAGCTTTAAAATGGCAGAAAACCATTAGGAATGCAATCCACATTAAAATAAAAAACTGGTGATAGATGGGTTTTTTTCTCTTTTCTTACACCCTGAAGTTATGCTATAGATTTTATAGCCTTATGAAAATTGGAAAGATGTAGTAGTATGTTTAGAATTTAGATTTACATACACTTCTATGTTACCTGTGAATAAAATCAAATATTAAGCCTATACAGGATATATTTAATTTTACTTTAGTAACTGGCTGCTCACATTGCAGTTTTCATCCCTTCTGAGTAGTAGTTTCTTTGGCAAGAGGAATTTGAAATTGCTGCTTAGGTTTTAACTTTGTTTTTGGAAACAAGACAGATTTCCTTCAGGCTGAAGAATCTGTGTCTGCTCTCTTCTGCAATATGCAGAGAGGAGCGGGTGAGGAATAACTATGAGGTTATCTGAGGATAATTTTTTTTGGGGATACCTCCAGATTTCCTGAATGCTTGTAAGGATCAGTATATCAGAGGCTTGTACTTTTGAGTCTGTTGATGGAAGATCATTGACTTTACCTGTTAAGTAGCTGACATATAATTTCTCTGCACAGCCAACATACTAGTATATCTGTTTCTTCCTGACCTTACTAGTTGTAAAGTTCTTCTTGAATATTTTTATCTGTCTTCAGCTTCTTTTCAACTTCTCTCTCTGTTTCACAGTTGGCACCATCTGTATAGTAGCACAGATGTCTGTCTAGGAGAGATGGCTGCTGAAGAGATGCAGTGCAGTGATCCAAACTGGCTTCCACCACTGCTTGATCTCCAACCTTGTAGCAGGGGACCAGGTCTGACAGGGATTTTGTTCTGCACAGAGACATCAAGTGACAGCATTGGGTATTGCTGTTGTATATCAGCAAGAAGGGCAGTCCTGAGTTGTCTGAACTTTTCTGGCTTCTTTGGAAAACAGATTTGTCTGCTGTATAATTGAAAATATTGTATTTCAGCTAGATCTTCAGAGGCAAAGGGAAAATTCTTCTTCATTCTGAAGTTATTTAAGAAGGTTTGGTGTTTGTTGGTAATGCGGGGGAGTAAGGGAACATCACTTTTCAATAACCCTTGTTTCACCCATGTCACTGTCAAATTCCAGAACTACAGAAAAGCAGTTATATGGCTATGGCAATGCTTCAGCTACAAGTGAAGTGAAGTTGCAAGCAGTCTGGCTGTAAAAATATTACTTAAATGAACATCTTTCACAGTTCTTTAAAAGCATCTTGCATTTATCTGATGTGGAAAATTTTAAAGGATGCACAGCTGGGACCCTTTCACAGCTGGATGTAGGCATAGCACAGTATGTTAACATTTCTGACCCTGTGCAGCCTGAAGAACAGCTCCTGTGTCCTAGGGCAGAGCACAGCTGCAGTTGTGGTGTTTCCTGCAGGCTGTGACCGTGCCTGGCTGATGTACCCTGGGGTAGGGACCCAAGGAGCCCAACATCCTGGGTGAGGAAGGACATGGGTACTTATGAGGTGATGCATCTGCACAGCCTCCCACATATGAATCTGTGAGACTCTCCTAAGTGTTTTCTACTTGGCTGACCAGAGTAGGAGAACATCTCACGCCCCAAAACACTAGTTTTGTGACAAAATTATTGAAAGTAGGAAGAACTTGTTGGGTTTTTTTTCTTACCTACTATGTATTTGGTTGCAAGTATGTATTTTCAGCATTGAGTTTTTCTGCTGCATTATAATTGTAATGATCTTTGAAGCTTGAGTGAACTGACTTGCTTGTGCCTTATGCATGGGAAGCCCTACAAATTATTATTAGAAATTGAAAGGGTAATAAATCTATGAAAACCATTTCTTGTGGTTTAACACAATGTCACAGGACATAGGGTTCACCATTGTTTCCTGTTCTCTGCTAGGCTCTGTGGATTTGAGTGGGTTTGTGTGATGAGAGTGTTCAGTGAGGACAGCTGCTGTAAGAGATGGTAATCCAGTCTGTAAATAATTGTCTTTACCCTTTCTGCATTTCTGTGACTCTATACTCTCTATTTTGGTTACCACTAGTGGGGTTATGAGATGTTGCTAGTAGGGAACCTACTATTTGAGAAGGCAGCAATGCTGTTAAGGGAGAAGACAGCCACATCAGTATTGCAGTTTTTGGTTTGATAGTGTGCAGCAGACCATCTGCCTTAGAGGAATTATATTCTCTCTTCCTTTCCTGTCAAAGCTCCCAAGCACTAGTTTTTGGTTTGGCATTTCTAATCTGATGGGATTTCCAACCACTGCCAAGTGTATACTTTGCAAAACTCATGGGGAAAAAAAACTTGCTGGTGTTAGCTTCTTAGGAAAATAAATGATCCTGCGGCTACAGAAATGCGAGATTTTAATGTCAGGAAAGTGTTTCTAACAGTGAAAACCATGATAATTTATTGCTTGTAGTTTTCAGAAATCACTTTGTCTTAACAAGGCAACTAAAATCTAACCAAACAAAATAACTCCCAATATAAAACTCATGCTGTCTGTGGTGTCCAAACTGCTAGTTTTTATGTCCTTGGACTTCTCAGATAATTATTCTTCAAATTGTCTAAACAGTCTAGAAGGTGAAGGTGTTTGAATGGAATGTACTTAATTATAAGAAGATGCATTATTTAGTAGATATTCTGAGAGTCTATTTGCTACCCTTCTTTTCTCCAAAGTGTTGTGTGGAAGAGACAAACTAGTATCCAGTGTTTGCTCCTCTTGAATCTTTGTGGATGGTGGTGGTGGGTAATTTGTTTTCATACAGTAGCATCCAAAATGAGTGGAGCATGGCTACTAATTCGTGTTCATAACAAAGCAGCAGGCAGGACACACTTCATGGTCATTGCCTAGCAGCACATAGACTCTTATCTGTTCCCACAGATGTAAGATAAACTTTCTAAGTGCTTCACTTGAGCTAATCTAGAGTGTATGTGGACCAAATTATGATACATGGTGCTTTTACTGCTTGCTACACCTGAATGGATCACCCTGTGGCACATGCTTCATCAGGGCTGACAAAGCCCTTCCAAACATTCTCAGAGGTGGTCCAGGTAGTGAGAAGATCCTGAATGGTGATATCCACTCTGCATGTACTCAGCTCTTGGTGGTCATTGCAGCATTGGCAGGGATGGGTTTATGACATTTGTCCTTGCTGATAAGGAAATGAGGTGGGATTTCCTGTATGTCCTTGCTTATGGTGGGACTGAGCTATGAGGACTGGTACTGCTCACAGAGGCTGAAAACTGTATTCAGGAAGGAGGGCTAGAAGCACAGAAGATATAAAACTGAGAAAACAATCTTTGGAAATATCCTCAGCTATCAGACAATCAAAAATTAACATTTCTCATGCATATGATAATTGAACTTTGTTTTCTCAGGGAGGCTGAATTTCATCACTTCATGTCTGACCAGCCTGCTCTTCTGTGCTGATCTGATTACTGTTGATTACTTGATTGTCACAAAGGGCATTGATATGAGCAATAATTACCTGTGCATCTTGTTGTTCAGAGAGGATAATCTGTTTGTCTCTGAGGGTAGAAGAGCAGCTTACCTTTTCACATAAGCAGATATTCAGAAGCAGGGAGTGTTTCAACTTTTATGCTTGCCAGACTAATTAGGATTTGTGTTTTTGTTATTTGTGTTTTGCATGCAAGCAAAGGTTTAGCTGTTTAATGAGGGAGATGGGGAGGAACTAGTGAGTTTCTTCTTTCTTAGGAGAAAAAGGAATCAACTTTTCAAATATGAGCTTAGTTCTTTTGTTCATTTTAATTTAAACAAATGAAGTATTGAGCTTTCATACCTGTACTTAGGATTTGTCCATGAGTGTTGCAGTAGGTGGCATGAGTAGCTTTTCCTGAATAATACCTTGAAATACAGCTGCTAAAATGCTCCAAGTTACTGGGCTGTCCCTGTGCCCCACAGTGTTCCAGTGAAACTTGTAAATTGGAGACTGTCTTTGGCAAAGTGTGGAACACTCTCCATTACCTCTGGCTTTGAAAGATGAGACATTTGACCTCTTGCCCATGAGGAATACGAAGGTGAGGATTTTCCAAACAGCATGAGCTGCCCTGCTGCACTTCTGATGTGGAGGAGTAGCTCTCTCCGGCATTTAGATGAAGAGAGCTTATGCTCCCTGCTCAGCCATTACCTTTTTAGACACAGGGATGACAGATGCAGGGGAAGGCAGAGAGAATGTTTGAACCTAGGAAATAAAATGTAGGTTAAAACACTTTCATTTCTCTGTAGATATTTTTATTAACACTGCAGGGTTTTTGACAGCCCAGAGTTCTTTGCACAGGGGTAGTCTGAGTTATAAATTAACAAACCTGTTACTGTCAAGTGGGACCAGGGAGTCCTGCTCTTCTGGTAAAGCCTTTCTGTGCTGTATGTATGTAGTGAAAACCCAACTGGCTAGATCCTGGGCAGGAAAGACAAAGATGAAACCTTATCTTGAACTCTTCAGCCCCCATTTTGATGTGGGTTAACTCCTACCTGAGCTGATGTGCTTTTCAGAGGGATCTAGCCTCAGCGTGGAACAAGTGTTCTTGGCTGCCACTATGGGCTCATATGATGCTGGCTATATGCTTTGTGATGGTTTTGAGCATGTGGAGGATACAGTTGTAATGTGGATGTTGTTCATGGAGGCAGATTTGCTGCTGTCCTTGAGGCCAGTGCAAACATACTTCTGCAGGCTCAGGATCATCATCAGCAATGATGTAGGTCATAGTCCCTGCAAAGATGTAGGGAACGAGCAAGACCTTTCATTCCACCAGTTGGTAGAGGTGAGAAGAGACAAGCATTTTCTTTTCTGGAAAAGTTTTACCATCTGCTCCAGTAAAAAAATATTGCTACTTCTGCAATCCTGGTTGGGAAGTGCAGCAGTAAATTTTAAATAATCATTACACATTTCAGAAGCATATTAAAAGAGGATAGGCTGCATGTGAATGTGACATAGCAAAGCTTCAATGCCATGTGCACTGCACAGTCCCAATTACCCTGTCTAGTGTTTTTTTCTCTTCTAAATTATGTTATCACTCAAGTATGCTGCATGATCATTTAATTACATTCAGTGAGATGCCAATTAGTAGTATTGCTATAGCAGACTTTTACAAGTGAGTTGGACATAGATTTCTCTGCTGTACACATTAATCAATGGCATAGTTTTTCTTGGCAGTGCCTCCACTGTTGAAGTGACAGCAGTGCAACTCACCAGTTTGATATTTCTCTTGTATTTATACAGGAAAAACTGCTGAAAATGACAACGTATCATTTAAAAATCAGCACTAGTGAGTTCTGATGTGAGCAAAGTTATAGCAGAAACTCTAAAGAGCAACACTGTTGAAGGCAGATCCATAGCAAACATCAAATACCAGCAGTCAGTCAATAAATAGTTGTGGGAAGCACTAAAACAACACACTTGGCAGGTAGGAATACTTATTGGCATATTGTTTGAAAAATAAAGTAACATTGGTGAAGTTGTTCCCCCCTTTTATGAAAAGGTAATAATTTTTCATATCCTTAAGTGTTTTTATTTCCAGTGAGGAATGCAAGCATATTGTCTGATGGGTAATGATGGGGTTCAATTCACATTGTGTTAGAGAAAAAAATCACTCAAATGCCAAGTAAAAAATTTAAATTTCCAGTTTTTTACTCCAAAATATTTTCTACTTCCCATTTGTTGGAGGTTCAATCTTTTTTATATATAAAACTGAAAAGTGCTGGAACAGGTAGAATTTTTTCCACAGTTGCTTTTTAAGTGCCATTGCTAAAGTAGTAGTAGACATCAGTCATGATTTTTTAAGGTTGAGATATTAAAAGGAGGAAATCTATCCAATGTTTATCAAAGATGAACCACTCAAACTTTTGATACCGTTTCCTTTCACCCAGTGTAAATCACTGCAAGTATTACATATAGATGTGTAGAAGTGGACATGAGGGACAGGCTTTATTTGTACATCAAAAGTGTAAATAATCTTTTCTGTGTACTGGCTGCAGGGTGAATAGATTTTATGCAAGGGCATCTCATTTTGTCCTTCTGATAGGCTGAGACTTGGTGTTTTATATTGTGAATTATCAGAATTTGATTGAATTTATTTCTACATTTGAGTTGAAGAATTATAGTCTTAGTAAAAGATCTGAGGATTTAATAATGAGGAGAATGTGTGCATAGAAATGCTAATTATGTTTTTTAAAATGAACCTCTGTGTGTACAAAACTCCTATTGGTATTTCTAGTGTTGCTGCTCTTACCTTCTAGAAGTGGTTGGGATGGAGCATGCAATAAAACTAATGTGCCTGCAGTTCCTCTTGGTTAAGCTTTTTACTAAGAAGCAGCAGAGCTGAACTGGCATGAATTAGTGTGAGGCACAAGGTATCAGTGGGTTGAAGATCTTTCTGTTCTAACTGCATGTGCTGCTCTGCTACAATGCTTGGGGGCAAGCTCAGTTATAAAATACATTTTATAATTATTCTTCCTGCCAGAGGAGCAACTCTGGTCTCTGTGGGCTTAGTGTATTTTTGGTGGTGTAGCGTCTGAGTTATGTGTCCCAGTGTTTTCCCTTGGCCATTACATGTTTCTCTCTGAAACTACTGGTAGTCTCTTGCCAAATGTTGTGGTCCTGCCTGCTTTCTTTTGTAGTATAGAACTTGCTAGAGTGCTTACTGGATATGGGGAAATGTCTTAAAGCTCAGGCTTGAACCATTTCATATAGTCCTTTACTTCAGTGAGAAGACAAATGATTTTTGTAATGATTTTTACAACTTTTTCCCCTCTCTAGGGGTGTTTAAAGACAGGCTGGATAAGGCACTGCCTATGGCTGGGGGGTTGGAACTTGATGATCTTTAAGGTGCCTTCTAATCTGAACTATTCTATGATTCTTTCAGCAGATATAATCTGTTATCCTCTTCCAAGAGATGCTGTAGAAACCTTACCTCAGTTATGACACTTCTCAAAAAGCACAGCTTGTAAGGCCATAGCATACTTTCTAAAGATAGGTCTTGTAAGTCCGTAAATATTGCACTTTTTTATTGCTGAACATCTACCTTTTATAACAGCTTTGCCAAAACTTGGATTTTCACCACTTCTACTGTCAATTTTCACACAGATCAAGATTATACTACTGTTCTATATACAGGCAGTGTAAACCACCTTCCTGATCCCAAAATCCAAGAAGACTAGACAGCTATAGGCTGACCACAGTTTTAATTTTATTCAGCCCCAAAGCTGTTATCTCTTCATGCACAGAGATGATAAAATAGATGCTGCCACTTGAGGGGATTTTGCTCTTATTTGGTTGTATGCATGAGACATCTGATTCTCATGCCCTAGGGACTCAATGTTACTATAGCAATATAAAAGGTTTTTAAATACTACTACCTCATTTTGATGGATTACTATAAAAGACTTGAGTGTAAAGAAGAATCAATTTTGTTGTGATTTTTAGTGGGAATTAAGTCAGTGTCTATTTGTGATAATCTTGTTCTCTTCAGATTTTGTAATCATTAAGAAGAGATTTAATTTTTTTTTCTTTTTTGTTTTACTACTGGGAATGGATTCATGTAGTCTCCATGGTGGGAGCCTGGATTCTAGGATGCTGTGCTATTCACTGGGCCTCTGGGAAGATTAATTTTCTAACAGAGAGGTCTGTAAAATAGTGGGATCAAATTTTGGAAGCTCACTGTGTTGGTCGCATTCTGTCTGTTGCCTTTCTAGTCATCCAAGCTTTGCATTCATATCCAAATACTGCTTTTCTTGAAGGGACGAAGATAGGAAATAGGAAAGAGTTTCCAATGCTGTTGCAGATTACCTCTTGTGCAGTCCTGAGCTCCTCTATGACACAAGACGGCTTTGAGCAGTCTTGTGTCATAGAATTTCTTCCCAATCCATCATTCCATTGTGGTTAGGATCATTTCAGGATGCTACTGAGAGTAAGAGTGGTTTCAACAAAATTGAAGGATCTAATCAAGATGGGTAAAAGAATCCTTCAAACTAGCTTGCAAAATGCATTATGAGAAAGAAACCTGCTGAAGCTTAGTTCTATTTGGGTAAAAGTGTCACCCCTGCAAGCAGACTAACAATTAAAAAGCAGATAGAAGCAAAGTATTGTAGAAATTGGATGGCTGTCAGTAGTTAGCTGCACCTTTTAGTGCTTGTGGAAAGTGTGTCTTTGCATTGCTGGAATCGGCCTTTATTTTTAGTGGAAGTAGCTGTAATATAGAATCACAGAATCTTCTAATGGTTTGGGTTGGAAGGGACCTTAAAGATCACCTAGTTCCAATCCCCCTTTCATGGGCAAGAACACCTGCCACTACACCAGGTTGCTCAATGCCTCATCCAGCCTGGCCTTAAACATCTCCAGGGCAACCTGTTGCAGTGTCTCACCATGCTCACAGCAAAGAACTTCACAAGCCTCAGCCTGTCACTCAGTTCTGGGAGGCTGCCTTAGTCACCTTCTGCTTCTCTGTTGGTACCATGGTGGAAGATGGCTCAGGACAGGAACATAAATGCTTTCTGGAAAAAATACACATGAAATATAGATGTTTTGATCCTGATTACTCCCAACTTCCATCCATGGTTATGTTTGGGAGTTTTCTTCTGAAAAATTGTGGTTTTTCTTTTTTTAAAAAATTTCATGATTTAGAACTGAAACTTTCTTCAAGGCACTGGTTTAATGCTCAACAGTAAGTCTCAGAATACCTCTGGGGTTGGAAGATAAAACACTTCTCATATTTTATGGAAGATTACAGGTGACTTTTGGTAATGTTCTGTAGTATCTTCTGATAGGCCAGTGACTGACATTGCATGGCTGCACTCTCATGCTCTGTTCACTTCTGATTTGACCTTCTCTTTGTGTCTTGATGTTTAGTTTGCTAGTGTATGACTAAGGGAGGAAAAAAACTCCCAAGCAAATGGTGGCACAGTGGAAGACAAGGTAAAAAGACGCTTCTGACAGCATTTCACTGATTTAAAATAGTGTGAAAAATATTGAGATGGCCTTCCTTGGGAGAAATGAGCAAGCAACTTAATAGCTAGCATAATTTCAAGTTCATGGTCAATAAATTCAAGAGATCATAGTTTGAAATAAATAAGTCCAGCTGCTTGGGCACCTTGCTGAGTGTGAGAGTAATGGTAGGATGATGACATCTGCAGTATTTGTGGCTCCCTAGTTGGAAGGCCTTGCTGCCTAGGCAGCAGCCATAGAGGAGCAACAAAATAAGAGGGTATGTGAAGAGTAGGAGGAAAACATCAGATATTTAATGACCTAAAAGTAAAGAATTTGAAATGTAATTACATTTGTTTTTCTTCCTGTGATTGCGCTTCAATAATTGAGGATGGCAGTGTCTGTAAAGGAGCTGGGAAGTAAATAACAGCTAGGGATTTGTTTGCTTTAGTTTCAAGGTGGGAGGCATGACTTAAAAGGTGGTATTTTATATTAATAGGTTTTGTCTGCATTTGAAAAGTAAGGAAAATAAATTGAAACCTCCTGAAGTTGGAGGGGGGCTAGACCCCTTGTGTGTACACAGGTGTACTTCCAATTATTTTCAAGACAGTTATTTTTATTTATTCCAACTGTGCTGTGCAATTGCCATTTGTACCGTGTAGTAAACCATGCTCATTCATCTCACATGAAGGAGTGAGATTTGTCACATGGCCTTTGGCCAAAGGGGACATAGTCTTGAGGGAATGAGGAACCAGGTAGTCATTAAAGGATGTGTTTCATCTTTTCCAGTTTTCTTTTTTGTTGTTTTTTGTTTGGTTGGGTTTTTTTTAATCTTTGAGTCAGTGTTCCTTTCACCATCACTGAGTGCAGTCTAACAAAAAACCCAGATATTGAGCAAAGTGTGGACAACTCAGACACTGTTGTACCAGTCTGGGAATAGCTATGAGATTGGTTTAATTATGCAAAGTACACTTTCCTGATATACTAGGGTTGTTAAAAAAACAGTATTGCCAGAAAAGAGGATGATCTTTAAAATCAAATTACTGAAAAGCAATTCAATTAAAGCTTTAGTACTTCTGAGTAGGGTTTTATGATGTAGCTAGAAAGCCTGAGTTTACTTCATCCTCAAGTTTTCCCTAAAACTTTGCTTTGCTGGAAGCAATGTGTGCTGAGTGCCCCCCCCTGCACCCTTCATGAGGTTCCTTCACCAGTCCTGCTCTTGTCCCAGGTATGTCCTGGAGGCCCTGACAGTCTCTTGGGTGTTGCTAGTCAGCCTGGACTAGTCTCCTTTTCTTATGTGTATTTTAGATGAAAATGGTTTCCCCTCACCTTATGTTTGTTGATTAGACACTCAGCCCTGAGCAGCCTGTCCTGCATGTGGAGTTTTAGCCAGAACTTCATGTTATCCCACAGCAGTCATGATCAAAGAGTAAAGATGAAGAGCCCTTCTCAAGTGTCCTTGGAGCTGATTGACTGTATCTTCAAGTGGTTCAAAACTGACATTAAGGTATGTATGAAATGGGAGGTTTAAATGCTTTACTGAGTGTTCACCAAGCACAAAGTGATTTCTTCCCTTCCCCCCCACCTCAGAAATAGAAGTATAATATGTATCTCTTCAGTTTCTCTGAAGGATGATGCTTCTCATAGGGAACCACAAAAGCTGCAATAAGTTATTTTAGAACTGAAGTATTTTTGATGATCTAGGTGCCACTCAAATACAAAATGCAGGAAGCATGACATCAAAAAATACCACATTTAAAACCTTTTGATATGTTTAATTCCCAAAGGCTGTTATGTCATTTGCCTGTAGCATGGTGCTGCTTTAAGTCTGAACATTGGAATGAATTCTTAAAAATTAGAGCATCCTTACCAGCAGATGAGGAAAGTTTTTAACACTGTCATTGAGGCTGGAGGCAAAATTGATAGCTTCAGTTTTCTGCCAGTATGCACCATCCTTTACTTTGCTTTCTAGTAAATCAGAAACTTTCAGCCATTTTTCTGTGCCAACTGAGAATCTTGCCATTTCTCTCTTATGTGAGTAAGTGCATTTATTTGGATTGTGAATTAGTACAATATAATGAATTTTCCTACTCTTACCCAGCCTTGCCACAGGTTTTTGTGCTTGTGTTAGACTGGTGTGAGAAGATTCTGTACCTGAATGCGAGTACTGAGCATTAAAGCAGTTGAAAAGGCCTGGGTAAAGGTGAAGCTGACTGTCTGGGCATCCACCCCATCATTTCCTGGTTTTGATCTTACTCTTTTGTGTTACAGCTGGGCAAAAATTCATAAAGGGAAAAATTAAGATGTAACAAACTTGATCCTACAGGTATTTTGGAGTAGAAAAGTTTGTAGCTGGAAGGTATACAGCACCTAGATCATGATGATGGAAAAGAGGGGGGAATAGAGAGGATTTCTGAGGTTGGAATGTGTGGTTTGGAATTTGTTGTGCTGGATAACAAAGAGAGAGATCATTACATTAATAAAATAATTATAGTGCTACAAGTAAAGATACCATAAGAAAATAATGAAGTTTTACTTCCCAAGCTCAGACAGTAAAATTCAGCCAGTTTGCAATTATGGCAGGGGGGTTGGAACTAGATGATCTTGAAGGTCCCTTCCAACCAAAAGCATTCTATGATTCTATCTAACTAATCCTAGGCTGATGTGGATCAATGAATGGTGCACCAGCTCATCTCTAGTGACTGTGCTGTCAGTCCAAGTCATGACAAATCCCAAAAAGAGCGAGGTGTGATATTTTTGTCTTAGTGATGAGAGTCAGTGTCAGGCTTCTGATCAGACTATAAGAAGCGTGCAGATGTATTTCAAATTAGAAGTCAAGTTACAAAAAATATCCTCTAGAAGTTAATAATTTTTTGAACTGGATGGGGCATCGAGCAGCCTGATCTAGT
>VZTY01013069.1:0-18826 GCA_013400935.1 Turnix velox
TAGTTTAAAGTGGAAATCAGGAATAACTCATTAAAATCTATGTCTTTTCTTCAGCGGAACTGAAGGGAAAATCAAAATGCATGTATCTGATATACATTAACTTAAAGTCTGCTATTAAACCACAACTTGTGAAAGGCTATGGGAAATCTGAACCCCCCGCTGATTTTTGCTAATTCTATAAAGAGTCTATTTAATTTCCTCAGGAAAACAAGGCAAACCTTCCCTTGAGGGCATATACATTTTTGAATGGGCTACAAGTCAGTCCCTGAGGGCTCAGTTATCACTGATCACAGTTTGGTCTGGTGGATATTGCTAAGGGAAATTTAGTGTGATTGTCTGTGATCACTGGCATGTGCTCATACCCATTAGGAGACCTATTCAGCCCACTGACATTTGGTTCCTAGGAGAATAGGGTAGCTGCTCTCAAAACATTTTGAGTTTGCAGTATTTTTTTTCCTACCCATTCCTTCCTTTCCCCCTCCCCATCCCCCACCTTTATTTTTTTTTTCCAGAGAGAGGAGCAGATGTTCAGGAACAGAAAAGGGATCATAAAGAGAGCTGCCATGGTGGGAAGATGGTGCTGTATTACTATGAAAATTCTGTATAACAAAAGCAATCATCTTCCAGTTTGGTTAATTTTCTTTCTTAATCTGTTCTGGGCAATTGCAGGGGCTATGTAGAAAAGTAATAACATCATCTGCAGCTGTATCTATTGTGAAGGAGGAGTGAGATTTAGGTATTTCCCTCCAAATCATTTCAGAGGGTCACAAATCTGGCACCAAAGGCACCAGGGTCTTCAGAACTGGTGATGCTACAAAGTGGTTGTCCCTTATCACTTTAGTTTGCCTTTACAGAATTCAGGGCAGTCCCCAAAAGTTCTACGTGTCTCTTGACGCTGACATTTGCAGTCTTGAGAAATGGTCTCACTGACATCAAAGATTGAAGTCAACGTAGATTTGAGGTGAGAACTTGTGTAGGAGGTGTCAGGAAAATAAAAAACATGTTACAGCCATGTGAGAGGTGAAGAGCAGTAGGTGTCAGGGCATTCAGTCCAATGGGTGCAAGTAGCAAGGACAAATTGATGTTCTGTAGTTTCCTGAATGACTGCCCAGATACCCACAGAGGTATTTGCTTACTTTTCTGCAGAATTTGGATAGAAGTGTCACTGTAACATCCTTTCCTCTGGGGTTTAATGGAATCCAGGTAAAGCCTGTGTTTTGCCAAGACAGGATTGGGGAAAACAATCTCAAATAAAACCAAAATAAAGTTCTGAAGTTTATAAACAAAAAAATGAAGAAAAAAAATGTTGATTTCAGTTTTGGTTTAACCAGCAAAACCATCAAACAGCCCCTCTTTGCTCTGGATATAATCTTCTGGCTCTTGTTTAGTCTTAGACCCAGATCAAGACTAAGATGTTCAAAGGGGTAGAGCAACTCCCTTGTGAGGACAGGCTGAAGGAGTTGGGGTTGTTCAGCCTGGAGAAGGGAAGGCTCAGGGGGGACCTCACAGTAGTTTCTCAATACCTGAAGGGGACCTGCAAAAATGCAGGGGTAGGACTTTTTAATAGGATATGTGATGGAAGGACTAGGAGTAATGGATGTAAATTGGAAGAGGGGAGATTCAGGCTAGATATAAGAAAGAAATTCTTTACAGTGAGAGTGGTGAGACACTGGAAGAGGTTGCCCAGGGAGGATGTGGATGCCCCCTCTCTGGAGGTGTTTAAGGCCAGGCTGGATGAGGCATTGATCAACCTGATCTAGTGGGAGGTGTCCCTGCCTATGTCGGGGGGTTGGAACTAGATGATCTTTAAGGTCCCTTCCAACCCAAACTATTCTATGATTCTTTTCCACTCCTAACTCATCAGTTTTACTGATTTAGCTGTTTCTTTCAGTTAAAGAGAGCACGTCTTGGAGGCCAAAAGCAATGTGGCTAAGCCCTACTCATGCATTTTCTTCTTGTAGGGCTGCCAGATCTCTGTGCTTTGCCTGGAGACTTTCACCGTTAGGACAGGTTGCAAACCAACTTGTTTTCTCCTCGGATGTGCGTCAATGAGATGTTTATGGCTAGTCCCCAAAAAAGGGTGGGGAAACAATCCAGGTGTGAAAACTCATACATGTGTATGCTTGCAATTAAACTGTAACCATAGTTGCAGGCAGGTTATTTTTTTTAAAGCTGTAGCTTCTCCATGTGCTGGTTCCAGTTTTGCCTTTGTATTGTGCTGATTTCCAGCATTTATTTAAGTGCTGTTTTGATGAAACTTTTGTCCGGTAAGCAAAGAAACTCAATTTTTTCTCACCCATATCAGCCTGGCACTGCCCATCTATCCCGTATTACTTGGCATGACTTGGTTTTGTACTAGAAAATAGGTAAACCAGATGTGAAGCTAAGGTTTTTATTGCTTATGAGTGCTTTTCTTCCTCTAATTTTTAATAAAATTCCATGTTTGGCAAAGGTATGGTAAGAGAGAGGAAATGAAAGAAGAAGTTGTGAAAAAAATGTTTATTGGATAAAAGAAGAATTAGCTATTACCTGAATTAAATCCCAGAATGACGGATTGGAAGGGAACTCAAGAGATCATCTAGTCCAATCTCCCTGTTGGAGCAGGAACATGCAGATCTGGTCACACAGGAAGGTGTCCAGGTAGGGTTTGAACATCTCCAGAGAAGGAGTCCCCACAACCTCTCTAGGCAGCCTGTGCCACTGTTCTGTCACTCTTACAGTGTTTTTACTTATATTTCTGTGGAACATCCTATGCTCCAGCTCGTGCCCATTGCCCCTTGTCCTATCACTGGAGGTCACTGAGAAGCACCTGACTTACAACTGTCAGTAAAGTCCAACTCATTGAAGTGTGTCAGATCATTAGTAATGTCCAAAACCAATGAATCAAGGGGAAAAGAGCAAATGGGGAACAGTTTTGCAGTTTTCTGGACAATCCAAATTTACCTGGACCTTGGTGGATTGTGGGAAAACAGAGAGCTATGTGCTATCAAGTGAGCTAGCTTGGCCTTTTGTGGTTTAATGAATACCCAGGACAGGAAAAGATGGTAAAATATGACTGTGCCATTAAAATCCAAAGTGCTGTCGGGGAGAATTAGGAGAAACACCTGGAGGAGAGCTCGGGATACCTTCAGAGTGGTTCTCTGTATCTTCTTACTATGAAACACTGAGAAGTTTAAGTTGTGAGAGGTTACAATGTCCCTTAAGGTCACTGGAAGAAGGGTCCTTTCTGCAAATATGAAGTATTATCCATCTGGGAGAAAACACTACTGCAATAACAGAGAAAAATTCCTTAACATATTGTGGTTTCCCACTGCAATTGCTTCTCATCTTCAGAGTATCACCTGTTACATAAATACATTGCTACAAAGGGAACAACTAGGAATAATCTTAAAAAAAAAAAATCCTTGTGTTCCCAAAGGCAAAATAGTTCTGTGGTGTGAAGATACGACTCTCACCTGACACAGTGCCATTAGTTCAGCTGAAGAAAATTGCCTGTGGGCAAACATCAAACCGTGATGGATTAGGTTGTGTTTTTTTCCACACAGGTGTCTCTGAGTAACTTTTCGTAAATCTTTGGAGATGAAAAATCAGGGAATAACTTAATCATGTTGTGTTATTAAAAAGATTTACTGAGCAGCACCCAGTGGATTAATTGGGTGGTCCTTAAAGACCATGAAGTTTGGGGATGTGCTGTGTTTGTGAAACTTCTCTGTACATGGAGGTGGTTTTTTTTTTTTCACCTCTGTATTCCACCAGCTTTGGGGTAATAATTTGCAAAGAAGAATATATGCTTGGTGACTTATAATTTTTTTAATTGTTGGTTACTGTCACAGACTACATCCTACACAAACAAAAATGATCTGTGCACTGTCTTGAATAATAGCATGATGCTAATTAGAAAACAGTGAGAATTGTCTCAAGCTTATATGATTGTCACAAGCAAAACCATGGAGCAGCCTAGGCAATGGTTATAAAGAGAGTATCATGGTCTCAACACTGCCTAAAGGGGAAGTCTCATAAAGCTTCACTATAAAATTTATCTGACAGATTTCCAGGCAGTAATTATAACTCTGATTTATATGTGTTTAATATCACTTCAGCTAATTTTTTTTTTTCCTCAAAAGATTCTTGGAACCTTCTTGCTGTATTTCTTTCATGAAAATGGAGCCAGGTAGCTCTGATGTCAAGATACTTTCTCAGCATTTACATTAGACAAGTTTCTGGGGTTTGTTGAAGGAGTTTTTTTAATTTTCAAAGTGTATTACAAACCACAATGTCCAGTGAGTAGGGTCATGCCTATGCAAAAAATTGAAACATTTTTTTTTTGCTCTAGTGAGACATCCATAGAATCACTGAATGCACTGGATAGGAAGGGACCTTCAAAGGTCATCTTGTCAAAGTTCCCTGCAGTGAGCAGGGACATCTTGCACTAGATCAGGTTGCTCAGAATCTCATCCAGCCTGGCCTCGAATGTCTACAGGGATGGGGCCTCCACCATCTCTCTGGGCAACCTCTTTGAGTGCCTCACCACTCTAATGCCTCATCTAAATCTCCCCCACTCCAGTTTAAAACTACTGTCCTTTGTCCTGTCACTCATTCCCTTGCAAATAGTCCCTTCCCAGCTTTCTTGAAGGCCCCCTCTAGGTAACTGGGAGGCTGTTATGAGCCCTGAGCTTTCTGTTCTCCAGGCTGAACAGCTCAACTCTCATAGCTTG
Organism: Turnix velox; assembly: GCA_013400935.1. Classification (NCBI taxonomy): domain Eukaryota; kingdom Metazoa; phylum Chordata; class Aves; order Charadriiformes; family Turnicidae; genus Turnix; species Turnix velox. The sequence goes on from VZTY01013069.1 coordinate 4,716, forward strand.
TCCATGTAGGAGAGGTGCTCCAGACCTCAGATCATCCTTGTGGTGCTCATGAATATAACAACACTCAAGAAGAAATCACCACGTGCATTTCTCATGGATCTCTTGAGCTTTGAATATCAGGTCATGCAGAGCACTGAGATTGCTTGGCTATAAAGAAGGGGATGGATCTGCAGCTCAGCAGCAGTCAAATTCCAACCAGGCTCATTTAAGGATCCTAATCTTTTTCCAAATATGGGTTGGCATTTTGATGTCCCTGCAACACCTGAGTACCTGAATGGGGATGCTCAACTTCCTCAGGCAAGTGATGTTGTAGAGCAGGAGAGGAGATGCAATCTGAGGATACAAATAAGTGACAGATCAATGCAGGGAATGAGATGGGAACACCTCAGTGACTCTCACTTTCAGTGGCACAGGCTCAGAACTGTCACCCCAAGGGTAAGAGAAGGGCTGTAGAAGGAGACAGGCACGGTGAGAGTGTGTCTTTCTGTGGCTTGTTTAGCAGTAGCAACAAAAATGCCATTGGCAAACCCACACTGCAAGATCACAGAGTCCTAAATACTCCTCTAGCACATCTCCAGGGCCTAGAACAGGACACAGTATGCTGTAAGCAACAAACGACTCAAAGCAATGCAGCTTTGGTGACTTTGAAGTCATGGTAATATGAAGCTGAAGCAGCAGCTTTGCACCTTGGTTCATGAGAAATCCAATTTCCATCACTCTGGCTGTTCAGAATTATTGATAAAGGAGACAGAACAAGACCAAAGAAAGCACTTAGGTGGATATTAGGTATATAATTAAAACTATGATAATGGACATTCCATTTTATCCTCCCTCTCCCCTGATGCCCTCATTCAGTACAACTGTCCAGAGTATTCTGAAGATGTACTGACTGAAAAACCCTTAGTGATACAATAGATTTCAAACAAAAATGGCATTGTCTGGTGAGTCTTCACAGAAAAAAAAACCTTAACTTTTCAGCATGGAAGTATAAATTGTGTTAAGGTTGAATTTAACATTACTTCCAGGTGGCTAGATTTTTATTATTAATAATAATTAGTTACTTTTGCAGGGGGAATGCAGCAATCAGACTCTCCATCTTCTATACATTCTTCAAAAAGGATTACCTGGAACATGAACGTATTTATCACATCCAGCTGATGAAGAGCTTTTTATGAATATGGGAGCAATCCACATAAAATATGTGTCTCTCTAAATGCTTTGGTGATATATTGTCCAAGTGGTTCAAACAAGTGTGCAGCTCACCTGCATTTCCAGTGCACCAAAGGCAATGCCAGAAGATGAGAATGCCCATCCTATGGGAGTCATTGTCACAGTGGAGCATTAAGACTAATTCACATAAGCCTATAGTGTCCAGCTCTGGAGCCCTCAACACGAGGACATTGAGCTGTTGGAGCATGTCCAGAGGAGGGCCACAAAGATGATTAAAAGGCTAGAGCAACTCCCTTCTGAGGACAGGCTGAAGGAGTTGGGGTTGTTCAGTCTGAAGAAGAGAAGGCTCAGGGAGAACCTCATAGTAGCTTGTCAATACCTGAAGGGGGCCTACAGAAAGGCAGGGGTAGGACTTTTTAATAGGATATGTGATGGAATGACTAGGAATAATAGATGCCGCTTCTCTGGAGATATTTTAGGCCAGGCTGGATGAGAAGCTGAGCAACCTGGTCTAGTGGCAGGTGTCCCTGTCCATGGCAGAGGGGTTGAAACTAGATGATCTTTAAGGTCCCTTCCAATCCAAGCTATTATATGATTTTGTGATTCTATGTCCAGAGGGAATCACCCTGAAAAACACACCATACTCAGCTTCATGGAGGCAGTGTTTCTCCCTAAGCCACAACCTCTGTTGACCATCTCTATGTGGGCTTTGCAGAAGCACAGCAAGGGGAAACTTTAGTGCCCTCAGCCCTGAATTGGTGCTGTCTCTCCTTCTGTAATGTGACCAAGGCATCTTTGAACTGAGCCACACATATCTACCAGGAACACCAAAAATCTGATTACAACACCACAGCACTTCATTTATTTGTTTTTATTAGAATAAGGCATGGGAATGTTTTGCTTTCCTACCTGTAGCCTATGGGGAGCTCTCTATGAGGTCTCCTCTCAAGGAATGGGGAATGTGAACAGGAACCTTATGATTCCTGTAGAAAAAGCTGCTTCGCTGTTTTGCCAGGAAGGTGGCAATGTCCCTCAGGCCTCTCTGGTCTTGTTGGTGATCTTTGGAGTGGATGTGGATGATGGGCTGTTCCTATCCATTGCCATCTGTTGCTTGTAGACAAGAAGAAAGGCCAGTTGGACAGCAAAGACCCAGACCAGATGTCTGCACACAGCTAATTTCAGAAGTACCTGCAATGGCTTGTTTAAGAGCAGAGGAGCTAGCACAGCTGGAGGAAAACCACAAAGCACATGACCTCCAGCAAAAGAACATGTCCACACACAGCATAATGTTGGCCTTAGTGTTATCACTATGCAAGTGCACATAGCAGGGAAGGGAGTAAGCTTAGGATGGGATCTTGCAGTATTTAGAGGAAAGTGATCTGTCCTACTCAGTGCTAAATAAGCCAATTCTTTGTGCATAGTCCTGTGTGTCTCTTCCCACGATCACATGGACAATGACTCTTCTGAGCAATGACTCCTAAGAAATACAGCTGGCTAATTATCAAGGATCAAAGAGGTGTAGTCACCAGATGTGCCATTCAGGTTTATAGAAAATAGACACAGAAGATGAGGACATTTGGCTCCACATCTGGGCTTCTATATTCCTCTTTTTGTTTAGTTTTGGTGGGATTTTTTCTTTGCTTTTTCTTTTGTTGTTTTTTTTTATGTTTGGTTGGTTGGTTTTGGTTTGGTTTTTGTGTGTAAGAACCAGTCTCTGTAATATGGAGGTTCCTGGCCTTCAGACTTCTAGAGAAAGGTTCTCATATAACTTCTCTCATTCCATGAGAATTTTAGAAATTTTCAGTCAAACTGAGAAAAATTTCATGTATGGCTCAAAGAACAAAGCTGTGTAAGTTGATTATAATTTGGGAATATGATTAACCTTGTTGGAGGTAGCCCTTATGACCAAACTCCTGCCATTACTTTGAGGCTTTGAAATGGAAGTGATCTTTGAAGAATGCTATTGATCACACATAAAAATGAGACTTTACCATGCTACTGCCATGGTTTTGATGATTTATAGCCTACAACCTTCCTAATCAAAAGAATCATAGAATAGGTCGGGTTGGAAAGGACCTTAAAGATCATCTAGTTCCAACCCCCCAACCATGGGCAGGAACACTTCCCACCAGACCAGGTTACTCAGTGCCTCATCCAGCCTGGCCTTAAACACCTCCAAGGAGAGGGCATTCACAACCTCTCTGGGCAAACTCTTCCAGTGTCTCACCACCCTCAAAATGGAGCACTTCTTTCTTCTCTCCAGTCTAAATCACCCCTCTACCAATCCACATGCATTACTCCTAGTCCTGCCATCCTGGACCCTAAGTAAAAACTCCTTGGGAATGGGACAAAAAGAGCAAAATGGAGCCCCAACTCTAATTTTTGACTTGGTTGTCTTGACTTAGTTCAACAAATGATCACATGAAAAGAGAAAGGAGGACTTTCCCAGGCCAAAGAACATCACGTTAGACCAAATTTAACCACATTAATGTTTGTGGAATAGATAATTTCCTGCTCAAGTTGGATGGAACTTGAACATTAAAAGCATTCTCAGAAACTCTAGCTCATACTAATTAAAACTGAACAGCAAATTCAGCTGCTACCAACTTTTGAAGAAGTTGATCTGGTATATAAGAATGATCAAACATCTCAGTGGTGTTTAATATTCTCACTTGCACTTAGGTCAGGCTCCATGGGACTGTAACAGGGATACAGCCCTCACCCACTCACGGCAGCTGCTTGAAACTTTATAGCTGGGGCCACTGCTTTGTATCCTCTCCCATTTTACTGATTTATCAGGCAGATGACTAAATATTTTGTGAAGCAGCTCCTGAATGGAAATGGAACTAAAAATTGATTAATCAGCTTCACATATTAAAATAAACTCAAATTGAGCATCCCTATTAACAAGCAATCTGCAGTTGTTCATGCTGTGCTTGACATTTCTGCAGCAATCTTAGAAGAAAGGCAATATGGAGAGAGGGGAATTTTGCAAGTTCACCACCTAATTTTAATCTAATGCTGCAGGAGAGTCAGAGCTTGTGTAACTTAGGGGCTGTGTGGTTACAGCTGAGCTGAGCCTCTGTCTCAATGGCTTTTGCATTCGTGCTGCCAGCAGTCTTGATTTTGCACTGGCGAAACACCAGGTCTTTCCCTAGTAAAACCACCCCGTGACATTGCTTCTGGAAGACAACCACAAAACCTAATCCCTTAATCCCACTTGAGAAAGCTGTTTTAAATGGAAAGCAGAGTTGTGTTCACTTCCATACTCACATGACTGATTCTGATCTCAGTTATGCCAGTTGCAAATTGAAACACACGCTGTAACATGGCAAAATTTGCTCTTGGTCTGGCCCAGATGCTGTAACTCCCATCTGTGTGTAAGGTGTCTCTATGCTGCACTGATACCTTACAAAGGTACCTTACAAGAGACAAAATGTATCAGCAAAGGCTGAATTAGGAGTTATAATTTCAAAAAGCCTTTTTTTCCCCTCCTCACTTATATAAGGCCACATTTCTGCAGTGTTAAAGATTCATTTTCAGGATCACTTCTGCTTGCTCTGGAACAAATTATCTGATTTTTAGTACATACCCTTTAATTCATAAGCCATTTGGAGAAGGATGCATCCTTACTCTTTTCCCTAGTCTGTGTTCTATATTTTAGAATCATAGAATGGTTTGGGTTGGAAGGGACCTTAAAGATGATCTAGTTCCAACCCCCTGCCATAGGCAGACACCTCCTACTAAACCAGGTTACTCAATGCCTCATCCAGCCTGGCCTTAAACACCCCCAGAGAGGGGGCAACCAAAACCTGTCTGGGCAACCTGTTCCAGTGTCTCTTCACTCTCACAGTAAAGAACTTCTCTCTTCTGTCCAGCCTAAATCTCCCCTCTTCCAATTTGCATCCATTACTCCCAGTCCTGCCACCCTGTACCCAATTAAAAAGTCCTTCTACAGTCCCCCTTCAGGTATTGATAAGCTGTTATATAAACTATAAAATAAACTCCATATTGTTCCACAACAGTGATGTGGTGAGCCAAGTTATGCAAAGTGATGTTTGCAGATTGTATATCTTGCATTTTGAATTAGGATTTTTTCAGTGGTGGGGATACAATCTGTTTATGAAAAGTATTTCTGGATCACATGCCAGGGTTTCACAGGTCAAAGTCGAGGTAATTCTAAAAATAAAATGTGCAAAAGAGAAAATCTCACTTTCTTGGTGTTAGAAATGAGCAGAAGCAAAATCTCTGTCTTCCATCTCACCACATGAGCATAGGTGTCATTCATAAAATGGGTTTCTTTTCTGCTCCCTGTGCTTTTTTCAGTCTGTGTTTGGAGCTGCCACTGCTCACTGTGTGTTTTGGGTATCATGGAAAGGCAGTGAAAACTAGAAAGTCTCCAGAGAGAGTAAGGAAATGTCTGCTGTAGTTCATAATGGCTTGTCCAAAACAGCAATGACATTTAAATAGTGTTTTATAGAACTTATTTAAGTTCTTGGCTGAAGTGAACTGGCATTATCATCAATATCCTGTGCTTTCTTATGAGGCTATATTTTTTGATCTCAAATATAAGTGCATTTATAATAGTTTTTACAGAAATGATACCTTGTATTTTTTTCCCTTCCAGTGGAACTGGTCCTTTTTGCTAAGCAGCTTCCAGCTGAGGCAGCAGGCAATGCATATGGTTGTGCCAACTTTATGTTGAAATCACCATTCATGTAGCAGGACCCCATGTAAGCAACTTCGTGACCTCAGATGAACATGAAAGTTCACCCCTCGCTCACAGTAATAAATCAGCATTTTAATGTCATTTATTGCTTTGACTCTATTGGGTAGGATTAGTTTCACCTTGTTCTGTCCATAACAATAGAGGGAAGGGCAGGTTTAGATCAGACATTAGGAAGAAATTCCTCACCATGAGGGTGCTGAGACACTAGAAGAGGTTGCCCAGAGAGGTGGTGGAGGCCCTATCCCTGGAGACATTCAAGGCCAGGCTTGATGATGTCCTGAGCAACCTGATCTCGTGCAAGATGTTCCAGCTCACTGCAGGAGGTTGGACTAGGTGATCCTTTGGAGGACCCTTCCAACCTTACATTCTATGTTTCTATGAGACTCTATATCACTAGAGCAATCTCTGACAACAACTGGCAATTGTTTTTACCTCATTTAGAGCCATATCTTGGACTATGAGAAATCCCTTCCTTCCAAAGTCTTTTTTTTAAAGCAGACAGATCCAAACCTAAGAGTTTTAAATGAGGCTATTTGGATTTGTAATGCAAGATGGTTTCATAACCCATTTCCACAAGGCAAAACACACAATGTCATGGAAAATAGCACTTATTAATACTACAGGCCAGATCTGATCAAACAGAAGGCAGAGGAATGCTGTGACTAAACTGGAAGCAATGCCAAAGCTCGGTGATGCAACCTCACATGGAATCAGATTGCTAGAAACAGGATAAAACTTACCACTTCATGCTGTCTCCTTGCAACTGCTAGGATTTTTCCTTGTGAAATGGTAAGTTTTGTCTTATTTTTATGTGCTAAAATATAGGTCTTTCACTACTGCTTTTGTCACAGTATTTACAAACAAAGTAATGAGAGAAAGGGTTATTAATCAGGTCTGGTCCAGAAGAGGAAATATCTTAACTTTTCCACATAAGTAATGACTCATTTTATCAAGAGTTGGTTGCAATGTGATACAGTATTCCACAGAATATTGCACTATTTAGTCTTTAAAACAATAGTATCAGTAAAGTATCATACACAGAGACTCACAGAATGACTCATAAATTTTATTGTTCACAAATGGACCTTTTAATTTCATTAATCCAAAATACAGATTCAGATTATTGTGCCCACTCCTCTCTCTCATACTTTAAGGATCTCCTAAAAGTGCATTTCCAGTCTATTCTTTAGCAGATAACCAAAACATCTTAGATTGATTTTTTAAATAAATGACTCAGTAAAATTCAGGAATGGTCAAAATTAACAAATTACAGCGATTTTCTCCACTAATAATCATTATAAATGTCAAATGTAAACTTGAAAATCATATGATCATATGAAAGTCATACAGCATATTTCTGAAAAAGAAAAAAAGAGAAAGAAAAACCCTACACAAAAATTCAGTCTTTTTTATTTTTCATTGAAGAATGATCTTATAAAACACAAGAATATATTAGCACAGAAATTCAGTACTCATTGTTTTAATTTGCATACTTTTAAATGATTTTATCAGAGGTGGTAAATTACTTTCAATTATTTTTATACCTGATCCTGTATGAAATGAAAAACAATCTTCAGTAAGTTAAGCATCACTAAATGCTTTAGAATTGCATTTTATTAAAAGATCTTTAAAATATTGATTGTCCACATAAATTGCAATAACTGAGGTTAGATCTTGTCAATCATCTGAAGTTGTATCATCTCTCAGTATTGCATAGGAAGCAGGAAAGCCATGTGTGTTTATGCTGTGTGTACAAACTTGTAATGTGTTGTTACATTAAGTACAGAATATCTGGGGGTTTTTGGAAGGATAAATACAAATACAGATATAAATCCATATGCATCACAAGATTTTGAAGTATGAGGCCTTCAAATGCAGATCAATAAATGCGTATTTAAATATTTAAGCACAGGGATACTTTTTGAAAGTGCTGAGAATATAACATTTCCCAGGTATGACAGTGCTCTCTCTTAACTTTGGGAGACATAGTCCCTCATTAAGATAATTAAAGTATGTCAGAGCAAATTTCAGTCTCATTGTTTTTGTGTTCTTTGTCCATAAGTCAGTGCTACAGCTCATTTCAACACTTTGAATGACCGTCTCCTTCAAACAGAATTTAAGTGATGGACTCAGAACCTGATTATTGACATGGGAAAAGCATATGAAACCTTTCTTCATGCTTTTATCACCACTGTCATTAAGGACTGGCAAGAGTAAGAGCACATAATGCACACTAAGTCCTGATTTCTCTCTATTCCGGTCTAGGTTATAACCAGCTGAAGAAGAAAACCCCAAGAGCTGCTTCTGCCTCTACCTTGCCCTAAATACACTGGCTGCTCAATGGTGGTGCTCAGTAAGACAATGCACCAGTTTCCCTGCTGAAGAAAGACGTGGTTTAAAGCCTTATTATGTCCCAATGACAAGCATAATTAAGAATGTCTGTTTCTGAAAGGCATAAGAATAGAGGGAAAGCTTTTGTTCACCTGAGTGCACTACCATCCTTGACCCATCCAAGTAATTTAAGCCCTGGCTGAATTGGACAAGGACAGGTGTAATTGGGCCCCAGTCTCGGCTGCTTCCAGCCTTGCAATTACCCTAATAAGGCTGTCTGTGGAGGGGTCAGTAGCTAGCGGCCAGTTTGGCTGGAGCCTTCTCCAGCTGTCAACAGAAGGAGAACAAGGAGTCCATTGGGTCAATGTGCAAGACAAAATGAATGCTGGTAATTGATCTAGTGACAGCAGCGTCTGTCCTGAGACCAGAGACATGGGCAGCTGCAATGAAAGACTTGATGCCAAAAAAACTCCCAAACAACAACAACAAAAAAAAAAGGCCACAAAGAACTTGTATGTTTCTGTAGATGTGGCAAAGGGGGGGGTGCTACATGAGTCTTAAAGGGCATGCAGTCATGTGGATGTTAGACATGGACTACTCATTCAGCTGTGCACTGCAATGTTGTCATCTCTGTTCATTTATGTGAATAGAATAAAACAGTCCTTTCAATAAACTTTTTAATTCTGCCTTCTCAGTGGGCTTCCTCCCAAAATACCCAGAGGCAATTGCAGCCCATAGGTAAGGACCCACAGGTAATGTTGACAGATGGGCAATTATATTCCCTTGCATCCTTCCAGGAAGGTTCTGGATCTACACTTCAAAATACTTTCCCAATTAGTGGTGTGATTCAGCGTGTTTATTCTAGGCTGAATATTTCAGGTGGGCTGAAATGTAATTTTAACTTGTCCTTCCATTGCTCTGTACTTGTGACAGTTTTTAATTAAACATAGTCTTTAATCAATTAAGTGGCAGCTGCAAGTAATGCGTTAGTGCTCTGAATGTGTCTTTAGAAATACCCAAACTTGCAGAAAATGGAAGTTCAAATACCAGCAGGGAAGAGACTCTCTTTCATCCTTCCTTTGAATTCCATGAAATTTCCTGTCTGGGTCTACACATCAATATCTTGCCTAGACATAAGAGGCAGACTTTCAAAAACAATTCATCCCTCCTCCCTTTTCTATCTACATGGTAATTCGGGATAACAGAAATAATAGTAATAATAAATACTGAAGCCTGAGTTAAGGACTGCAGCTCTTGAGCTTGAAAATCCCTATTTATTGCTGACAGAACCAACCTGTTTGAAAAGGATGTTGCTGGAATTGATAAAGAGTAGTGAATATCACTGCTTTCACTTCAGGGCTAGCATAAAACTTATGTGTCCCTGTGCATAATTAAGATATAGTTAATTGCAATAATGGTAAGAACAATACTAATTGTTATTACTCTTTGTAGTTGAGGTTAGAGATTAATTTTTGCCACTTTTTACAATGCTAAAGCAAACGATGTACAGTTACCCTAGTGAGGCATCTAAGATCTAGCATCTCTTTGTAAGGTAATCTTCCCAGAACCTCTTTGCATATATTTTTTTACAAATTGAATAAACACAGACGTGAAATCATGGGAGAACAGAACTGACATTATGCCAATGCATAAGTAAGAAGTGAGAACAGAGACACCAGTAGGTTACGGATGGGATTGCCAAAAGTAAGAAGGTGGAGACTTGGTGTTTTTTAAATTGCTAGAGAGAAGCAGGCAAGAGATTCAGCCTTCAGGGGGGTGGCTAAGAGTAAAATGAATTAACATGAATTCTGCCTGGAGGAACCTACTCTCTATCCTATCAGGGGTTGCTGGGGTGACTAGCTCAGTTGTAAATGTTGAATCTTGAAGGACTAAGATATATTGGCAGAACTCTGCCTGTGACTCGTGCATGTTCAAGCTTGTAGTCAGTGGCACGGTCAGAAATAAGATTAGCTTTTTAAATGTTCACTTATGAATGAGCCTACAGAAGCTCAATGTCCTTGCAAGGGCACATGAGAACTTGTCAGCAGGGAATGAGACAACATGCCACTTCTCAGTTCGTGTGTTTTGTCATTATGTTGTTATGCATGGAGATCCACAACCCCCAAAATACTGAGATGTTAACAACGATTCTTGCATCTGCATTTCCATCAGGATGGAGAATTGCAATGGAGTGTGAGCTTATATTTTATAGTCACAGGAGTTTAATAACCATGTTTCTGCCCAATGAGGTAGTGGAGGCCACATACCTGGAGACATTCAAGGCCAGGCTTGATGATGTCCTGAGCAACCTGATCTAATGCAAGATGTCCCTGCTCACTGCAGGAGGGCTGGACCAGATGACCTTTGAAGGTCCTTTCAAACCGAATGTATTCTATGATTCTATACAGAGTCTCTGTGAGCTTAGTGCCATCCATTGATGCTGACATCCTATAATTGGTGATCTGTGTCTCAGGGAGGCCACAGAGCAATACATCAAACTGGGGAACTGGGCAGGCTTGTTTTGGGAGCATGTCATGGCTCCATGGACTATATAAATCCCTGACAAAGGGAGTACAAGATAATAGTAACATTAAAAAAATGTTGACTTGCAATAATTCTTCCTTTTCTCATCCTTATGCCACAATGCCAAGGAAGTCAGAGAGAATGCTGGCTACCCAAATGATGGATTTATGGCTACTGCTGACGCCTTTTTTCCTTTTGTGAATCAGAAGTTTTAAAAAACAGGCGTGCACAAATAGCCTGTATCAACAGAGTGCATCAGGATCCAAGGCACATGTCGAGGCCCATGCTGAGTTTAGCTCAGAAACCAAGTGCTTGTCATGGAACCATAGAGTGGTTTGGGTTGGAATTGACCTTAAAGTTCATCTAGTTCCAACCCCCCTGCTATAGGAAGGGGCACTAGAACAGGATGCTCCATGCCTCATCCAACCTGGCCTTAAACACCTCCAAGGAAGGGGCATCCACAGCCCTTCTGGGCAACCTCTTCCAGTGTCTCACCACCCTCATTGTAAGGAATTTCTTTCTTATCTTCAGCCTAAATCTCCCCTCCTCCAATTTGTATCCATTACTCCTAGTCCTGCCATCCTGGACCCTATTAAAAAGTCCTACCCCAGCCTTTCTGGAGTCCCCCTTCAGGTATGTATAATTTACTATCAGGTAGCCTTTGAGCCTTCCCTTCTCCAGGCTGAACAACCCCAACTCCTTCAGCCTGTCCTCATAAGGCAGTGGCTCCAGCCCTCTGATCATCTTCGTGGCCCTCCTCTGGCCCTCTCCAACAGCTCAATGTCCTTCTTATGTTGAGGGCTCCAGAACTGAACACAGTACTCCAGCTGGGGTGACCAGAGCAGAGTAGAGGGGCAAAGTCACCTCCCTCCCTTGACCTGCTGGACACACTTCTCTTGATGCAGCCCAGGGTTCAGTTGGCCTTCTGAACTACAAGCACACACTGCTGGCTCATTTTTAGTTTCTTTTCCACCTACATCTCTTCTTCCACCACTACAAAACCTCATGTCAGACATCAGAATGTCTTGGGTGCACTAACTGAATGCAGACTCTTTTCCCAATCAAATACATCTAGGAATAAGAAAAGAAATTAATTTTGGGGACTTAATCTTTTCCAATGTTGTATTTTAATAAAGAAATTCCACTCAGGTGCTCTTTTTTCTCCTAAATCTTACTTTATTTCAAGGCACAGATTAGATTTGGAGGGCAATCATGTTTTGAGGTGATATATTTGACTTATTTTCTGCGGCACAGTAAATTAATTGAATCAACTGTTCTGGACATAAAGACTATATTTGCTAGTGCAGTCAGGTAGTAAGAGCTTTGCTTAGGCTGAGATGTGCAAACTTGTCCATGAAACTTGGCACTCATAGAAACCTCCCCCAGGTTAAGATATTTGTATTGATTTTATTCAGATATGAAATTAATTTCTAGATGTTCCTGCTCTGGCAGGAGGATTGGACTAGATGATCTCTTGAGGTCCCTTCCAAACCCTGATATTCTGAGATTTTGTGATGAAGTTTTCTGTACCTATCTTTAGATGGACTTAAAAAAATTAAGGTAAGATTTTGAAACTCACCCCTGAGTGAGTAAAAATGTTTGCAAAGAAGATCCAAGAATGGGAAAAGCTATTTGCTGTGTTGAAGATCCCACCTTAATGATTAAATATATGAAAAAAACAAAAGGCAAGAAAATCATGGATAAATTAATGTTTTGCCAAAAGTATCATGAAATAGGAAAACCAAAAAAGGAATTGACAGAAAGTGAAGAATGCAAAAACAAAACCAGTTCATATTTAGAAAGAGCTATTGGAGCCAAACCATATGGATGTTTGAAAGGGATTGTTTTTCACTCCTTAGGAATATGCAGGCTGTATCCCAAAGCAGCCATGATGTGGAATGAGCACTGCTCCAGCAAACTACAGCTTCTGGGGAGCCAAACCATGGCCACTGGCAGTTAGGCAGTGGGTTCAGCTTTAACTTTTTGTTTTCTCTCCATCTCACTTTTCCCACTGGATATCAGACTGTTTTCTTCCACTTTTTGTGAACTTTTCTCATTAAGCTAGAAGCCTCCTGACAAAGAGATCATCTGTTACATGCTTCTGCTGTGCCTCAGGCAAAAGGACTCCCATTTCTTGGTCTAAGCTTTTACAGTTGTTGTAAGAACAATGTAGCTGAATCCCACAAGGAGTTTTGTGCATATATTGATCTTATAGATGTGATACTTTTGACTACCCCTGCACATAAAATGATGAGGAATGGTCATGACATCTTTCACTTTTCCCTTGGCCTGTGTTCAGATTTTTCCAAAGCAACTAAAGCTAGTCTGTTAGACAGTTAAGGAATTAAGAAGGAATGACTTTAACAGAGGAACCCCTAAAACTGCTTTTCCTCGTAATTTTTGTAATAGAATACATATGATGAAGCTATTATAAGTATTAAATAATCTGAGGTATTATCCTTAAATTTCTAAAAATTCCACAGCAGTGCCAGTCTCACTTTGTACCTATTACTTATTCAAGCTGAATGTATTTAATTTGCCTGGGGAAACATTAGGCTTTTTATGGAGAAACCTAAGAATAGAAACTCAAGCAAAGTGACTATAATAACCAAAACTACACGCTAGAGGACTTCAGACAGGAATTTCTGTTCCTTTTTACTGTCCTCAGAGAAATTAGTGCAATTTGTATTAACGAGCAGTGAAATGGTATCATTTAATCAACAAAGCTATAATTTAACACAGATTTTATTTGCTCTTCAGTTATTCAAGAAGTGATAACATTATTGAAGTCACTGGAAAATTCCTCCTTAAAATCAGCAGGTTAAATATCGTGTACTGTGCCTACCATGAAGACACAACTCTCTCAAACCTTCATGTAAGGTTAATTCTGCTGTCATTGATGTCTCTTTTAACTTCCTCAGTGTTTGCACTGAAGGTAGAGGTAATCCAGGCTTCGGGACTTAAAAATTATGATCTTATTTATGATTACATCTAAACTCTTATTAAAGAATATTTCTAACAATTCCAACACTGGAAAAGGAAATGAATATAAAGGAGAGGTTACACACAGACCCAGACTTGTTCTGTCCATGTGAGTCAGCCAGGAAGAAGCCAGACCTTGCTCTCAAACTGTGTACCTACACCATCACACTGCTCACCACAGCAATTACCCTACAATGTGCACCAGTTCTGGTTATCCTGGACTGGTACCTGTGGACCTTAAAACTCTTGATGGGTTTTGTACACATTTTTCAATAAAAAAGTTTTTTACTCATTATTCAGATTATAGATTGACTGTTTTTCACTCCCTGACCAGCTTCTCTTGTATCAAGAGGAGTATGAGCAGCAGGTCAAGAGA